>CAHIKZ030001687.1:292500-426477 GCA_903632075.3 Acanthosepion pharaonis
AATTTACTAAAATTTGTACAGCTTCTTCTCTTAAAATCTTTTTTTATTCTTTTTATCCTTTACATCTAGCATAGGCAACAGAAAAAAAAAGCGAGAGCTGAATACAAGTGATACTGTTTGCCAATTGGTTGTCAGAAGAGAAGCTAGGTATTTTCTTTTACAGAAAAGTCGATAGAATTTATCTTTCGAAGCCAATGCTAAAGAAATAAAGGCTACGTCAGGAATCACCTTTGCTATCGATCTGTTTCGCGACCAGCTA
Organism: Acanthosepion pharaonis; assembly: GCA_903632075.3. Lineage (NCBI taxonomy): Eukaryota > Metazoa > Mollusca > Cephalopoda > Sepiida > Sepiidae > Acanthosepion > Acanthosepion pharaonis. Next base: position 292,760 of record CAHIKZ030001687.1, read on the forward strand.
ACTCACAAATGTCATCTGAACAGAGCTGTGGTGATACGTTGAAAACAGTCAATGATATCACATTTTAAATGTATAAAAAAAAAAGTTCAAATTTAATATCGTTAGAAAAACCTTCCACGCTAAATTTTCTTTTTACGTTTATTGCGATTCTACATAATAGGAAAAAAAACATATTTAACACAGATGAAGATGTTTGCATAACTGAATAAATATAGGGAATGTATTGATGCGTGTGCTCATGAGAAAACAAATGTGTATCGAATTGTTGAAAGATATGAGGAAGGAAGATAGATAAATATAACGTAAATAGATCAATAGATAGAAACACTGAAATAGATGGATAGAAACACTGAGATAGATAGATAGATAGATAGATAGATAGATAGATAGATAGATAGATAGATAGATAGATAGATATCAATTGATTTGCAATTAAGCACGATGCTTGAAATATTCTGAAGTATTAACTCTTCTGTATAGCGTAGTTTTACCTTGAAAATCCACCTGGGTAATAACCCATTTAGAGAGTTCATTAAAACTCTCTATTCATGTCTATACTGGTTGTACTTTAATGAGTACTACAGACAGATATATATATCGTCAAATCTAAACTTTCATATGGACGTCATGCATGGCTCTAAATCCGTTCAGAAATATGTAAACTGTCAGCTGTATACAATCGCTTCTTAAGATCAAAGGTGTCAAAAGGCTTATGTTGCTAAGATTGTGGCCGCAAATAATGAATCCTAGTGGGACTTCTAATTCACTCAGAATTACCCCGCTGTATAGATTTATTAAATCCAATGAGAACAAACATCTTTATATTATATCCTTTCTATTTTTTTGCATATTTACTGAACTCATTTTCTATTCATATGTAGGCGGTTTGCTATCAGTATATGTTCTTGATTGTTCTAATACCCTTCACAGATATGTCAAGGTTGCTGAGCAGTTCTAACAGATCTTTGTGGTGTGCTTTATCGAACGCCTTTCGCAGTAAAATTGTATAAAAATGGAGAAAAAGTGTTAAAGAGTCAGAACAAAATTAATAAAAACCATCACAACGTTTTCGTCTGAATTTATTACACGAGATATTCTTATTATTATTCATTTATTCAATGGAACTGGTTTTCTTCGTTCTCATTGTTCCGCGCTCACCGTTTCTCTGGCCTTCCTTAGTATCGTCTGTCGCACACGTGCTAACATTTCGAGAATGTCGATCAGAAACGTTTATTTGATTCACGTGGTACGCCGTTCTCATTTCCCGTCTGGCGTATTTCTGGTGAAATTTCAAACTTTGTTACCATCAGTTCTTAATAACACCAAGCCGCCTCTCCACCAAAGCTGGCGTATATTTCAGCAACGCATAATCCAGACACTGGACTTTTGACTTCCCACTAAACAGATGTATTTATCGTGAGTCCAGTTATTGGGACAAGGAGTGCAGAAATTTTGATAATTTTTGCCGTATTGGCAAATAAAAGTAAAATGGAGTTAGTTTCCAATTCAAGGGAATTCGTGTATTCACGCGATAGAGCACACGATTTAGGGTCGGATTTTATGATGGTTCATGCAACAGTTACCCATTTCTTTCGTCCAATGCCGCAGACATTGGACAAAAAGTTGTCATGTCGCTTCATTTCTTAATACAATAAGAAAATACTTCCAATATGACGGATGCAGATTTTTTAATCAAGCGAGACAATAAAGCCACTAAGACGCAATGGGCTACTAAGTGGAAAAGTATATGAGAAAATGACAAACATTATGATGAAGAGAGAACAATAAAAGAACAGGAATTAGGAAGAGAGAAGATAACATTGCATTTAAAATTTTGGAAATGAAATTTAACAGGAAATTAAAAAGATGGAAGATGCTCCACAAGCGAGAAGTGGCGAGAAAATAAACTGTTACCATAGAGCTCACGGTTATATTAATCATTCCAACTGTAAAATGATGAGAAGATGCGGCCAATCTAATATCGCGCTTATATTTATAATGTTTAGATACCATAGAGAAAAGTTCTTCAGAACAATTTCATGAACGTATTTATAGTAAGTCACAGGGAAGCTCAGATAGTCAGTTATGTTCCATGCATGATACACGCTTAGGCGATCATGTATCTTTCGATACGAGGCAGATTTTTTTCCCGCGGTAGGTTGCCATTTCTTTCTGTGGTAGATTAGTTGCCATCCAAGGCTATAGAACCTGGTCTTTCCTGCTATTTACCACTAGCTGGATAGATAAGGAGATTCATATTTCTCATTCGTAAATGAATGTACTGGATTCGACTGGAATTCGAACTCGGCTCTCCGATTCCTCAATCCGTGCGTCTTCAGGGAAGCTACATTACAGAAAGTGGTTGAAGTCGAGATGCCATGTCAAGATCAATGACAGTGGATTTGGATTTTATCAGTGTGTGTCAGCCATATTCAAAGCATGGACGAATGACAAGCTTATAAATATGTAAGATAGATTCCGGTGATAAAAATTGTCTAGCATAACACAGTGAAACAATTTTCATAGTAGAAGAACTTAGAATTTATTTAATATAATCTTTCCACTTTAGTCAGCGAGTAAAGTTAGCCCGAAAAGTCGCAATGCGTCACTGTTTTGGAGGTTAGCATCAGCCTTCGTTGACGGAAAGGAGAAATGTTTCTCTCAGACAATTAATAGAGACTATTTCATTTTGTAGGCGTTAGAGTTAACATGACATTCCATGCACCAATTAAAAAAAAGAATGTAGGTTCTTTTTTTAGATCATCTTCCAATATGACCTTATCGAACCAATCATAGTTACTATTAGGGCAGGAATAAATAGCTGTGCCATTAGTATTGATACCGAATTCAGAACTGTTGCCCTCAGGCAGTTCATTGATAAAAATTAGGAAAAACGTAGGTCCAAGAATTGACTCTTAGGAGACGCCTGCATTAATGAAAAAGATCTAGAAGAGTGGCCATTCAAGACAGCTTTCATTTCGCGATTAGATAAGACAGACTGAATCAATTAACGAAACACTCGTCCAGAAATACCATAATCTTTTAACTTTCAACAAGAAGACTAGTATGCTAAATTCTGTCAAATACTTTCGAGATATCCAAAGCAATAGCAAAGGCTTCACCATTCTTATCTAAAATTTGATCGATTCTTTCAACAGTAATCGTCAATACATCAGCAATTGACCTAGAGAAGCGAAAGCCATATTGCTTATCCGAAAGAATTAGTTTGTATATAGGAAATCTAACTATTATCACTCTTTCGTTCACACATCGCATAATATTTGGGCAAATGTCTTCTGTTTGGATTTTTTTTATGCTTCTTAACTTGACCGCGTCGGAAACTAACAACAAATATGTTTGGATAGTGTAAGCAGGAAGACTGCGTAACATTATTGATTAGCAATTATACCTTGTAAGCCAATGAAAATAAATGCTGTCCTCATTAGAAGCTTCTCTATTGAGACTTTGCGCCAGACTAATGAAAATTAATTACATATCTACTAACTGGGAACTACTTGGATTGCTTGTGGTAGGAGAAATATTTAAGTAGAAAGTTAAAAGTGAGCTTGATCCTCACTAAGTGTTTTAGAAATGCGCTTTTGTCTAAGTCGGTTTCGTTCAACAAAAGCGTACAATAAAAGCAACCCCAAATCGAATTGAATTTCGTTAAAATCCTTTTTTTTTATTTGGAATTAAATGCTCTTTGCTAAACAAAACAACACCTTACCTTTAAGGGTGTTTGTTCGAAGGGATTCATCACCACGTGTTTGTGCTATTTAAAGTTGTGATTATCAAAGGAAATACGAACCGACTCTGGTACCAAACCGAAGAGAAATACACACACACAGTGAAAAATCTTAAATGATAATATCTCGATAGCACCGCCATGAATATGTCTTAGTGTTTGCCTGGCTAGTTTCTTGCCAAGAAAAATAAATAAATAAAAACAGTGTAATATTTGAACATCCTTGCTCTCACATCATTATCTTCAGAGAAGCGCCAGTTTTTTAATACTATTTTCGTCGAAATTGAAGGCCCAAGAGCCTTTCAAGGTAGAGCGTTACTGAATGATGTTAACGTAGGGGTATAAATCGATATGTAGTATAGATAACATTTTATCCAAGACTTGAAGAAGTTACGATTGTAACAATCGGGAAAGCATCCTTTTTCGAGTAACAGTACTGGGGAGCAAGCTGTCTGGAAGGAACCCCTTCCTTTCCAACAAAAAAAGAAAAGAAATATGAATGAGTTGAGCTTGTGTGCATGGCATGACGGGTCCGAGCCGTGAAGGCTAGCAACGACTCGTCTGTGGAAAAGGGGTAGGAGGTTGGGAAGTAATTCATCACCCATAAGGCAGCGTAAGCGCTTTTGAACTCTATCAAACCTGGAAGGTGAGAATCGAGCAACATTTTTTTAATCAATTTGCCTCAATCGAGGCGATAATACCAGCAAGGTGCAAGGGGTTACTGAGAGAGTGGAACAGGATGAGAAGACTTTAGAAAAAACTTTAAACCCAATCTTTTCTTGCACTTCTCACTTGTGGTAGGAGAGATATTTAAGTAGAAAGTTAAAAGTGAGTTTGATCCTCGCTAATTGTTTCAGCAGTTGACCTAGAGAAAATATATAAAAATAAAATATAAACACTTTTTTTTCTTTATATGCCATGTCACCTCAGAACGTAGGTGATCCTAGCACTCCACAACTTCCAATCCTTAAATATTTCTCCTACCACAAGTGAGAAGTGCGAGAAAAGATTGGGTTTAAAGTTCCTTCTAAAGTCTCTCTCTTCCGGTGTATTGCTTTCTAGTCAACTTTGATCTTCAAAAATTTAAATACAGTTTCAATCGTTACCTTATGTCTTCTTAATTCCTGTTCTTTTATTGTTCTCGCGACTTGTGTTTTAATTTTTATTTTTCTTATATTCTTTCATAGTAACTCCTTGTATCCTAGTGGTTTTATTGCCTTGCTTTGGGTATAATTATTAAAAGAAAATTGTATAATTGGTCTAGGTAAGCGCTGCTGTGTATTTTTAACGCCCGGAGGCAGAAAAATTAACTGAGTCGTGTAGTAACAGACAACGGAAAATGGGAGACATAAAGCCGAAGCTATATTGGAATAACGAAAGGAATCTTCCAGAAATTAAGCAAAGTAACAGGAGGTAGAAAGATCTCGTTAGAGAAAAAGAAAACAGCGTTGAACTACTACGCTATAACTATCCTTCTGTATGGTAATGAATGATAAACAATTTCCTTGCAGATGAATAACAGACTTGAAGTGACAGAGGCAGATACTGAGAATTATAATATGACTGGATGGCGCAGGAAACTGAAAGATGTCTTTTAGAAATTAAGTAAAGTATTAAGAGATAGAAATAGAAAAATTTCGTTAGAAACAAAGAGTGTTATATCTATCCTATTATATGGCAAGGGATGCTGGGTAAATTTCTTTACGGAAGAGGAAGACGCTCGAAGCAACAGAGACGGATGTTGATGAATTATAATATGGATTAATGGCACGGAGGACGAAAGAGGAAGTGCAATAACGTAAGATGCCTCTGAGGAATTAAACCTACAGTCCGTCTGAAGTTATTATGCAAATTACATAAACCTAAATATCTCGAATTTGCTTTGAAAACTTTTTTCTCAAATTTTAAACGATTAATTTAGACGTCGAAAAGAACTTGGGTTAAATTTTTAGGTAGTTTTAACATGTTGGATTTATTATAAAAACTGCAGTCTGGAGTTATTATGTAGATTAAACTTATATTAGTTAAAGCCCTCTGCAATCTAATAAAAAAACTATTTTTGCATTATATATGTTGAAGTATCAGTAATAGAAAGGATCTTACAAATACTGAAAAACAGAAAATAACACAGCTAGGCCTTATAATAAAATGATAACACAGCTACAAACCTTACTGATAAAGTTCTACAGGGTGTCCCTAAAGTCTGAATACATTGGTAAATATGCATATTTTCAAGAAATGAAATGTTAAACAACATTTTATTGAATTGGAATATTAACAAATAACATCTTCAATATGATTTCCATCATTTGTGATGCAAAGTTTGATACGATTTGCAAGATTCACGTGAACTTGATACAATAACGCAACATCGCCGTCAATTTTCGCACATTCACTCTTTATGCGTTCAAGTATGTTGCATCTGTGATTTTCATTGAGTACACCTTCTCCTTCAGAAAACCCCAGAAAAAGAATTTTTTCTCCTTCCAACAAAACCATGTTTAATCTATGGAGTTAAAAAATATGGTTAATGAGATTTCCTGTGTTCAGATTTTAGGAACACCCTATAGAAGATAATCTTCACATGGCATTCGAATTTAGTCCAATAACTATCTTCTGTAATTTCCCAACGCCATATTGCTTGTTAACACCTAGTAGAAGCAAATGTAATAGCATTAAGTAGTCTGAATTTCTTAGATTGAACATTGCAAGTATTTTTAATCTTAAGTCAAAATATTAATAAATAATTCCTTTTATTTCAAAGGTCGCAGACGATATGGACAAATTTTTGAAAATACTAAACGGCAATGCTTATGCAACTCCAATGAAGTCTACAATGAAACAATAATTAGAGTTTCAAACAATAAAATACAGAATAAATAATAAAGTGTTTATCTTTGCCAAACAAATTAAAGTCTCATTTTTCTTTATAAGACTTACATAACATAGAACTCGTTCTCACTGTCTTCTTGCAGTTATGTCTACACAATAACTCTGAAAACGATAAAATCTTTATCTTGAATTTCTTAATGTCAACTTCTTTGGTTTGATTTTTTATTATAAGTTGGATAACACTTTCAAGTAAAATGAAAATATTTAATGACGAGACATTTTTCTTCATTATTAAAGTATAACTTACGTTGCAGGAGAAATGTGTTTAAATCGACACAAAATAATATTTCTTCCTATTTTCTACCTTTCAATTGATCGAGTTCTGTAATATTATCCAGATGTTATAAAGAAAGTGGTTCAGTAACTCGGTTTGACTGGCAATTATCTTCAGGAAAAGAACACTGTGAGTCACATGAAATTTACCACAACTTTTTTTTTTATATTAGAAGTATAGTTTATGATATTAGATATATCTATTTTTTGGGTTTTATCAATTTTGTGACTTTTACAATACAACACAGTGGGAAAGCATATGGAAATACTAAAACAAAATTTCATTTGAAGATTCTTACTGTGTATAGTCGAGTATATTACAAGTTTTATAATCATTTTTTAAGCCAAAATACGGTGTGACTCTACACACGGGTAATTTTTATGAAGAGAGTAAAAATCATGCGTTTACGGTGACCAATTGCACTATACACAGGTAAAAAATTTTCTGGAAGGGTTCGAATTGATGCATTCAGGAGTCACATTATACATTAAATCGGCTTATACAAGAGTCTATACGGTATTTAAAAAAACATCTAAATAAAAATCTGATTCAAAAATAAAAAAAAATATTAAGAAAAATTCTGTAGTAAGTGAAAATTTGTAAACATGCAACGCGACTCTCGTCCAAGCTTACCATCGACTGGCCAATGATTACCCCAATGTTGCATATCGGTTCTCGATCTCTTCAGTGTGCACCGAAAACAAGGAAAGGGTCCGCTGCAGGCTCACAAGATAACAAGATGAAAGACACACTGAGAAATAAAAACGCAAACCATGTTTTTCGTATTATAAAATAAATGTTTTATTCAAGGCTTAGCCTGCTCGTCTATGCGAGTGATATGTTTAAGTAAGAGCTCGGCTCTTCCCCCTACCATCTCTTCGCCTATTTTCTTTCTTCTTTACATGTCGTTCCCCCTCAGGACATAAGCTATCATAGCTATCCACAACTTCCTGTCCATTGTAACGCTTAACAAACTTTGTATTTCTGTTATTTCCCTAATCCCTGTTCCACCATCCATTTACTCAAGCTCACCATATATATTATGCGTTGTTTTCCTCTGTCCCTCTTGCCCTCTATCTGTCCTGAGAGTATCAGATTTTCCAAGTCATCCTTCCTCATTATGGGCCTCAGAAATCTCAACTGTCTCTTCCTGGTGTTAAGTATTAGTTTCCATTTTGTTTTCATTTTCTTCAAAATTTCGTCGTTGCTCACATGTTCGGTTCATGGTATCCCCAGCATGCTTCTGTCGAACTACATTTTCAATGTTTTAAGTCGCTCCTTGATAAAGATAACATAAAGCCTAATCATAAAGGTAGCATAAAAATTGATCATAAAGATAGCACAAAGACTAATCAAAAAGATCGCATAAACACTAATCATAAAAATAGCATAAAGGCTAATCATAAAGCTAACATAACGACTGAAAATATAGATAACATAAAGACTAATCATAAAGATTGCAATAAAGATTGGTCATAAAGATAGCATGAAGTAAAACCATACTTATTATAAAACCCAGGTTGTTTGTGTGTGTGTCTGTGTTCGTTTATATATGGGATCGGATTTCCTACATTTTTCAACCGATTTCAACAAAACTTCACTTTTTTTTGGCAGGTAGTGTTTCTTATTGTTTTGCACACTTTTTTCTTTATTTTTACATTCAGAATGCTTTGAAAATTCCATTTACAAGACAATTGTTTATAATAAAATTCTATTCAATTGGTAGACTCATAACGATTGAAAAAATGTTTTTGTTTGAGTTTGGGTTTGACCAATTCGTAAAAAACAAAACAAAAAAAAAAAAAAAACAAAAAACAAAAAAAACTAATTAAGACATGCGTGTCCGTCAACCTTAAACAATAATCTTTGTCAATTTTATTTTTCAGTCTTTATGATGGTCGATACTTGATCTATCTCTTACTGTTATATCCCCGGGCAACGCCGTACTCTACTGCTAGTCATAAATATAGCATGAAAACTGGTCACGCAAGCAGGTCACAAAGTAAAAATATAATCAGTCTTTTTCTTTAAGTGCAGTGACCCCTAGCTCTCCACAATTTCCTGTCCTTTGTAGCTCTTAATAAATTTTGTCTTTTTATAATTTCTCTTAAACCCTGTTCAGCCATCCATTTACCTAAGCTCATTATGTGGCGGGTATTCCTATTCATTACGTGCCCCTGACATTTTTGCTTCCATTTTCTCTAAAACTTCGTTGCTGCTCACATATTCGACCGATGATATCCTTAATATTCTTCTGTAGAACCACATTTCTATCGATTCGAGTCTCTTTTCATCTTTGAGGAGATTGTCCAGCACTCACTGTCATACAGGAGGGCGGATATCATGTACAGTTCAGCACTCTTTTCCGTCTACTAGCAAAAATGGACGACACAGGAACCACGCGACGGACATGTTGTCTCACGCTAGAACTCGCAAGTATGACTGTTAATATATACCCCCACACGGATATACCTTATTTTCGGCTTTGTTGCTACTTGATCTCCAAAGATCACTGATACACTCTATTTCTGATGCCTAGACCCCTGGTGGGAGTTGTCTCATGTACTAACTATCCAGTGGGGTCGTTCCTCCTCACTGGTGAACCGTTTCAGGCACTAGAGAGAACACGTCTACATTGCGTGACGGTTAAGACTCGAATCTGAAACCTTTCTCCTATTTCCTTCACACGCTAGCTCAGCCAATCATAATCGACTTACCATATTATGTCTTATATCTGATTCCATGGTCAACCTCAGGAATTTGAAGGAGAGATACACTTCCTCTAAAAAATAATTGTCTGCTAAAGTATTATTTAACACTTCGGCTTAGGAGCGCGAAATTCAAGTTCAAAAGGAAACATCTGCTGTATTTCAAATAGAAACACTTTAGATCGTGATAAAACTCTCATCCCTTCCTATGTGGCTGTCTATAGCATCACAAAGTTACAACCCGTCAAAACTTGCTCATTTGCTGAATATTGGTCTGAAATGTCAATGTTAAGATATAAAGAAGTGAATTTGGTCATAAATAGATAACATAGACACTAACCTCTTTAAAAATTACGTGTCAGAGCCAGATGCCATAAATAACTTTATCTGCTATCTTCAGGTTTTATCTTAATGATGACAATGGAAATATATACCAGAATAATCTAAAATGCTTAATTTAAGGTTATAAGTAACTTTCTACTATTACCTCAATGCCTCTTTTCACCAACAAGAGTCGAACATTTTTGTGTCTTTTAAATCCCGATATCTTGCAAGTTGTAAAGCCACAATAATGGCTACCCACTTGTATGCCTGTCTGCAAGGGCGTCTCGCTAATCTTTGTTGTAACATCCACAGAGATCTCCTGCCTGTGAGTTATACTCCAACTATAGTGAGAGGACGTTAGTTACAGTTTCTCACAGTGAGCGTATCATCTGGCATGACCAACAGTTACAACAAGGTATGTATGCTCAAACACTCGGTCACGACGACTTGTGAGTTTTGTACTAACATAACTATCAACGTCGACACAAAATCACTCACCAGGTTTGATCAACACGGGATAGCCTCCTCAAATCGATAACATCAAGTTACCTACTTGACAAATCGACAATGGTGAAGTTCGAACCCGAGTCTTAAAGTTGGAACTAAACTATGCACTATGTGACGCCACAATAGAAACTCATTAAAATAATTTTTGTTTTTGTTTTTCCACAAAATATGGGTATTTATAAATTTTATTTAGTGAAATTCAGTTTGCTTCTGTTGTGGTATATATTGAATAATCGTTTATCAAAGTCTCTCTATTGATTTCTTTTATAAAGCAACGTCATTATTTTAAAACAAAAGTAACCAGCCTACGAAAAGAAATACTGTTATTGATTTTTTTTTATCTTCTTCATCGACAATGACATACTGTGCATTTCAAGCCAAAAATTCTGACTCTATTTCCGCATGGCATGCGATTTGTATCCAATGAGTACAATTTGCTTCCCAAATGTACAGTAAACATAAAAAACGAAATTACTTACCCGATTATCTAGTAGCGAATTAGCGGTTAGCGCAATGGTTGTCGGCAGGAGAAGTTGAATCTCCGATCAGATTTCAAATTCTAACTGAGTTTGTTACGTTCATTTCCTCTCTTGGAAACGGCGGAAATCTGTTTCTTCAACCCTCCCAGTTATAGGGTAAACTTAGCCCTCTAGCCTTGAGTGACAGGAAAAGGAATCTCATAAATTCAAATCTTTTTTTATCTAGCTCATCGTCAACGAGACGCCAAGCTTTTCAAGCAAATAAATCTGACACTAACTTCATAAAAATGACCTTCTTTACTCTTGAAAAGAATCATGATGTTTCTGGTCACATTTATTTAATCTCGAAGAAAATTCTACATACATATGTGTGGGTAAGGCAATGTTTAGCGTCGCAAAAAGTGGAATACTGGAGTAGTGTCTTGTATTCTCTTTCACATAAATACCCATGGGAAAGGCGAGAGTCTATCTCTTCTCCCCACCAGCTATAGCAGTGCAAACTGGAAGAAAGAAAACTGAATTTAAAGCCAGCCTGAAGCGCAATGTGCTTTGACATGCTTCTTGCCCTAGGCACACCCACTGCTGCTATGGCTTCAGAACATGTAATGTACAGTGGCCTAAGAAAAGTTTTTAGCCAAGAGAAATAAACTACATCTAATTTCAAAATTTAATTACGTAATCCCCACTCAACATAAATAAATAGTATTTAGAACTCGTTTAGAGTAGGTCCTCCATTTGCTAGTTTCAGTGCTTGTATTCGATTTTTCATGGATTTGATCAAGTTATCAACAATCGTCTGAGTCATATTTTGCAACTTCTTTAAGGGTTGCCACTGACGTGATTTTGGTTACACGCTCTCGATGTTTTCGGTGAAGGTGCTCCCAAACGTGCTCTATTGGATTCATGTCAGAACTTTAGACTACACATGGCAGTGGATTGATTCCTTGCGATTCCTTCCAAACCTTTGCTACTCTACTCGTATGACATATCACTCCATCTTCTTGATAAAGGTAGACATTCTTGTTAAATCTGATTAGTTTCAAACAGTGGGAGTACTCCTTTCTCTAATATTTGACAGTATTTTGAACCATTCAACCGTTCGTCGACAGGAATCAGCTCAGATTTTTCTCCAAACCAGACAACGCCCCACACCATTGCTCCAATCCCTCCATGTTTCACGGTCGCCTGTAGACATTCAGTGTTCCAAGTCTCATTCTGATTTCTCCAAACATAAACCTGTCTCGAATTCGAATATTGGCAGAATTTACTTTCATCTGTCCAAATTACAGACTGCCAACATTCATAATCTTTACTCTCGTCCATACGCCTGCTCCTGTTAACCTCTGAAATCAAGGGCTTCTTTCTTGCAACTCTTCCTTGATAGCCTAGCTCTTTCAGAGTCTTTCTCCCCGCATATGGCGACATTTTCATGCTGTTGACAATATCTTTGACGCTCTGACGACGGTTTCTGTTGACTTCCATGTTCAGCGCCCTTTTCGTTCACTCAGACATGATGTTTGGTCTTCCTGAACGTTGTTCCAGACGACAATAGCATTCTTCATTAAATTTCTTGACAATATTATTAACCGTTTGATGATTAACCTTTTAAAACCTAGCAATTTCTCTGTTTGACTTGCCACATTGATGCCATCCTATTATTTGCCTTGAAATTCACCAATTTCCTTACTTTCACGAACTTTCATTGGAAAATATAAGTCAACTATTTTTCATAGATGTGGGTAGCTTGATACTAACACGGTATTGTCTGAAAAAAAAGATACGTTATTGCACAAGCCAAAATTGCTGTAATTAAGGGTGGCTAAAAACTTATAGCCCACTGTACCAATGACCCTAGAGGACGATAGGACTTGGCAGATAGACGCATATACTCACACATTACAATTAAATGAAAACGAGCAATAAATTAATACGATTTTTGAACAGAAGTTATTTCTTGTATATATATATATATATATATATATATATATATATATATATATATATATATATATATATAATATTAGTGGAAAATATACATACATATGAAAAATATATCTAAAAAATTCCCATACATGTATATTTTCAAAAAAAAATTTTTCCAAGAGGAAGGATCCAGGTAGAACTCAATGTCTAGGACAGAGTAAGGATATAATAAAAAGGCTTAAACACTAATATTCCATGGTCATAATTTATTCCATTGGAATCGTAAATACGATCCAAATCATCAGATATATATATATATATATATATATATATATATATATATATATACTAGTAGAATTTCGATCAGCCTATGTCCTGAAGGAACATGGTACATAGGAGAAGAATTAATCGTCAATAACACAGCATGCATTTCAGAAAAAATAGAGAGTGCGATTGTTTTCTACTTTTAATTTCGCGCATGCGCGTTGTTTACTTTTGATATTATCGACTCCGTCAGGAATTTGGAAATGGCATGCTGTACTCCTTGGCATCCGCACCGGAAGTTCCAATACAAACATTTCAGAGTGTGTGGGTGTCAAGCTGAAGATTCACAAAGAGATTCATGGGTCTAATGGTGATTAGGAAGGTACATCAACTCGGAAAACTCACTCTGATCGTTCTGATAAGAAAAAAACTCCCGAATTTGTTAGTGTGATCTAGGCCATGACCGAAAACAATCTCTCCAAATCAATCAGGTCCATAGCCAGGAAGGTAGTGCTGCCCTGGTTCAAGAGGGTATCTGAAGGACTCTTCACCATGCCACACAAGCAGGAGAACCCAGTCATGGCTGTCAAACAATTTCTGCGATCACATCACCCCTTACATCTGGCCACCTAATTCCCCATACTGCAACCCTCTTGATTATTATGTGTGGGACAAGGATTATGGCAGCATTCACCAACTTAAACAAGGAGACCGTCCAGAAGTGTTGTAGGAGATTCCGAAAATTGAAGTTAATAGCGATTTTATTGGATAAATTAACTCAATATATTTTTGTGTAATGTTATTAAATATATTTGTTAAAATGTCAGTGTTATTTTCATTTTTGCGTAATTTAGACGCCAATTTATCCATCGAACCCTGTACATTAGGGGTTATCAAGAAAAGAAAAAATTTTAAATTCAAGTAAAATAACGTCAAATAGACTTAAATAAATTAAAATTAAAAAGAAAACATATCATTTCAAATTAATTGTATTAGAGTTCACAAAGCTTACAGATAAAAGACAGGTGAATCCAGAGTGACTTCGACCAAAAATTGAAGACATATTCAACTTGCTGACACCAATAAGTGTGATTCTGTCTGATTTTCGTAAATATATCTGTTAAAATGAGATGTTAGTTTATTTTCATTTTTGCATAATTTAGACGGAAATTTATCCATCGCACCCTGTATTTGATGCTATCTCCTCATGTTCCCCCCGCTTCAGCTTGTCAAAATTTAAGAACAATCTGGAATATAATATCATCATTAACCTCAAAACGTTCTTGTATTTTCGGATGGCTATACTGTTTTAAAATGAAAACTATTTTAATAAAAAAGACCTTTTCCTTTAGAAAGAGTCATGATGCTTTTGCACACATTTATTTAATTTCGAACAAAATGCTACATACTTATGTGCGGGTAAGGCAATGGTTAGCGTCGTGGAAAATGGAATTGGCTAGCCGAGTTGAAATTCTGACCAAGTCCGTTAAGTTACTTTCCATTTTGAGAAATCCATTTCTTCTCTCTTCCAGCTATTGGATACACTGGGCTCTTTAGCCTTGAGTGAGAGCCAGTCTAGGCCCCAAAAAAAAAATATATATTCAAAACCGAGGAGGAGAATACCGCTTTTTTTTCCCAAGAATAGGTTAGATCAGAGATTACTCCTTGCTACTGCTTCCCAACTATGGATTAAATAGTAGGAGTTGTATCTGAAAAAGTCAATGTTATTCTAAATTAAAATTGTTACGTTAATTGTTTGATATGTTATAAAAATGCAAAAAAATAAAAGAATTAACCCACAAAGGGTTGATAAGCCGTAAAAAAGAAACAAATCAATCCATACATGTTATTGGTACCGTTTAACCAAATACAGCTTGTCACACGTTACTTTGAAAAGTAAAGAGATGACCAACACCATGTGATTACCTTTGACCGGATAATTACCATGAAGGTATTGTAGTCTGGTTTGGTTTATTTTGTTTTACGGCATATCAACACCTCAATGAGTTATTTAATACCAACAAGATTTTTAGTATATGTTCGTATGAATATATATTCATTGTTAGTTAAAAGCTTTTTTCAAAAATGTATTGCTGGTATTTTTTACTAATAAAATGTATTTTATACTTTCATAGTGTTTTGACTCTATTTTGAGGATTAACTATTTGCCCATAGCTGGGACCCTAGCAGGTGCTACCACCCCAGGTCAGGGTGGGCCTAGGGACAACAGCAATTAAGAGGTGGTTCCACGCTCTTCAAAACCTCCCGATCAGTGGTCTTGCTGCCGGGTGTAGTTTATCATCATACCGTGGATGGAGATAGTATTGTATTCCAACGATCTCACAAGTCATTTGTTAGATTGGTACTACTAAGTTTCTGCCGTCTCCGTCGAAATGGTCGTTTTTGGGCAGTGATCTAAGCGTTTGATTGTTTATTTGTTATTATATTATCGCAGGGCTTGTATTATTTAATGCCTCCAGCTAGTAATGATTCGTGAGTATCCTAAATTTACTCCAGTCCTGATGAACAGTTGTAGTGTCTTCGACTCGAATGTCCATTGGGGTCCAGCTCATTCCAGAACTCAAGTGGAACTCGTATGTTCTTAACATCACTAAAGACGCTGAGAAAATGGCCGCTTCCTTGTACGGCTCCAGAAAGTACAATACTTCTCCTACCATAGTCTATCTTTACTAGAATCATATCAGACAATTGATCCCATATCTGAGTTGGAGCTTCCCAGTACTCATTGTCCAGCATTGATATATTTGGTTTATACTATCTTGTGGATGATAAAATATTTCCCATTTTGAAACCTCTTTCTCAGCTTGGTTATGAAGATAAACAACATCCGCCAGCAACTCCTCTGAACGGGAGATTGGAGATTTTGAGGAGCGTAGGTTTCCGTTTTCTTCTGATACATCAATGAAATCTGATCTACAAACTGATTTCTTACAAAGAATACATATTCTATTCATATGAACCTATCCTAAAAATATTGCCGGTATTAAATAACCCATTATGGTTGATATGCCATAAACCAAAATAAACCAAAACCAAATCTACCTTAAAGAAATAGGTTTATGGAAACATGCATAACACCAACAACAGAACATTTACAAACTATATTTCTATAAAACAAACATTTAACCTGAAAGTATGAAGTTAAGTACAAAATATCTGTAGTTGAAGGCATACAATTGCGTTCAAAATATTTAGCTTTCGGTATTAAACAACCCATAGAGGTGTTGATATGTCGCTAAACAAAACCAAACAAACAAATGAAACCTCTTTCCCACAAACGAAACGTCGCTAGCTACATTCCTTACTTTCACGTTTTCAGACCATCACAGCTAGGTTTATTTATCCGACCTCCCCACCAAGGCTGGATGTGACACAAGGTCGATCTAATGTGGGGAGCGCCATGCACATACTTATGCATATGGGCTAAGAACAAAAATTGATTTTTGTCCAGCCCTGCGAGCACTGTCACGCTGGTATCGCTATTACACGGACTCAACCTCTTTAGTGCGACGAGGAAAGTACTGCCGCAGGGTGGAAATCCACGGAGCTGAGAAACTTTTTCCGTCTAAAATGAGGTGAATCATAGCTTACAGCACAGGGGCGTTAACCACGCCCCAGTAAATCCTCATTGGCTAATGGTTAACCCCCGTGTCAGGTAAATAGGATCCACCATGATACGTACCAGGGGTCGTATCATCCTCATACTCTTCGTATTGAATTGCTAAGGAGGAAGTTCAACTCGGACAGCTTCTTCCTTAGAACTGTTACTTTGTGGAACAGACTCAACTTTGTGGAACGGACTTCTTATTTCCTCCCGGGATGTTCTTACAACACTCTGATTTAGTAGCTCTCTACCTTGAGTGGCTCTTGAGCTTTGCATTGGGGGAACAATAGACGGAATTGAACTCACGTATTTTCCTGTGAGTCAGTCTGACATGTTCTTTTCTTAACAGCCGTCAAATAAAAACATAAAAACAAGAGAAAAACCGGTGAAAATTAGCGTCTTGTTATTGTTTAAAATTAATCTTCACACATATAAAGATTGTGTTTTGGTGAAACAGCAGCTGCAGTTATAAAATTGTTCGTGTTGCATACAAATAAACGTTAAATAAAACAACGCCATGTCACTCATAATTTATTAAAATGCGCCTAAATTAATATATAATTCATTTACGACTTTATTCGGCCTTCCTCTGGCAAGGCAATACACTTTGTTTTTGTAGCAATCATTCAAACCGGTTTAGATCATTCTAAGGATATTTTCCCTTTTTTCTCCAAGTCAAGTGAATTTGACGTCAGTGGTAACTAAATTGTAGAATTATTCAACAGAGAGCCCTAGAGGAATTATTAATCGATTTTCATTCATTTCCGAGTTAATTAATCAGGCAACTATTATGAGCCAAATATCGATGTTAAAATAATAATCGCGGCAAACCATTATTATGCATAAATATCGGAAGCAGGAAAATCAACAAATATAATCTTTTGATATCAAAGATTTTTATTTTATTTTTATCCGCCATTTTGTTTTGTTTTATATTTTGCAGCCGTTGCTTTTAAGCAAACTGCTTATTATCAAAACATGAGGCAAGATTGGCAAGAATTTACGTCCTGAAACCGTTAATATATCGAATCACTTGTAAAACCGGTATAGAAATGAGATATATAAACATTGGCTTGTTTGTTTTTGCTTGTTTGCTTTGTTTTGCTTTTTTTTTAATCACCTCATCTCAAGCAAGGTAATAAATCCACTAAGACGCAAGTGTTACTGAGTGCTAGAGAATAAGAAGAAAATACTATTAAGGAGAGCGAACACTAAAAAACAGGAATTAACAAGGCATAAGATAACTATCGACGTTGCATTTAAATCCAAAGTTGACTGGAAAGCAAGAAACCGGAAGAGAGTTTTACAAGAGAGAAGTGCGGAAGAAGAAAATGTCATCATAGAACTTACGGTTACATCTAGCCATTTCAACTGTAAATTGATGATACCTAATTGTCAATCTGGTAGTGCTCTAATTCATATATACGAAGTACCAAAGAGGAAAGTTCATCAGAATAATTACCATGGAAGTATTTATAGAAAAGTCTCTGGGAAGCTACGTTACGGCTATGGGAAAGTCACCGAAGCCGAAATGCCAGGTCAGGACAGATAACATTGCAAATGCTTCTTTGAATTTTTCAAGAATATCTCATAGTACATAGTAGATATTATAATTAAGCATTAGTTCCTACCTGCCATCAACATAGCTGACGCTAGACTCCTGGAGAGCAACACACTGCGCCTTCTTGGCCTCACGTTTTCAACTGACTTGAAGCGACTACATGGAATCAATCGCTGCATCTACTGCAAGGAAGTTTGTGTTACTGTATCGAGCAAGAACATTTTTCGCGTCAGGATCCATCTTGTACATTTACAAATCTAACATTCGGCCGTGCATTGAATATTGCTGCCATATCTGGTCTGGTGTTCCTGCTATTCATTTCTAGGTTCTTGACAAATTCCAAAGAAGGATCTGTAATGTAATCAAATACTGACTTGGCATCTCGACTTCAGCTACTTTCTCGCCTACGTGACGTGGCTTCCTTCTGTCTCTTCTACAAATATTTTCATGGCAAATACTATGACGAGCTTTTTTCCCTGGTGCTCTGACTGCATGAATTTAAGTGTGCCACTGGACTGGCATCTAGGTCACACGCGTTTACTGGTGAAATAGCTAAATGCAACCAACATTTCTACTCCAAGTTTCTTTTCTCGTGTTTCCTGCCTGTGGAACTCCCTTCCATTTACTGGCTTCCCTGATAAATTCAATCTTCAAAAAAATAAATGCAAAGTCAATCACCATCTTTTGTCTTCTTGAAGCCCGTTCAATTTTTGTTCTTTCTTCAATCCACCCTATACTCAGTCTTTTCTTACTTTCACTCCCTGTAACCCCATGCGTATTAGTGTCATTCACGCTTTGATTGCGGTGAAATGATTATGAAAAATTAAATATCAAGTTAGCCTGATCGCTGTAGCCTTGGGTTGTAGCCTATTGAGGTTGATATGCCGTAAAATAAAGAAATTTGAATCCAGAAGCCGCCCTATTAGCTCTACTAAGTGCAATCAATGAACAGAGCTCTAGGAAGGGTTAAGATAGTTTACACTCTGAATGGACATGGCATTTTTTCCGTATGCATAAATTGCTTCAGCTGATTATGTACTCTAGTCTCGCTCGACCACGTATACATCATTGACATTTTTTTAATTAATCATACGATTCTCTTTGTTGAAGCACTAATGGTTTCTAACGTCATTTAGTTTTTACAAAATCATTTTTTGTACTAAACACTGTTTCGTCCCACGATTATGTAGTCTTATCTAAATGTGCATCAAATGTAAATCATTGTTTTATCGCCACTTCTATTCGCCACCAAACGAAACATGTCGTGTTTTTCAGGGTTTTTTTTTTTTTTTAGCGACATTACCCTCAGATTTCGTCCTGGGTATAACGATAAACTACATTCGGCGTCCTGGGTAAGACGATAAACTACGTCCAACGGCAGGGTCTCTGATCAGGTGGTTTTGAGGAGGGTGAAACCACCTCTTAATTACTGGTGTTCCACCCTGAACCGGGGCGGTAGCACCCGTTAGAGTCCCAGCTATGGGAAAATAGTTAAGCTTCCAAACTGGGATCAAAAACACTATGAAAGTGTAAAAATAGGTTCTAATACCAGCAATGCGTTTTTGCCAAAAGATTACCAACAATACATTATTACCAGCAATATATTATTACCAGCAATATATTTTTGAAAAAAAATATTACCAGAAATACATTTTTGGGAAAAAAAATTTACCAGCAATAAAAATTTTGTCGGCATTAAATGACCTATTGAGGTTGATATGCCGTAAAATAAAACAAACCAAACCATTATCCTCAGACTTGGTACAGAAATGTCATGGATTTTCTTCGTTCTTTACTTAAAATAGAATACGAAGACGAATATGAAAATATGCCTGTTTCTTGATCTTTCGCATTTTGAAACAAGCATTTTTTTTATCTTCCAAGCGTTAGAATCATGCTGCAGTATGCTGCAAACGGAACTGCAGTGCCTGTGTTCTTCCGGTCAAGGTATAAAAGGAAAGATCTCAAATCCTAGAGAAAATAGGTGAGGATTTAAAAAGATAACAAAATATATGGTGTTTTAGAACGTAAAGGAAATATCAAACATTAAAGGGAAAAATGGAAAAATAAGGATCGATAAATGACACCGGACTAGCAATGTGCCAAAATGTGTGTGTGTGTTTCATATCTATCATCCTGTATAGTGGTGAATGCTGGACAATTTCAATAGAGATGAAGGAAAGTCTGGAAGCGAAAAGATGTAATTCTACAAAGGCTGAGAAAACCATAGACAGAAAAGTTAAGCAACGATGAAGCTCAAAAAAAAAAGAATGAGAAATATAAATGAACTCATATTCAAAATCAAGAATAGACAGTTCAAATTTCTTGCACAACCACTTAGACAAGTTCATTACCCAGAAAGATGCCAAGTTCTGGGTGAACGGAAACATAAAAAGGGAATAGTTGGAACTACTTTGGCTTGTTATCTACAAGGAAATAATACCTACAAATTTTATTTTGGAATGATATCTACATAGTAAAACATATTATAACATATATATATAACATAAAGAAAATATATTTAAAATATGAAAAATGTTCTTTTATTTATATTCTAGCGATAAGCAGCATCGGCTCAAATGTCTACATCGTACATATCTTAATTTGGAATGATATCCACATAGTGAAATATATAAGATATACATAACATAGAGAAAATGTAATTAAAATATTTAAAAAATTTCTATTAATAATATTCTAGCGATAAAGAGTAGATACACGTAGATCGTAATATAAAGTGTAGATCCGATATCAAAGTAGATTCATGACACGTAGATCGCAATATAAAATGTAGATGCCATACCACTGTTGATTTATGACACGTAGCTCTTAATATAAAGCGTAGATCCCATGAATTCAAGACACGTAGATCGCAATAAAAAATGTAGATCCCATATTAAAGTAGATTCATGATACGTAAACAACAAGTCGAAATAGCACCGAATAGTTTTTGTTAGGTATCGAAAGTTAGTGCGATTAGCGTAACCGAAAGTGGAATCAGCAATCCGAGTTCAAATTACATCCTAATCTGCTGCATTCACTTTCACACTAATATCATTGGAAAAGATATGAATCGATCTATTCTCTCCACACCCAGATAAAGTAGAATAAATTGCTCTCCGTGGACTTAGCTGGCAACTAGTCCACGTGTTCGCCTATTTTTACAAATTGTGTTTTCACACTAGAAATATCTATGGACGATGTGCATGTAGCGTAGCGGTTATCGGTGCGAACTCAAATTGGGTAGGTTGTGCTCTCAAGCGTTTGATAGGAACCAATCCAAAAGAAGAAAAATTCTTAATTACAAATCTTGGAGGATACATCGTTAACCCACTCCACTATCTTTCCAAAGAAAACAACAATTCATCGATACTAAAGAAATGGATTGTGTGGAGAGCTATGATCGCCTACGTCTTAAAAGGAGAAAGACTACTCTGAATTCCAGACCATTGAGAATGAAACTGAAAACCACTCCACTATCGTTCTCAAGAAGTCTTGACACATCACTGATAATAAAGAAAAGGTAGCTGTGGAGAGCTATGATCTCTTACATCCTGAAAAGAGGGAAACTATTCTGAATTCTCAGCTGTTGAGAATGCAACGGGCAACAAATTCATTGTCTTTGTCAAGAAGTCATGACAATTCACAGATAATGATAAAGGGTAGTTGTGGGGAGTCATGATCGCCAATGTCCTGAAAGGAGAAAGATTACTCTGACTTCTACACCTTGCAAAAACAATGGTAAATCACTTCATTTTCTTCTTCAAAAAGACATAACAATTCACTGATAGTAAATATAAGGTAGCTGTGGAGAGTCATGATCGCCAACATCCTGAGAAGAGAAAAACTATTTTGAACTCAAAACCGTGAAGAATGCAACGAGAAAGCAGGCCATATTTTTAATCCCCAAAAGACATGAAAATTCACAGATAATAAAAATTGGAATCTGTGGAGAGCCATAACCGCTGACATTCATTTATCTAAAAACTTAGTATCACATCACTTTTAAAAAGAGCCATAACTTGACAATGATATTTTTCAAACTATTTCGATTAGGTCGTTATTATTAATTTCAATGTCATATTTTTTTATGAACTTAGGTAATAGAAAATTTTTCTCGCGCAATGAAAACGTCTTGTCTCAGAAATTTCAAATAAATAAAAAAAAATTATTTTTCCTCTGTTAATCTATATTTTGCCGATTCCGTCTACTTAATTCTGAATAACATCCACGATTGCTAAAAAGTGTAATCCTTTTCACCGTGTATTCGAGTAAAGCGATGTTAACAAGAAAAGAAAGAAAAAAAAAACTTTAATAAAATCAAAGACGTCTGCATAATATTGACAAGTACTATACAAAATTGCCGTCTTTATACGGCTACCATTTTGATTATAAAAATTCTTACACACCAGAAGCAGATTCCTTGCCTGAAAATAACAAGTCGATGTACAAAATGCGAAGGCATCCAAAGACAAACGAAACCGAGTCTTGTGTATATATCTTCTGGCATTGCGACGAGATTAACTTCTTTTCCCTCCGTTTGTCTTGCCCGCATTTAATGGCTTTTACATCCGATAGTTGAATTGGGGTTGTACCTCCATCTGCTGACATTCGGCTTCCTTCTCTCCTAAAAGTATCTCCAATCCTTTAAGTTCTCCCTTGTAAAAGCCTGAAGGTAAAACCTTATTGCTGTTGACACCGGTAACTTTTATTATGTGCGTTTCTATTGATTTCCCCCGTGCTGGTCAAATTTCTCTACCTTCTGCACAAATGGGACTTAGAAATGGAAGCTTGCATCCTTTTGCAATATAGTTCTACACTGACCCAGCTGTTCACGTAATATTTATTCTGTTTTACGAATTCTTTTTTTTTTCTTCTTCTTCTTCTCCGGAAAAGATCTAATTCGATCAGACCGTAAGGAAAGAAGCAAATGCTTACTATCTAATAATAGCACCGAAGTTACCGTGTTCCCAAAGTACGGACTCAGAAATTGACGTCAGAAATTTTGAAATAAAAGTAAGTGATCTTTTCTTTCTTGTCTCATTGTATCTTCCACATTACTAAAGCATTTTTTTATGTTTTTATTGAAAAATATAGAGGTCTTCAGAAAAGTTTGGGAAAATGGAAATTTATAAATTTTTATAAAAGACGAAGCCCACACATAACAAAGGTGACCAAGAATTACGGTAATTTCTAGGATTTATTCTTCTTTTATATGTCTATTCTTGATGTAGGCGATCACGGCTCTCCGCTACTTCTTATTCATTGTAACTTCAATAAGCAATATTGCCTTCCCAATCCATGTTGTGCCATCCATTTGCACAAACTTATTAGCTAGGTTGGACCCCTTTTACCTCTCAGTATATCTTGTGAGTCCCAAATTCTCCAAACCTTCTTTCTTCATTATGCATCTCAGATATATTAGCTGTCTCTGATTCGGAATCATGAAAAGGGAAAAGTTTTTGTCGCGTATCGAAAGGGAGTGCGATTAACGTAACTGAAAGGGGGGGGCTCTGCAAGCTGAATTCAAATGAATATGAATCAAGCTGTTCCTTGATTTTATGTACTTGTGTCCTTTTTTATTCCATTTTCCGTAAAACTTCGCTCGCCGCTCACGTTTACTGTCTAAGTTATTCTATTCTTCAGTTCTGTAGAACGAGATATGTGATGTCTGACGTCACCTCTTCAACTCTACACTGACACATAGGAGGACTGATATTAAACAGCAGTTCAACGCTGTTTTATTTCTATCTGAATTTCTGGATTTTGTTTGGTTTGTTTTGTTTTACGACATATCAACCTCAATGGGTTATTTAATGTCGACAAAATCTTTATAGCTGCTAATATATTTTTCTTCAAAAATCTATTTCTGTGAATATATTTCCTTGAGAAAATCTATAGCTGGTCATATTTTTTTTTTAAATGTAGTGATTTTCTAAGCCCGGCTTAGATGTGGCACAAGGCCGAAAGTATGGGGCACCCAGGTGAGGATCGAATTCACTACTCAGTCGTAACTGATCTAGCAAGACAAGCATTCTAACCATTACACCACGTCGAGGTGCCTTTTTTTTTAATGTATAGATGTTTGTATTGCTGGTATTTTTTAAAAGTATTGCTGATAATAATTTTTCCTTTAAAAATTATTTCTGGTAATATTTTTTTTTATTGCAAAGTATTTCTAGTATTAAAACCTATTTTTACACAAGTTTGGGTGTTAACTATTTGCCCATAACTGGGACCCTAACAGGTGCTACCACCCCGGGGCAGTGTGAACTTGGGAACACCAGCAATTAAGAAATGGTTCCACGCTCCTCAAAACCTCCTGATCAGAGGCCTTGCTGTCGGACGTAGTTTATCGTCTTATCCAGGACGCGGATGTAGTTTATCGTCATACCCAGAACGACTGAATTTCTGGAATGAGGATTTATATCTATACATTCGGACTATTGTCCTCATCCTTGTTGTTGCTATCACAACCTTTTGGTTGTTGTACCCTCTGACCTTCTTCAGGTGCTTGTTGGTCCGAGTAGCCATTAAAGAATTTCGAATTGAACACTTTATTCAATCTGAAGAGGTGGGTGATTCTTATTTTGTTGCCTATGTCTATGGATATCTCTCTTATTCTTTCTTTTTTTTAGTACTTCTTAGTTATTGCTTTCCCTGTTCCCACTGAGCCTAAGTCTGTACTACTCGGGCCAGGGATTGAACTCACAATTACTATGTCACCAAATTAACGAACCACTAGACTATTGTTCTGCAAAACAAACCTGAAACAAAACGTTGGGATAAGAATAACAAAGACGGAAGCATTAGTCAGAATGTAAATATTGGTAATTATAATTTCCCATTCCAGAAATTCAAACAGAAAACTTAAACATATATAATTTACTTGGATTTTCAAAATTCAGATTAAGTAATAAGCCTTTTAAAATATTAACTTCTATTTCAGCAGAAAATACAACTCGATATTATATGTAAAAGTATACATTAATATAAGTATTTTATGAGATTTTGTAATTAAACCTATTAAGCATTAGTACGATTGTAAATTTTGTATGGAATGGTAACTCCTCATCCCAGAAATTCAGACAGAATTTCATAAAATTGATATTTTAATTTTATTGAATGAATAAGTTTTATTTGGATATTTTGTTGTAACTAATATGTAAGACTCACAAAAGAAATCTTGTGGCGGACCGGATGTAGCTTCGGGCTGTAGTTTAAAATCTCCTGACCTAAAATAAATGCAATTTTCCTCGATATGAATAGCATAAGGTAAGTGGATATTTTATTTAATCTCATTTTTTTATCCCATTGACTTTTGATAAAGGTGCTTTATGAAGAGAAATAATTGTCTAGATAGAATTGAGGGGATTGTAAGTGTGTGTGTGTGTGTGTGTGTGTAGTAGTAGTAGTAGTAGTAGTAGTAGTAGTAATAGATATTGTGTTTGATAGTTGTTTGCATGTTGATTTGGGTACGTTTATACAGTTTGTTTTAGATAAACGTAAGTTAAATTATTTAAGAATAGATTAAATAAAGTTTGGTAATGTAATATAATGATTTACACGTGTGCTTATAGTTGGCAATATAGTATTTTCCACGTAAATAACTATGTACTTTTTTAATTAGGTTGGCATTTGTAAAATCAAAGTTATGGACAGTTTTGTACCTGTGCTTTACGAGTGAGATTACGTGGTTGTCTAAATGTAAATCCCTTTTATGTTCGTAGATATGGGCTATTAAATTTCGTAATGTCTCCCCGATATAAGTGCTTTTACATTGGGAGAATTTTTTAATAAGTACCAGCATCTGAATTGGTGTTGAATTTATTTTTCTTCCTAATTATATCTCCGATTGTCTGAGATGCTGTGGTAAAGATATTAGTATGAGAGATAACTCATTCATTTACAAATTTTGTAGAAAGAGTGTTAGAGGGTATGATTATGAATTTTGTGATGTTATTAGAAGTGCTATTAGTGGTGTCTAGTTTTGGGGATTGTGGATGGTGTAAGCTCGTTTTTGAGCGTTGAGGATGAAATTATGTGGGTAGTGAAGAAGTCTAAAATGTTTTTCAATGTATCTCTCTTCTTCATCTAGGTATTTTGGGCTACATATTCTAAAGTTTCTGAGGTAGAATCCTA
Source organism: Acanthosepion pharaonis (assembly GCA_903632075.3). Taxonomy (NCBI): domain Eukaryota; kingdom Metazoa; phylum Mollusca; class Cephalopoda; order Sepiida; family Sepiidae; genus Acanthosepion; species Acanthosepion pharaonis. Next base: position 319,204 of record CAHIKZ030001687.1, read on the forward strand.
TAACTAATTCTGATTTTACTCTTTGATTGTGGGTGAGAATAGAAATTAATTAACTCTCTTTTGTTAGCGGTTTTACTATAAACTCTTAAATGTAATTTGTTTTTGTTACATATTAATATGCTCTCGAGGAAAGGTAGATATTTCTTTATTTCACATTCATGCGTGAATTCGCTGGTAGGTTCAACGTATTTAATAGAGATGCAGACAGCTTCAGTCCTTAGTATATATGTCTAACTTGTTAAGATCAGGAAACTCATAGGCACATCTGTTGAACTAAAAGCGTTATTTACAGTAAATCATCACAGTTCAACAAGATAAACCACATGAATGTTTATGCCTTCAATCAATTACGATCAGAAGTCATATTATTATTATTGTTGGGGCCACCGACCTTCTCATCAGAATGGACTGATCTCTCTACTACTAATAGGACAGTTCTATAGAGTTCTGGGAGATCAGGTGACCAACACACTTCCGTCTTTCTACCGGAAGATACATTTGGACTTTATACTCTTTTTGATTGTTACTGACTAACCTGCGTTCGTTTGACTACTAATCTCTCTGTTGTAAATACCTCTTCAGATATACCAGTATTTTTCCCTACGTATGTGTTTGTCCTTATTTCAATACACGCACAGGGAAACACTCAACATCTCAACAATTATTATTATTATTATTTCAGTCATATTATTTTTATTAGTATTATTATTATTATTATTTCCTAGATTTCCTGTCGTATACATATTTCCGTCCGGGTCCCAACCAGAGACCTAAGGTCAGAAATAGCTTCATGACATTTTCCACTGATCATTTTTTGTGAAAAAAAAATATCACATTCATTTTACATAGATAAAGCTCTTTGTAATATGTTATCTTTACTTGTATGTACATTTAATTTTTATTTAAGGCATGGTTTACCAGGAATCCCTTCAATCGGAACCTTTTCCAATCAAACCGAGGGCTCCAACTATAACAGGAATTATTGGTGTTCTCATATGCCACATCTTTAAGAACCTTGTATTTTGATAGTCGTTTTTAATATATTCAAAGGTACATTACAATTTGCAAGGACTATGTCAGTATGAAAGCACATACTCTTTTTGTAGGTCTTTGATCATGATGTCTGGGCGATTAGCTTTGACTGTTCTGTCTGTAGATATTCTGAAGTCTCATACAATTGCTACATTCCTGTCTCTGTAACCGAGTGTGGGTAATATTCATACCAGTTTCTTGTAGAGTCCTTCCCGGAAAAATTGCAGATTTTCCAGTACAGATATTGGCACATTCTATCGTGCCGATATGTATATCCAGTGGGTCCTTGTAACAAGATGGTAAAGCCAGATAGGTCAGGTTTCATAAGCTAAGCAATAGTAAACACTCGTATTTAGATTGAATCGTTAACTACGCAAGCCATTCTGAGCAGGTTCCCCTCATACCAGCCACCCGATGTCAAGTGGTGACTAATGAACAGCATTGACAAGAACGCAGCTGGGAAAATATCTCCTAAGGAAAAAAGAGAAAAGTGAAAATCCCGAGCCAGAAGATAGAGACGTTGTGGTGGAGTGAATCGCGGGCCACTGTCTGCGATGACACTTCCGATATTAACCCAGAATACAGAAAGAAAAATATGTCAGTCGGAAGCAAAAAAAAAAACAAAAAACAAGCAAATGAATTCTTGGGTAAATAAAAAAAAAATGGAAGTTTCTAAATTGTCCAGACTTGTAGCTGGCAAAGTAAATAGAAAAGCTAAATATAAAACTTTTCTTGGAGATGAGAAATGTTGCTTTTTGGAACGCAACAAAGATGTCAAATTCGAAGGGAAATCGGTGGAGAATTCAAAAGAAAACAAGATACGCAAAGTAGGTGGAAGTTTAGAACAATACAAAGATGTCAAATATTAAGAAAAATAAGAAAGGGTAACGATCGAGAAATGACCACGAACAGGCAATCTGCCAAAATCGCTAGCCTAATGGTATTTCTCCGAGATGTCGAAGATTTATTGATTATATATATATATATATATATATATATATATATATATATATATATAAGCAATATTCACTGTACATCAGTGAATGCTGGATAATTTCCTTATAAATGAATTCTGATTGATTTGATAGATTTGAGGTTTTTACGGTTTATCAATCTTTTGCAGGTTATTTAAAGACAGAATCATTTTTAGATTGTAAGATTTTTTTTTCGGTGATAATAATGATATATCTGATACAAGCACTATTAATTAACCCACAGCTGGGAGGGGAAGAGGTGGTGTCATACTTTTTCCAAGGGTATTTGTACGTAAGTTTTTATCTCTCAAAACTTATTTATAGTGGATACTCGAATTTGAGTAGACGTTCCGATTATTCATTAAACAATGTATGTTTTTTTTCGTTTACCGGTCTGAATATTCGAGAAATCTTATTGAGAAAGATTATTATGAAAATCTGCGCTCACCGCCAGGAATCGAACGTACGTCCCTCAGGGCAGAGAGTGCTACCGTTTATCCCGGCCCGCCTTACTGACTTTCTGCTATAACTTAAACGCCAAAAAAATGAAATGATTAACATAAACGTCTATAGTTTGATCTTATTTGATAAGTTACAAATGACCTACTTGATTCATTTTGTCTGCGTCATGTCTAAGATAGACTTTTAGAGTGATTTAACTTTAACTTAAAGCGACATTCATTGTACAGGCATTGATGAATAGAATCATTGTCAATAGATTTTAAGTATTTTTTAAAGTATTTTTGTACTTATCTTCCGTTCTGTCAAAAGTTTGGGATGAAGCTTCAGAAAATAAGTTCATCCTTCTTATATCACCATTTATTTTCTGTCGACTAACAAGTCTAATTCATTTTGCATATAGTTTGGTTTATTTTGTTTTACGGCATATCAACCTCAATGGGTTATTTAATGTCGACAAGGATAGGTTCGTATGGATAGAATATGTATTCTTTTGTGAGAAATCAGTTTGTAGATCAGGTTTCATTGACGTATTTTTTTGTAAAGAGGGCTTCTGTCGAGAGTCAAATGTATTGTTAGTAATTTTTTTTTATCAAAAATGTATTACTGATATTTTTTACTATAAAAATGTATTTTTAATACTTTCATAATGATTTGACACCAGTTTGAGGGTTAATTTTCCCATAGTTGGGACCCTAACAGATGTGACGATCTGGGTAGACTTGGGAACAACAGCAATTGAAAGGTGGTTCTACGCTCCTCAACCTCCCCTGATCAGAAGCCTTGCTGACGGATGTAGTTTATCGTCATACCCAGGATGGATTTAGTATATAGATAGACCTAAAAACCTTATGCCAACACCCCCTTCATCTAGCAGCGAGATAAATTTATAAGTTGGAATTATCAAGAATTAAAGTCATTGACTAGTTTTTTAAAAATATCTCTTGGTTGATTTGCTTTTACGGTTTATCAACCTTTTGCTGGTTAATTGAATATGATATATTTTTTTAGATTGTAAGAATTTTAGGGCGGTAATAATGATTTACTGATACAAGTCCTACTAATTAACACATAGTTGGTGGGGAGAAGAGGTGTATTCATATCTTTTCCAAAGGTATTTGCACGTAAGTGAATATAACAAACCCGACTGGAATTGGAACGTGGTTCTCTAGTTCTAATTACAATCGGATCCGTTATATTCAACTTACTAACCGTTACCCATAACTCTGTTGCGGACCGGGTAGCGTGCAGTGCTGGTTTATTAAAAAGTGGCCTTGTGCCAGACACTACACAAAACTACCGAATCCATAAGCAAAGTAGAAATATATAGCGTGAGTGAACTTAACGAGGAAAAGGGGTCAATCAACAAGTGCATAAATAATAATACAAGTAGATAGCCGGAATTAAACGACACAAGGCGTCAGGTTGAAAAACATATATGAAATTTTTATTAAATTGAAACAAGTAGGTTGTCTCGTCATTCGAGATCATCAGAGAAAATGTTCCGCGCCAAAACAGGAAAGCAAGATGGACAAGGCGGGAAAAGGTTTCATCAGAATGAAAGTTCTGGAAAAATATGACTCGTTAACACGAGGTGTAGGTGTGCACAAATAGAAAAAGTACTCACTGTGGAATTTCGTATTGTGAGTGTATGTAATATTTTTTTTGTACAGGTTCAAAGTAGTTAGAATGTTCATGGATACGAGAAGTCTCATTCTTAACTGTTGAAAGTTTTAAAGTTCCCTGGTCATGGACGAAGGCATACTCAAACAAGATGTTCGCATTACGACTAGAGAATAGTTGTCGAAAAAGGTGAAGTGGCGAAAGTTCAGTCATCTCGGAGTTTTTGGTCGAAAGACAAAGGGAAATGCAACAAGTTGTTGACTTAAGGATATTGAATTAATTGCTGAAAATTAACATCGATTTGATGTGATTATTGCCGTTAGGATATCCCTGTCTGTATTATGGTTGACTGACGAGGGATAAAATAAGTCAACTTGTTGGTACGAAGTTCTGACCACGACTGTGTCGTGTATCTTGACGTTTTCTAGTCGAAAACGGAGAAGGTCCGACCTGCGGGTTACATCAAGACGAGAATGAGTCTTGGGAAATTGTAAGGTCGACTTGTTGAAATGTGGTAGTTAGGAATAAGATATTCCGGCCCGCATATGGGTTAATGGCACGGAATAAATGAGTTGCCCGTCTAGTTAGCTTGAAAATCGGGATGCAACTGAGTTAGAACGCGCGGGAAAAAACTCAAATTCTGTTAGGCTGACTTTATCAGCAGGAGCTGGTCATCGACCTTCCTTACTCTAGTTAAAAAAGAAATGGCTTACTGCTATGTTTAGCTTAACGAGAGAGGAAGGGGTGCAATCCGTGGGCGCGCGCGCACACACGCACAAGTGTGGAAGGAAGGGAGGAAAACTCGCGCGCGCGTAAAATGTAGATGGAATTACTGTGTTATTCCATAACTCCACCTGCACCTGGTCACTCCTCTAGGCGCTAACCAGTCTTAACTTCGATGAACGTATCAAAACCGATGTTTTAACGTGATAGAATAACAGCCCTTAATATTTAAAATATTAATAAATTTAAATAATTAATAAAATTAATTTATTAATATGTTATAGTCATATTATATTAATTATGTCATATTATATTATGTTATAATATAATATAGCATAATAATATAATTATGTTATAATTATATTATATTAATTATATTAATTTATTAATAAAATCAATAAAATAGAATAAGCCCTTAGCCTTAAAAAATATCTAATCATCGTTGAATTTGGAGTTCGTGTAATTCTTGACATTCTTTGATAATTGTAATTACTATTTATCTGTAGAGTATTATAAGTATATCCTGCAATGCTGCAGTAGAATAAGTTCACATTTTTATTAATGATTATGGGACATTCAATGTGTGAGTGATCATGGCTCTCCACTACGCCCTGTCATTCATAGCTCTAAGTAATATTTGTTCTCTGTCCATTTGCGCAAGATTGGTAGGTAGATTACTCGATGTTTTCTTTTGCCCCTCTTGCTTTCAATATGTCTTGTGCGTGCCAAATTCTCCAAATATTCTTTCCTCCTTATTCCTCTTTCTGATTCTAAGTACAGTATCATTTTCCTTAAGACTCCCTTTTTGCTTACATGTTCCTTCTGTTGCCTCAAATCTTATCTTGGAGAAAGTTGTCCAGCATTCACTGCCATATAGGAGATTTTATATTACAAACCATTGCAGCACACTTTTCTTTGTATCTAACATATTTTTCTCGTTTCTTTAGATTATGTGAACACTTTTAGAAAACAATTATTCGAAAAACATTTATTCGAATTGTAAATTGTTTGAAGAAAATTAATCGAAAGGACAATTATACTAAATGATAATTATTCGAAATGCAAAATTCTTTATTGCAATAAAAATGTAAAAATTAAAAGAGGAAATGCACAAATGATAATTATTCGAAATAAAAATATCGTTAATAAAGCTTACTAAAAAAAACATTAGTAAGAAAAATCCTTATAACTAATTTGGAAGTCACATTTTCCGTCGTCTGTTCAAGCATTTCACTAGACTAACGACAATACGTTGTCTTAAAATTGATGATTAGACCTTTTTACTTTCTTTTATTTACTACCTCATTTAGGAGTTCCTGCAGATTCTGTTTCTGTCTCATCAACACATTGGCATCGGCGTATCTTACGCCCACTAATAATAAATTCCGGTCGAATTTCTAGTTCTCTTAGAATCGCCTCACTATAAAGTTTAAATAAATCCGGTAAGACGGTGAATCCTTGCCTGATGCTCCTTTCTATTTTTTGTGTTCTTACTCAATTCATTTCTATTCGGATGCAGGCAGTTTATTCAGAGTTAATTTTCTGGATTATTCTAATATCTTTCCCAAATAAATCAAGTGTTCCTGCAGTTTTTGTATCGACTAACAAGAGTAATTGATTCTCTATATAGATACACTTGAATATTTGCAGTCAACAAGCCCTCCGTCTAACACTTATATTTATAAGATGGAATTACTAGTTCATTGCAAATGTTCGTGTCCGATTAGAAAATTAAAAACAAAATTTTAACATACACAAAAAAAACATTGTTTTTAATAACTGTCTCTCGTCGTTCTACAAATGGAATTTTCAGAAAAACTTTTTGTTGTTCGTCGGAATAAGGTTCTGAGGCAGCTTTTAACTGACTGTACATAATCAAATTATTCGCCATTTAAATTGTTTTGTAGAGAGAAGAACAAATTAAACTCCGAGAGAACCAAGTCACAAGAATGCAGCGGGTGCCGGAGGGTTTCCAACTTCAACTCCTTAAGCTTTTGTAAGGTCTACTTTGCAACACTGCAGTCTTGCTTCGTCGTGGTGAAAAATGACACCTTCTCGATTTTCATGAATCCAAGTCTCTTCACCTCGTAAAAGGCAGTTGAGATATCGATTTTCGAATACCTACAATCTCTTCCATCGAATTATTCGATTTATATGTCCATGATGGCAAGCAAGGCGTCTCTCTTGACGTTGGAAGATCGCCTGGAAAGTGATTGATCGTTTAGGCCCAAATCATCCTGACGAAATCTGCTAAACGACTTTTTGAGAGCTGGAACACGATCCAAATAAACCTTCTGAGTGTTTTTGCCATAATTTCGACGCTTACTCCATTCCAAATTTCATAGAGCATAATATAGCGAAAGTTTTTCTTTCATCCTACATTTTTAAGGTATTCATTTATGAACAAAACGCCAACATTCAACAACTTCTGCCTCGCCACTGAACGATGTAACACACCCGGAATCGGGACCAAAACTAACGCTAGTGTCAAATTGCGGTCATTTTATATTAACAATGAAAATCGGACTTTTGCAATTACCTGATATTAATAATTGTTATGGGGTCCACCCCTTTTTCATACAAGTGGACTCGACCAGCGTGTACTTGTACTGCTGCTGCTGAATACCCGGAAGTTAGACGAGAGATACAGTGATAGAGTGAGGTAACCGCTTTGTAGGAGTCACAGTTGCGAGCACGTAGCCTCAGAAGGAAGTCATACTTCGATACTGAATTTCCCAGACTGTATATATTATTATTGCTACTAACCGCATTTCTGGATCTACTAACCCTATCACCATTTGTATTATTACGTCAATATATTTATTTGCTATATTTCATTCCTGCATTTGTCATTCATTGGAGACCGGATTTCATCTCGGAATCCACAACAATAATTAAAGCCATCGTATTTTTAAAAGGTTTCTAATCTTTGAATTTGGGGTCAGTAAAACTATTCACATTCTTTGATATTTACAGTTACTGTTTATTTTTAAATCACTTATACCATACTCTCCGGCTTACTTCGGATGTGTGCTGGTTAAACGCTATGAGAGGATCCCCAGGCGAGACTATATCGAAGGGAAGAGTTTCGTCTCGGGAAACAGCTACCCGACCCCGTTTTTTACGGGGTGTACGGGGAATTTTTGGATGAGCCTACGTGCTCGGATACCCCACAATAAACTCGGCCTTGTGCCACATCCGACCGCGTGAGGCGATTAGCAAATACCATACTATAGTAGACTAAGTTCAAATTTATTCATGAATTGATCTGAATTTCTCGACTGAAGACCATTCTCCTCCTCAAAAAATATGAAGGAAAGCAGGATTAAATTTAAAAACAGTTACTTAATAAAATCTTGACCTAGATAGAGACAAAACCCCATTGCAAGCACAATTTCTATAATTGGTTTTTGAGAGATCTTTTGTAACAGTAATGATTCATGGATTCTGTTTGTTTAATGGCAAGAGAAACTAGTGGTTCATTAGTGGGTGCCTCCTAATCTGCTGGAAGCTAATTTCGTTTAATGAAATCTTTTGAAAGAGAAAAAATGTTTTGTGTGCTAGGCTGGGATCATTTTTTTTTTTTTACTAGTTGTTTATAGCTAACTTAACAAACCTTTCTTACCAACAACATTATCGATCCATTATCAGGGCAGATAACTGCCCTGAAATACTATTATCATATGCATCATTATTAGAACTTGAAAATTAATCGTGTTGCGAATTGCCTGCTGCTTTTCATGAATGTGTTAACAAACAATGGCGCTGAACAAAAATAATTATTTTTCTCATTCAAACAAAACAGACAAGAGAAGGAACATACACGCATTCTACGAAGACAATGACCAATTTCGTCCTAGGTATGACGATAAACTATTAGGTTGGTGCAAAAATAATGACGTAATAATGTCGTTTTGTCACGTTAAAAAATACGTCAAAAAAACGACATTATTACGTCATTATTTTGCACCAACCTAATACATCCGGCGTCCTGGGTAAGACGATAAACTACATCCAACAGCAAGGCCTCTTATTAGAAGGTTTTGAGGAGCGTGGAACCACCTCCTAATTGCTGGTGTTTCCGAGTCCCCCCTAACTCGGGATGGTAGCACCTGTTAGGGTCCCAGTTATGAGCAAATATTTAACCCCCAAACTGGGACCAAAACACTATGAAAGTGTAAAAATAGGTATGTTCCAGAAATACTTTTTGTAAAAAAAATTATTACCAGCAATAATTTTTGGAAGAAAAAAATATTACCAGCAACAAAAATTTTGTCGGCATTAAATAACCCATTGAGGTTGATATGACATAAAACAAACCAAACCAAACCAAACCCAACCAAACAATGACAGACTGCTTCCCTATTTGACCGCTTATATGATTTATATATTTAAAAGAAATTTTTAATCATTTCTCCCTAAGGAAGGCGATAATGCCACAAAGAAACAATTAGCTACTGGGTGTGGAAGAGAATATAACTAAAAATCTTATACATAATCAATAAATAAATAACTCTCGATAACACGAACGCAACACTTTAAAGAAAACGATATCGCGTGTGAAGACGCGATATTTGAAAGCGATGAAACCGACATCACACAAAAACTCTTCCATAATGACTTAGGAAATTCGAAAATATTCAGACGTTAGGCAGTTTATATTTAAACTTTCACCGCAAACCAAGAAAACGTTCTTAAATATAGAAAAATTAAGCAAAATACATCTTTTTGTTGGACTTTAACATAACTTGTGTAAATGTGACATTGTTTCCCAGATACAATCAATGTATGTATAGCAACAAATAAAATTAAATGTTAGAGTTTCACTGATATGGTATCCACTAAGATATAGTATCAACACGTCAGGGAACTTGATAATAAAATTTTGCTATCAAGCCGGTTGACCGCCTGACGAGTGAATACCATATCCGCAAAAATCCAAACAGAGAGGTATCAATTCGACATTTATTTCTATTACTGCGTAAACTCTTGGTATTAGGAACTTTAATGACAAAGATTCTAAATAGAGATCTGCTGAAATTATGCGGATTCTAGAAATGAACATTGTTGTGAATATGGATTATCTCCTCTTAGATAATCCAAGTTATAAAAGCTGTATACTTCCGCTGTCAAGTCAGATGAGTAGTAGTATTCTTAATTGAATAAACGATTACTAGACAGAATCTCTTGTCCTGTTTTCATTACAAAAATATCCATCTTTATGCCTACCCTATTTAGGACAACTACCTTGTTGGCATGCAGGAAGAAACGGATTGATAATCCCAATTCACAATTTAGTCAATTCTTACATAACAAATTTCAGATTAAGCTTGTGTGGTGGGACATCATAATCATTTGTAGACCGCAGTCGGGATCATCGAGCCAATGCGAACGATCCTTTCCTTTAGCTGTATAGTATGTGCCAGGGTTACGTACAGTTTTGAATTCAGAGTTACTTTCTCCTAGACCGGTTGCCACCCAAGGCTATTGTTATGGAGTCCACCCCTTTTTTATATAAGTGGACTCGACTAGAGTGTTACTTGGACTGCTGCCGTTAAATATCCAGAGTCAGTCAGAATATAGAGAGAGAGTGAGCAGAGATTGTGATTGAGTTGGAGGTAGAGTAATAGTGTGAGGTAACCGCTTGTAGAAGTCAGTTACAAGCACGTAGACTCTAGGGAAGTCCTACTTCGAGACTATATCTATATATATTATTATTACGACTAACCGCGTTCCTGGATTTACTAACAATATACCCATTGTATTATTGTGTAAATACATTTAATTTCTTATCTTTATTTCTTGCGTTTGTCATTCATTGGAGACCGAATTTCATCTCGGAATCCACAACAGCTATAAAACCCAGTCTGCCCTGCTATTTACCCATAGCTGCGGGTATTACCACGTAAGTGAATTAATGGATTCGACTGGAATTCTAACTCGGCTCTCTGATTCCTCAATCCGAGCCGCTATCCATTACTCCAGCAGGTAGCTCCCAGATAGATAGATAGATAGATAGATAGATAGATAGATAGATAGACTTGGCTTCTAAAAAGCCTCTGAATTGTCTGGAACTGCATCAGTCGATCTGTAGAGCTGAGACGCTTCATGAATCTGTGACAATAGATTTATTTCTTAAACTGCTTCATCCTTTAGAACAAGAATGCTTCGAACACAGCGACATTTTCTTAGTAAATTTTCAGTTAATACAAGGCCCAAGAGCCACCCAATTTAGTGAGTTACTGAAATACTAAGAGTGTTTGCGTGTTTCTTTGTAGCAACGGGGATACAAGAGATAGAATTTAGTTCTTATTGTGTGGACATGAATGGGGTTTTGAGTTCTGTGCATCTCATGTCAAAATTCTGCACACTCCCCTCAATTGTTATACAGAGAAAAACACATATATATATATATATATATGAAGAAATATAGTTTTAAAGTGTGCTATATTTATGGGATAAAGTGTTCAATATCAGAGATAGAGTGTATTAACAATCAAGTTAATCTTGAAGAGGTTAAAATTGTAGTGTTTGGGTAAGCAGTGATTGTAACATTGTAATGATCGTGAAAAATTTGCTTTGTGAGGTTGACCTCACGTAGAAAATTTGTAGTCTTATGAATATCCATGTAAAAATCTGGATTCCTTGGACTTTCCATTTGGCCATAGTTCATGAATCTACAAACACGCGCACAGCAATACAAACATTGTCATATTATTAGATAGAGATATATACAGAAAGAGACAAGCTGAAGTAGTAGATATATATACTGTATTCGTGCTGCGGATTTTACAAATATACAACTGTACTAACCTGCTTCCAGCAAAGATGTTCGCTTTATGCGAAATGTCAAAGGCAGAGGGGAACTTATCTCAAAAACCAACATCCGGATTTTGCAGATCGAAGGTGCCACTATCTTACTCTCCATAGATAGATAGATATGAACAGACTGGGATATGAACAGAATGTCATAGATAGATAGATAGATAGATAGATAGATAGATAGATATGAACAGAATGGGATATGAACAGAATGGCATAGATAGATAGATAGATAGATAGATATGAACAGAATGGGATATGAACAGAATGTCATAGATAGATAGATAGATAGATAGATATGAACAGACTGGGATATGAACAGAATGGGATATGAACAGAATGGCATAGATAGATAGATAGATAGATATGAACAGAATGGCATAGATAGATAGATATGAACAGAATGGCATAGATAGATAGATAGATAGATAGATAGATATGAACAGACTGGGATATGAACAGAATGGCATAGATAGATAGATAGATAGATAGATAGATAGATAGATAGATAGATTCCTACACATTGAAAATAGTTTTAAAAGCTGAATATTTTTACACAACTGAACAGTTTTGATAACATAACAAAGGTGTGCAGGTAGCGTTCAAACATCTCAAATATCCAATTAGGAAATGTAAAGATTAAAAAGTGGCTACTTTCACCGACAATGTAATCAGCAAAATGTACTGAAGACAACGAATCGGATGAACTGACTAGTGTTTTGCTTAAAGTACATCGTGTCAAACTTCATACGCCTGTCAACTTTTACACAATGAAATTAGTATTAACCAACCGATACTGGCAAGACTTTCAGCATATAATTACACTACAGGCAAAAAGTTTGGAGTCATCCTGCATTTTTTAAAAAACACGTTAAAATGTAACATGTTTTTTGGGGTTTTTTTAAGTAAAAGATAAAATTTCACTAACTACAATGTATTTGCTTTGATTTTGACAAAAAAAATAAGCAATTAACTATAAATAATTATCATACAACAGTGTCATATCTTGTTTCCGAACTGCCACCAGCCTTAATTACTATGTTACAAATTCTTTGCATTCTTTCCAACAGTTTTTGAATAAAAGAAAATGGCAGACCTTCCAAAGTGTTATATTCCATGCTAATAGGAATATATACTTGAAAAAAACGGTGGCTAAAATAAGTAACGGTTTATTGTAAAAACCAGTACAATAAGAATAAAGGTAACAGTTATGCACAAGGTCGTCAATCCAGTAGTGAGTGCTACTATTGGAAGGTCGGTAGTTATCGCGCAAGTCTGAGTCGTACTCAACAGAACCCAACTAGTAATATTTACCAGCCTCCCCACGAGGTAGGATGTGGCAAAGGTCGAATTTAATGTGAGGCAATAGGAGCCCGTAGGCTCGGCCAAAAATTCCCCGTAAACCCGGCATAAACGGATTCGGGTCTGTCTACCTCCCCGGATGAGTCTCTGCTCTCCAGCATAGCCTTGTCCGAGTTCCTCTCTGCCTTCGGGCAGAGAGTTCGACAAGAGCTAAGAGCTAAGTAACGGATCTCCGCTAGTGTATTTTTAACCTCCCCACGTGATCAGATATGGCACAAGGTGGAATTTAATGTGGGGCATCGGAGTCCGTAGGCTCAGTCAAAAATTCCCGTAAAGCCCGTGTAAAACGGGGACGGGTAGCTGTTTCCCGAGACGAGACTCTGCCCTTCGACATAGCTTCGTCTGGAGATACTCTCAATCCGAAGGCATAGAATTTGACCAGCACAGCGGGAAAAGATTCTAGCCAGTGTATTTACTAACCTCCACACACTATCAGATGTGGCACAGGGCCGAATTTAATGTGGGGTATCCGAACCCAAAATCTCAGCTAAAAATTCCCCGTATAACCCGTATAAAACTGGGTCGGGTAGCTGTTTCCCGAGACGAAACTCTGCCCTTCATCTGCGGATCCTCTCTGCACAGCTGGAAATGATTCCAGCTATACGATATTTTCCAGTCTCCCCACGAGGTAGGATGTGGCACAAGGCCGAATTTAATATGGTGCAATCCGAGCCCGTAAACCCCGAATAACATGTGGCATAAGGCCGAATTTAATGTGGGGTTCCCAAGCCCGTAGGCTGGCAAACAAAAATCCCCGTAGACCCCGCATAAACGTGATCGGGTCCGTCTACCTCCCCGGACGAGACTCTGCCCTTCGGCATAGCCTCGTCCGCGCTCTTTTCTGCCTTCGGGCAGAGAGTTCGACAACAGCTAAGATCTGAGTAACAGATCCCAGCTAGATTGTATCTATCAACTGCCCCATACAGTCATATGTGGCACAAGGCCGAATTTAATGTGAGGTTCCCAAGCCCGTATGGTGGCAAAAAATCCCCGTAGACCCCGCATAAATGGGATCGGGTCTGTCTGTCTCTCCGGACGAGACTCTATATTTCGGCATAGCCTCGTCCTTATTCCCCTCTGCCCGAAGGCAGAGAGTTCGACGGCACAGCTGGAAAAGATTCCAGCTAGACAATATTTACTAGCCCCCACTCCCATGAGGGTAGATGTGGCATAAGACTGAGTTTAACGTGGGTCATCTGAGCCTACATATCCCATTCTGTTCATATCTATGTTCGGCCAAAAAATCCCAGTATACCCCGCATAAACGGGATCTGTTCGGTCTACCTCCCCGGATGAGACTCTGCCCTTCGGCATATCATCGCCCGGGTTCCTGTCTGCCTAAATGCAGAGAGTTCGACCAGCACTGCTGAAAAAAATCTCAGCTAGATTCCGTAGTCCGTTGACTTACAGATAGTTATAGGTAGTTACTACCTATAGTGTAGTCTCTCATGAGGTTGATAGGTTATTCTATTACATCACCAAGCATTCTTTAAACTCTGAAAAATATCTCCCTCACTTTTTGAATATTCTCTTTGAACTATCCTATCCAGTTCATCTCATAGTAATTCAATGAGGGAGACGTTAGAAAACTGAGGCAGCCAATTTCCAAAATGGTGTTATTTTTTGGACGAGGTAATTATGACAATTTAGAATTATTTTTTGGATAGTTGTCTTGCTTGAAAGGTGATTTATTTCCAGTTATTCATAAACCAGATGATATATAACATATTTTTGTAAAATCGAATGGTATCGTTCTTTTTTCATGATTCCCTTGACCTGAATCAAAACTCCAGTTCTTTGGCAATATCAAAAAATCTATTGAAGTGTTAAAGGTGAAAACAAAATATAATGTTTCTCATACAAAATATTCATAATTTAACAAAACGATTTGTGGTCAAACGATTCCAAATTTGAACATTTCTGTAATAATGGCAGCCTAGAGAAAGACTGAAAATTAAAAGCAAATACACTGTAGATACTGAAATGTTATCTTCGTCGTATTAATGTGTTTCTTAAAGAAATACCGGGCGGCCCCAAACTTTTTGCGTGTAGTGTATATTGATAAGTATACCTTGTTTTGTGATGACAACGAACATTCGTTGCCACTTTTGTAATGACAACGAATACTCGTTGTCACTTTCGAAATGCTCGTTGTAGTAGAGACTTTGTAATCGCAGATAAAACTATAGAAACGCCGTTGAACAATACTGGTGTCAGACGCCTTCGAATAGCACTCATACTAATAGTACTTGCTCGATAATACTCACTCGAATAGTAACCACCGTATAGCGATCTGAATAGAGAAATAGTATAGTGAATAAGGAGACAGGGTGGAGTAATGTATAGCGGCTCGGAATGAGGAATCGGAGATTCCAGTCGAATCCAATACATTCACTTACGTGAATGGGAAAGGTATGAATCCTCTTCTTCTCCTTCCTGCTATGGGTGAATAAACTGTGTTCTATAGCCTTGGATGGCAACTGAAGAAAGAAAGAAAAGGCAAACTACTGCGGGAAAAAATCTGCCTCGTCAGTCATGTATCGAAAGATACATGATCGCTTAAGCGTGTATCACGCATGGCACATAACTGACTGACTGACTGATAGTGAATAGAGAGGAGAATAGCAGTCTGTACAGTATAGAGGATAGACTAGAAATAGCGATCCGTATAGTAATAGAGGATAGAGTAGAAATTGGCGATGAACTAGACGTCACGCAAACTCCTACTTATGCGTTTCCTCTATGGTCACGCGGTCTACAGGATTGCCTGTGTTTGTTCTCTGGCGATCAATGTTCAAACTCAAGTGTCGGCAGCGACACTTTATTCTTATATAACAGACTGAAAATTACAACTTCTTTTTTTATATGGTGGTGTGATATTTTAGGAATCAATTCGAAGTTTTTTCGTCATATTGTAAATAAATATGTATAATGGAATAGCTATTGACATTTGGTTTAACTTCAAATATATAAATATTGCTATGGTACAAAAGTGAAACTGGAATATTCTAAGGTTATCGAATTATGATAACACAACGTTGAATATCACAAAAAAAAATTTAAAAAAACAGATGTTTAACAGATATTACAGAAAATGTATTTGGAATCCTGTCTACAGTGAGAACAAACTGGTTTTAACAAAATTGAAAAAATAAATCTGATACAATTTAAACGTATAATGAGCAATAAATATTTGAAGAAGCTATTATTGCAAATGTAGACTAAGAGAAAACATGCAGCATGTTAAAGACATTGTCTAAAGATAATTATAAAATGAAATGTATAGATTATGGAAAGAAATGGAATGATGCTTACGCTCAAATCCTGCTGAAAACACTGCTTCTTGTTCGATCACTAAAGTTAAGCAATGTCGATTCCGGTAATTAGATGTAGGACTGCTTGGAAACACCGGGTAATGTAAACAAACTTCTTCCAATCCGAAATGTGTTTCGGCATTAAAAAGGCTTGATAAGTCGTAAAAAATAAGTCAAAACTAATTTTTCGTGATGAATGGAGATTTACATTGTATGGAGCTGATCTAGAGCATGGATCCTTTATATAAATAGTCAGTCTCTGCTTTTTTGTCCACTTAGAAGGCAGCAGACGGAAGATGGCGTATGTTTGGCGCTATTGTTTGATGTTTGTTCAGAATTGATAATGGTTCAAGTTACATGAAGATTTGCTTCATTGTGACGTACGAGACAGTTTTTCTCGTCAGAATCTACCTTACACATTTATAATTCTACCATTCGTCCTTGCTTTGAATATTGTTGGCAGACCTGGTCTGAGTCTCCTGCTATATTTTTAGAAATTCTTGATAAAATCCAAAGAGAAGTCTGCAATGTTATTGGTCCTGACCTACCATCTCGGCTTCAGTCACTTTCCCACAGCTGTAACGAAGCTTCCCTATGCCTTTTCTATAAATACCATTCTGATGAATTTTCCGCTATGGTACCTAGAGTTTATGATTTTAAACTCAAGAGTAGATTGGCGGCAAGTTTTCATCATTTTACAGTTGAAATAGCTAGATGTAACCATAAGTTCTATACTAACAGATTCTTTTCATGTACTTCTCGCTTGTGGAACTCTCTCCCAGCGTCTAGCTTTCCAGTAAAATTAGATCTTCAAAAATTTAAATGGAATATCAATCATTTGTCTTCTTAATACTTGTTTTTTTTTATTATTCTCTCTCTTTAGTTGTATTTTTCTTCTTTTTTAATTCGCATACTCTCTAACACTCTGGCTCTTTTTGCTATTCCGATGGGCCTTCGTATTTCTGTATTAAATTTTCCGTATTAATGTGTCACTAATTTTGATGTCTAGATTTGCGGCAAGGTCATATCATTTTAAAATGAAATGGCTAAACGTAACCGTTAGTTGTATGCGTATCTTTTCGTAATGCAATGAAACGAATAGGTGAAATGATTTTTTCTTATAATCTATTCTGCTGCTCCTGATATATATTCAGAAATTCTCGATAAAATCCAAAGAAAAATCTGCAATGTTATAGGTCCTAACCTAGCATCTCTGCTTCAGTCACTTTCCCAGAGCCGTAATGTAGCTTCTCTATGCCTTTTCTATAAATACCATCATGGTAATTGTTCTGATTAACTTTCCATTATGGTAGCTAGACTTTATGAATTTAAGCTCGGTAGCAGATTGGCGGCAAGGTCTCATCATTTTACTGTTTTAATGGCTAAATATAACCGTAAGTTCTATGCTAAGAGTTTCTCGTCAAAACCTCTTCCGGTTTCTTGCTTTCCAATCAACTTTGTTCTTCAAGAATATAAATATAATGTCAATAGTTATCTTCTATCTTCTTGACTCTTTCTCTTTTATTGACCTTTCTCCTTAACAGTAACTTCATTTTCTTATATTCGTTTGCGTCTTAGTGACTTTGTGATGTTGCGTTCCGTACGCCACTGCACAATCTGTAATGATATCCAAGGTAGCTTATATGCATATATATATATATATATATATATATTGGACATTATCTCTAATTTAGAAATAATAAAGGCTATTTTAAAAAAGATGGCATACCAGCCATTGTCTTGAAGATATGCGCGCCTGAGCTAGCGCCCGCCCTCTCTAAACTATATAGCTACTGCCTCAAGGAATCCTGTTTTCCTGTCTGCTGGAAGTCCTCATCCATTGTTCCTGTCTTTAAGAACTCTGGAGACCCCTCTGACTCCTCTAATTACCGTCCTATTAGTCTCCTACCCCTCTTCGGCAAAGTCTTCGAAGCCCTAATCAACGCCGAAGTGGTTAATCACCTTACATCCCATAATCTGCTCTCAGACAAGCAATATGGTCTCCGCTACGCCCGATCTATAGCTGATGGGCTTACGGCCATCACTGAAACCGTCTACCAAGCCCTTCAAAATAACGGTGAGGCTCGTGCCGTGGCCCTAGACATCTCCAAAGCGTTTGATAGAATTTGGCATGCCAGCCTTCTTCGCAAGCTCCAGGGCTTATGGTATTACAGGTCGATTGTTTGACCTAATACAATCATTCCTGTCAAACCGTGAATTGAAGGTCGTTCTCAACGGATTCTCCTCCAGTTCCTATCCCACGAACGCAGGTGTGAAAAGGCTCCATCCTTGGCCCCTCTATTCCTTATTTTCAACAACGACCTTCCTGACGTCATAGATTCCCAAGTTGGCATCTACGCGGACGACACTTAAATTTACTCCTATCTCAAAAACAAATCTAGTGTCGCTGACAAAACTAACCTGGCCGCTCGTCTTGAAATGGACCTCCAATCGGTTGTTAATTGGGGCAAGAATTGGCTGGTCAACTTTAATGCTTCAAAAACTAAACTACTCTCTATTAATCACCATAGAGATCCTTCCCTGCCCTCTCCCCATTAGAATGTCTGATAGTCAACTTCTTGAGAGCACCTCTCTGCGTCTGCTTGGTCTCACGTTGACTGCTGACCTGAGATGGAACAAATACATTGAGTCAATTGCTTCGTCCACCGCGAGGAAAGTTGACTCTCTGTGCCGCGCCAGAAAGTTTTTCTCCCCGGAATCGATACTTCAAATATACAAATCAACCATTCGCCCTTGCATGGAGTATTGCTGTCATATATGGTCTGGGACACCTTCTGTTTACCCCGGAGTTCTTGACAAGATCCAGAGACGGATATGTAATATAATTGGCCCTGATCTGGCGAGACGTCTACAATCACTCTCTCACAGACGCGCCATCGCCTCTCTCTGTCTTTTTTACAAATATTTTCATGGTAATTGCTCCGATGAGCTGCTTTCACTGGTTCCTAGACTTCATGAATTCAAGCGCCCCACGAGGATGGCATCCCTCTCTC
Source organism: Acanthosepion pharaonis (assembly GCA_903632075.3). NCBI lineage: Eukaryota > Metazoa > Mollusca > Cephalopoda > Sepiida > Sepiidae > Acanthosepion > Acanthosepion pharaonis. The sequence goes on from CAHIKZ030001687.1 coordinate 338,527, forward strand.
ACCCTTTCACTGTCGAAACTCCTAAATGTAGCCGTCTCTTCTACTCCAATAGCTTCATACCTCGCACCTCTTGCCTGTGGAACACCCTTCCCTATTACTGTTTCCCTAAGAGCTATAATCTCCAACTATTCAAATGTAATGTCAATTGACATCTCCAGTTACCTTTATCTATCCACTATCCTTCTTCTCATCCTTTCTTCTATCACTCCTAGCTGCTCTCGCTCCAAATCTTCTGCAACTCCCTGCATCCTAGTGGCTTCCCGCCTTGCTCGAGGGCGTAATATATATATATATATATATATATATATATATATATATATATATATCCGACTCGATATGTTCACAGGTTTGTCTCCTTGGCTGTGATCGAATTCCACAAAGAATAACGACAAATGCTTTTCAAGACACTGATTGGGAAATAGTAAACAATAAAATTTCTTACTTAACCGGCAAAGTCATACTTCGGCTTCATTGAGGTGATCTGCTCCTATCTTACTAACTTCCGACCAGAGAAAAGAGGACCCTTACATTCACTGCCCATGGTCTCGGCGACTGCTTACTCACCCCCTGCTGGCCCTTTTCTCACTCTCTGCTCGTCCCCTTCTCGCTGATTGGCTGAATCTGCTTATTTGGATACTGACCGAATTCCCACCAGCCTTATCCGTTCAATTGTGTTCCTGAAAAGTAGACCCACCCATTCATCTTTTGGGTGGTCAGCTTTTCAAAGGACTGTACTTTTATGATTATCTAAAATCACTAACAAAATTTTACGTTTGCCAAATCCTGAATATCCTGGTCATTAAATTAACTTAAAAGGAAAAATAATCTATCTATTTATCTCCTAAGGATATGTGAGAAATGGTATCGTAACATCTTTATTTTGAGCGATGCAGGTCACAACTAAAGAGCTTTAAGCTAAAGTGGCTTCCCATGAAAGACAATGCGTTCTCAGAATCCGCAAAGTTGACTATTATTCATTTTGCTAACAAAAGTTTCAAATGCTCTAAATTAATTAAATGTCTGACAGCCTCTCACGATATCAGTCCAACAGAAAATGTGTGATGCATCATTAAAGGAAATTTGAAAATTGCAAACAATATATTAGCAGATAAGATCTTAGGGAAACAATACACACTGCACACAAACTTTCTGAAGTTTTATTCTATACTTCTTGTGTGTGATGCTTACATTCTTTGAGATATCCAACAGCTAGAAAACGTGCAAAAAGATTTACCGAAATGATTCCTGAAATTAAATATATACCTTGTTCTTTTCTCACTTCAAACTGAACGTCTTAGACATTATTAAATACAGATAGTTATAATACTAAATTCAATTGATGACATAAGAAATATTTTACTAAAAGCTAGTATAAATCAACCAGAGGACATCTATTAAAGATTGCAACAGCATTGACTGAATAGTAGATAGTGAATGAGTTGCAAACTCTTCCTCTTTCGCTAGTCAGTGCCAAGACGTTTTGATCTTGAGCAGATTGTAATTACTTGTGTATGATGTGCTTCTTCCTCTATTTGAAACGCTTTTCTAAATCAATGATTCGATTATTCCTGTTTTCTGCATGTTGCTAGTGCTCTTTGTTATATCTTGTGCCTTCCGTCTGTTTGTCCATTTTGGTCGGATGACTAATTCATTAATTAATATTAATAAAAATGTCTCTGCATTGATCCTCTCATTTTTCCCCAAAATATATTCCTCTGTTTCTTACGAGCGAATCAATTTATTTAAATAGTTACCCTTACCCAAGAATTATTTTCTTATTACTTCTTTCATTTCTTCATACTTCTTTTCTTATTACTACTACATTACAACAATTATGTCATTCGACTGATCCATTTTAATCACATTTCGGTAGTAACAAACTGAAAATTTCAAGTTAATGTGACACATTAAGCAAAATGCCACAAAATAAAAGGTTTTGTGTTGCTAAATCAGATATCACCATGAGGGCTAAATCAAATATGAAGTTTTAACGATTTTTGATTCTATAATTTCCTCTCATCTCTCATATATTGTTTGTTTGTTTTTGTTTTTATATTTTAAATCCACAATTATTTTGGTTTTCGCTTGTACTTATTTTTTTGGAATGAGACCTACAAGACATTTTCTGAAAATAAACTTACATAAAAGTTTTAGAAGTTTATGTTTCGAAAATAAAAGTTTTATTATTTATTTTAAACATTAATGGAAGTTATAATTTTAGACAAACGAAAAGAGCTCAGCACAACGACATTTTCATCGATTCATAAAAGGTCAAATTAGTCTTCTCCTTAGTTTTCATTTTCAGTAAAAAGTGTTTTGGAAGGTTTCTGATCCTATTATAGTGCTGTAGTTGCAATCCATTTTGCAATGTAAGGTAAGAGATTTACTGCCTTCCTCTATCTTTGGTGCCCTCACTATGCTCCATGAGAGTTAAGTTTTCCAAGTCCTTCTTTCTCGTTAAGTGTCTAAGGAATTTCAACTGTCTGTTCCTGATTTTGATTAGAAATGTTCTTTCTGTTGCCATTTTCTTTAAGACTACCTTGTTACTTACTCGCTCTATTCATATGTAAAACAAATATTCCGAAAATATTTTCCCTATTTCTTAAGACTGGAGCAATTTATTTAAATAGTTCCCCTTACCCAAGACTTCTTCTTTTCTTATTGCCACCCCCTGATATTACAACTGTTCTGTCATTCTCCCGATACATTTTAATAACTTTTTCGTATTAACAAACTGAAAACTTCAAATTAAAGGGAGACATTAAGCAGGGTGTCACAAAATAAAAGGTTTGTCAGTGCTCAATCTGATGTCACCGTGAGGACTAAATCAGATTATTAAATCTTAAAGATTGATAATTCTATTTTTCTATCTGATCCTCTCATAGAATAAACATTTTATTCTATTATTTCACTGTAAACACATTTTGTTTGTTTTTTTTTAATTTTAAATCCACAATTATTCTTATTTTCTGGAATGAGACCTATATTTTCTGCGTATGAAGCTTATATAAACTTTTACAAGTTAATATTTCGAAAAAAATTGAGAAGTTTTATTATTTATTTTTAAAAATTAATGGGAGTAGTAATTGTAGGCAAACGAAAGAGCTCAGCTCAACATTTTCGTAGATTGAAACAAAGAGGTCAATTTAGTTTTCTGTTTAGTTCTCAGTTTCAGCAAAAGGTGTTGGGGAAGACTTCCCTATACGCTGTGTAACGAATTATTAACGAGGTGACAATTTTCCATTTTGCCCCAAAACTACACGTTGGAATTTAACGAAATTTTCACAAAATGATGGCAACAGTAAAATGCGCGTACCTTGTAAAAGTGTAAAGTTCCGCAAAAATACACAAAAAATATGGTCACCTAATTTACTTAAATTATAACTGTTCTAAATTATTAGCTAGGTGTAAATAAAACTCATGGAAACGAGAAAATAACGCTTTAATCGCTTTATATACAGATTGTTATGAATACATATAGTAACAGACATGAAATAAATAGAAATCATTAAGTACACAGAGTTCAAAAGTAACAGTGGAGCTGGTTAATAAGGAATAGGTGATCCTCTTTTTGAGATGATATAGATAAAGCTCTGGTCCATGGATCAGGTCAATTTCTGGATCTGATGTAATTCCACAGGATATATTCACTATTGCCTGCTACAAGACCTCCTTGATTCTAAATTGGCACCCATTCTCGTAAACCTGTCTCTTCACAATGCCCCACAAGTTTTCGATTGGAGAATTGGCCAACCAGTTCATTTTCCGACGTCCACATGAACCTAATTGTTGCAGGGACTCCGTAGTTTTATGTGCTGCATGCAAGGGAGCATTATTTTGCATAAATATGATTGTTCTCCTGAATTTGATCCTTTGCTTTAATCAAGGTTTAAGGTTCGCACCCAGGAAGGCTATATAAGCATCTGCAGTCGTTTTAATGCCGTCAGGCACTTTCCACGAACCAAGGATGATACCTCCAATAATACCAGCCCAAATCATGATACTCTCTCCTCCTTTTTTTCGTCTTAATCGTTCATGACGATGCCGTCTGTTTACGACCCAACATTGCCTCTAACCGTCAGGTCATCAATGGTAACACGAGTTTCATCCATGAACAAAACCTTTGAGATCTCTACCTTCATTTTATCTTCTGCCCATTTCAGCTTTTGTACGTCTCTTTTTGTCAATGGAGGCGTTGTCACCGGTTTCAATGATTTCCAGACGTTTTTCAGAAGACGACATCGAGTAGTTCTGGACACCGCTGTTTCTCCAGTGCGCCTGAAAAGTTCTCTGATGCTCAGGCCTGGGTTATTTACAAGTTTAATTCTCAACAGAGAATGTTGGGAAACAACCATCAAATGAACCTTATCGGCTCTCTTACGTACCTTCGTAGCAGCTGCAACAAACCTTTTTCACAGTTTGCTGATATCTTCCAATTATTTTGGATATTTCTAATGTTGATTTATTTCTTGCAAGTTCAGGTGTTATAACAGACTTCTCAGAATTGCGACCCATAATTGCATTATAATATATTATAAAGTCACTCGTTAATAATTTGTAAATGGCTGCGATTTTTTTACACATTGCTCAGGACCTTACAGTTTTTACACAGCACGGGCGTATAACTGTTGCCATCATTCTGTGAAAATTTCGTTAAATTCCAACGTGTTGTTTTTGGACAAAATGAAAAGTTGTCACCTCGTTAATAATTCGTTACACTGTGTAGTGTTGTAGATGCAATGCATTTTGCAATGTAATTTACTGCTTACTAAATCCATTTTCAGCCAAGCTTTGTAGAATATCATAGAATATCATTTTCAGCCAAGCCTTTTAGAATATCATGAGAACTTGTAAAACTACTCATGATATTACAAGTACTCATGAGATTCTTTTACAAGGACTCATGATAATCTTTTAAATCCAGAAACTCTGCACCAAAACGGACTATGTTGAATTATCGGTAGTGTTTCTTGTGAAGTCGAGTTGGTGATGTGTAGAAAGTCAAAGTGTACTTCGAAATCTCTGGCCAAATATTTACTGGCATATGCCTTCTGCCAGAGATGCATTGTGACAATCGACAACCTTTCAGCGAATAACCTCTGGGGTGTGGTTATAGATGCAACTGATAATAGAGAAGGCCTGTGCACGAAAAGGTGTTGCACGGCAGTCGTAAATTTTCTTTACCTCAACTAGAATAAACATACAAGAATGGTATACAGTCTGTCTGAAGTTATTATGCATATCACATAAACCTCAATAACTCGAATTCGCATTGAAAAAATTCTGTCAAATTTTAAACAGTTAATTTAGACGTGAAAATAAAGCGTGGGTTAAATTTTTATATGGTTTCAACGTTTTGTTAAAGTTATTGGGATTATAAAAACTGAAGTCTGAAATTATGCAAAAACCAGAAAATCAATTTTTAACTTCAGTAACAAGGTAATAAATTATCTAACAATTGATCAACATTTATATTAGAACAAATAACAAACGTCTTTGAACCGTTTACATCTGAATATAGTGACCCTTCTTTTCAATAACAGCCTGCAATCTATTATCAATTGATATATTCATTTCTTTTTCTTCTGTAGTTTCAATTGTTTTAATTGCTTCCCATCAGGCCTGCTTTGTGATTATATTTTTTAACCAGCTTTCATCTTCACAATTGACCATAGATTTTCGATTGGATTCAGATCGAGACCTAACGGTTGTCATTCAATTATCTTCTCTCCTGTAAACATTTTACGCTTAAAGATTAATGGGTAACCTTAGATACATGAAGATTATTGTTCTGTATAAATACACACTTCACTTTGAAACGACGAGGCTGGTCCTTGTACCATTCAAAGAAAATCTTGGTCAAAGTACCTACAATAGTTAACACTGTTCAGTTTAATTCCTTCATTCCGTTGTTATTTTTTCGACGAAAATAATAAAGTAGCATTATGTCCAATCCTAAATAGACTCATTTGGTGTCGCCATGACATCTACCTAAATACATCATTAAAATTCATGGAGTGAAATTAGTAAATACTATACAACTCAAATACCTCGCTGTATGGATCAGTTATAACAAATTTAGTATCGGAGAAAAGGAAATTGAACATAGAATAGGCTGCGCTAGAGGTAGTTTCACCCAACACCACAAATTGCTACAAAACTAAAACTTTAACCTGAAAATATTCTTAAATAGCCTCATCAGATCGAAACTTTCGCCTGGATGTCATGCGTGTTGCTAAGCCCGTTCAGAAATATCTAAACTCTCAGCTATATACTACCACTTTCTAAAATCAATGGTTAAAAATGGCTTTCAGCCATTGAACCCTATAGATCTTGGTGGAGATCACATTTCTTCGAACCTTGTTGACTGGTGCTACAGAATTAGAAAAAATAAAAACTGTATCAAATAACAGAAGCCACATCACTTGAAGACTTTCAACAACGGTAACAACTAAAATGGATAGCACATATAAATTAAAGAGAAAATAATAATATAATAATATTAATGTTCAACACCACTTCAAATGAAAGTTAAAGAAGAAAACCCCGATCAATACTGGAAAGAGTGGTAATAGATACATGACTTGAGAAACCTATTTTCTTGAAAAATCGTTATAATAGAAAGAGTTTATAAATTTTAACCGACATTAGTACTGGCTGCTCGGCAAAGGAATACCGGGTGTTTCTTTTAAGGAAATGGCTACTATTACAATTATCATTTGAAGTTAAATGAAAATGCACATCTATATATATAAAGTTGTAGCCTAGGGTTTTGGAGATAGTCATATATATTCTGAAACTACATTATCCCGCGTACTTGGATAAATATATTTAATTTTGATCAGAGAGTGTCTAGGGGTACACAAAACCCACACTGATTTTTTTTCCTTTGATTTAAATTAAATTTAAATTTGAACAAGGGAATGACTGATATCCAATATATAGAAGGAGAAAACCAGAAGATGGAGGTCACATCGGTAAGATTATTGAGTAATACTGAAATGCATCATTTTTCTCCGCAAATTATAGCAATCATTTAAAATCAATCATCATTTTCTTACAAAAAATGCGTGACACGCAGCAAGGCGCGGATATTTCGGCTAGTAGAATATATTTGCCGACTAATAGTAATGATAAAATTGAATTGAGCTTTATTTGTGTGAGTACTCTTTAAACCAATATAATAGGAATGAAAGTCAAAACTTTAATGAAAGGAAATTTTTATTGCAACTTTCTAAACTTTATGGTTCTTAACTTTCTCTGTCTTTTACTTTTTCGCATAGCAACTCATTTGCTGTTATTATTACACCGAGAAATTAAATGAAATTACAAATGAGTGTAAAAATGACACAACATGAAGGAAGAGGACTGAGACAGACGGAAAGTACGAACTGAAATCTTTTCACGCCTCTGACATGCAATCTTACGCACTAGTTATTTTCTAGGTATGGCTTCTCGTCTGCGGACTGGAAGTGAGGAGTTGACTTAACGGGTGACAAGCACTGAAACTGGTATTGGCGAAACGAGTTCGAATTCCAGCTGAGACAGTTTTTGTTCACTTCTCTCTAGTAGCCATCGGAATGGACTAAGTCTACACCTCCTGATAGGTCAAGCTTGGAATTACTCTCAGCTGCTGGTACCATGCAACCCAGTAAAACCCTCCGTATTTTTCTTTGAAAAGAGATTGGGCATCGTTAATACCAATGTCTGCCTATAGACAATTACGAGCGTCATTCAATAAATAAGGTGAATTTTTCGGTTTCAGGACTTCTACTACAGATAGAAGCTTACTTTTTTTTCTTCTTTTTTTGTTTTGTTTTACTTCTTTTTCACATGGTTTTAATTAAAAAGAAGTAAAACCCAAAAAAAAGTAAGCTTCTATCTGTATTAGCTGAGAGTAATTCCTTTTATATAAAAGATTATATGAACACAAAAAAGGCTGTTTCCTTGAACATTACAATCGTAACCACATAAAGTCAAGGCTCATTATCCATCCAACTTATCCTCATAATTTCCACTCCCCACCACCACCACCACTTCTACCATTCGTACTGCTCATTTCATTCATCATTACCATTTTGATATTACTTCTCTACCTTAAGTGGCTCTCGAATTTTGTAATGGATGAATTTTAGTATATAAAAACACCTTTTACTTATGGCGTAGACTTAAGAAATAAAAAATATAAGTCGTTAACTTCAATTTATTTTTCTTGCTGGGGTTTGGGATAATTCAAGATATAAGTAGACCATCCTTTCAATATTCGTAATTTAAAATTTATTTCCTAATCGTGAAAATCTTATTTAAAATAGCCAAATTCAAATGTTCTACCATACATGGAAATTTATTAAATTTAAATACGAGGGTCATTCAATAAATAAGGTGAATTTTTCGGTATAAGGACTTCTAATACAGATAGAACCTTACTTTTTTTAATTTTTTTTTTTTTTTTTGTTTTACTTCTTTTTCATATGGATTTAATTTCTTTTGCAGATTAAAAAAAAACTTTGAGAGTTTTGGCGATTAACAAAGATGGCCGACCAAGAAGCATGCTCCAGGATTGAACAGCGGTCAGTTATCAAGTTTTTGGTTGCTGAAGGGTGCAAACCAGTTAAAATTCATAGGAGAATGTCAACTGTGTATGGTGCCACATGTTTCAACCAAAAAATGTCTACAAGTGGGCTAAATTGTTTAAAGAAGGACGGAGCAGTGTTGAGGATGAAGACAGGCCTGGAAGGCCTGCAGAATTGAGGTCTCCTGAGGTGATCGAATCAGTCAATGACCTCATTCAGTCTGAGAGAAGAACTACTGTGAACTGCTGAGGCAGGTCAAGAAAGACATAAAGAACAAACGCAGGTGTCATCAGTCAGAAGGAGTCATCTTGCATCATGACAACGCAAGGCCTCACACAGTAGCCCAAACGGTGCAGACCATCAACGAGCTGGGCTGGGAACTGCTCCCTCATCCCCCTTACAGCCCAGACCTTGCCCCTTCAGACTTTCACCTTTTGGTCCCTTGAAAGCGTTCACGAGGGGCACGAAGTTTAAAAGTGACGATGAAGTCAAAAGTGCTGTGAGCGACTGGCTGAGACATCAGTCCAAAGATTTTTACGCTGAGGGAATACGGAAGCTTGGGCACAGATGGGAAAAGTGTGTGACAGTGCTGGGAGACTACGTTGAAAAATTTGAAAAAAAGGAAGCTTCTATCTGTATTAGAAGTCCTTATACCGAAAAATTTACCTTATTTATTGAATGACCCTCGTATAAACACGATCAATATTTACATATAGACTCAAGTATTAACCTAATCAATGTTTTCTTATAGACTCACATACAAAACGATTTATGTTTACCTATTGACTCAAGTATAAACCTAACCAATGTTTTCTATTGATTCAAGTCTATTTTTTGAACAATATTTACCTATAGACAATTATAAACTCGATCAATGTTTACATATAGACTCAAGTATTAACCTAATCATTGTTTTCTTATAGACTCACATACAAAACGATTTATGTTTACCTATTGACTCAAGTATAAACCCAACCAATGTTTTCTATTGACTCAAGTTTACACCCGAACAATATTTACCTATAAGCAATTATAAACACGATCAATGTTTACATATAGACTCAAGTATTAACCAATCAATGTTTTCTTATAGACTCACATACAAAACGATTTATGTTTACCTATTGACTCAAATATAAACCTAACCAATGTTTTCTATTGATTCAAGTCTACACCCGAACAATATTTACCTATAGACAATTATAAACTCGATCAATGTTTACATATAGACTCAAGTATTAACCTAATCAATGTTTTCTTATAGACTCACGTACAAAACGATTTATGTTTACCTATTGACTCAAGTATAAACCTAACCAATGTTTTCTATTGACTCAAGTCTATATCCGAATAATATTTACCTATAGACAAGTAACCACGTCACACCGGTTCCCGTACGATCACCGAGCTAGGTCAGTATCTAGATTGGTTAACGCTTTGGAATACTAAGTGCTGTAAGCTTGAATGTGGGGGTCGTGTAGTGGATAATGGCTCGGGATTGTTGATCGGAGAGTTGAGTTCTAGTTCCGGTTCGGTTCGTTATATTTACTGACGCGCAAATATCTTTGAGAAAGCTATGGGTTAACTAGTAAAATTTGTATTACTAAATCGTTGTCTGAAAAAAAATTCTTTCTATTTAAAAATGTTATCTGTTTTTAAATAACCTGCAAAGGGTCGATAAACCGTAGAAAATGAATCAATCAAGTAACCACCGTTGTCACGAGAAATGCATTGCACGTACAGCGATGATCTACAAGAATAATTTATGTTTTCAGAATGATTTCGTCTGCAACACGATTCAGATGATTTTATTTTTATTTTCTGTTTTTTTTATATTTTGTTTGTTTTGTTTTTGTTTTCGCTTTTATTTTGTTTTTTTTTTTTGTTTTTGTTTTTTGCGTTTTTTTTTTTTTTAACATGAACAATCATGTTATTGTTTTAAAATCTGCAGTAATTTACTTTTAAATGTTTTTCTTGACATCAGTGGCATTGAGAACTTTTAGCCATGAGCGTTATCCTTGTGTAATAAGGATGCCTCTTTCGGATTGAAATAAATCGATCTTTCTATGATAACATATCTCTGTTTCTAAGACTTAAACGAGCCCAAAATGAATCGTCAAATCTCAGAGACGTTTGTTTTTGTTTGTTTTTTGTTTTTGTTTTGTTTTTTGTTGTTGTTGTTGTTGTTTTTTTAGCTGTTACTTTGGTTGTCGTTTTGCCGGCCATGTTGATCTCCTCTTCACAGAAAGAAGTCAGATACTTGCGCGCAAAGCTCAGTGGTAAAACGACTGTCGCTAGAAATGCAACGTTTTGGAGACTAAATTGGGCTTATAATCTGAACCTCGATCAGATACATTTTACAATTCGGACAATTTTCTTCGCCTTTGTTGTTTGTTTTATCACCACTTGTAAGTTGTAAGACCTTCTTCGAATATCTGTTGTGTTTTCTTATGTTGAATCTTGCTGCGTTGGACTTAGTTCCAGAGCAATATGTTAACGACAACGATTACTGGTATTTTTTTAACGATATAGGAAATCAGTTGACATGTTTTGTTTTTAAGTCTACTGGGTGTCCAGCTACCTTATTTAACAAAAACGTCTGTTGCGGAAATCGGCTTAGTCACTGATAATGCGGCAGATAGTACTGGGTTACATCGTACCACTAGTAATCATAAAGTGACTTGACATAACTCATTTTTTTCACTAAAACTTCGTTGATGCTCATATATTCGGTCTATGGTATTCTCAACATCCTTCTGTAGAGCCACATTTCTTTTGCTTTAAGTCTCTTCTTCACCCTTGAGGAGATTGTCTAGCATTCACTGCCATATAGGAGGACTGATATTACGTAACAATTCAGTACTCTTTTCTTTGTTTCTAACGAAATTTTCCTGTGTCTTACTTTGTTTAGCTTTTGGAAGGCATCTTTCGTTATTCCAATGCGCCTTCAGATTTCAGTGTTGCACTTTCCGTCCGCTGTTTAAATAATTCCCAGGTATTTCAATTGTTGCACTGATTTGATTTTGGTATTTCCAATTTGTAATTTGTTAGGCAGTTCATTTTCATCTTATTATTTGTATATTAAATAAGTTATACATATTTCAAGGTATTGTGTCCCTTACTGAAATATTTTTTTTTTATTTAATGTGAGATTTTTGTATAATAATGGCTTCTAGATATACACATATTTTACCCAGGTTAAAATCAGCATCGTTCATTAACGTGTTGCAAATTTTATTGCCTCAAAGTGGAGTAAGAAATGCCAGTATTTCATATTGCTTGATTTAAAGGGTCTATAGTCCAAGTCTATAGAAGGTGAACTAAATTTTCAAGAGATTAAACCAGACCTCATGTTCCTATCTGAAACTGGACTCGGCCATTCTATTCCTGTTCAGGAATTAACAATCCCGTACCATGCGCCAATACTCACAAAAGAAGACACTTTAAATTGACATAACCATGGACTTGGAGCAGATATAAAAGGACAGATTCTTTTTGTACACACAATGAAGCTCCCAGGTTCGAATGACTATTGGGTTTCAAGCTCACTACAGGCCTCAAGTGGACCTCTTATATTTGTATCATCGCTAAAGATTGTGGAAAAGTGCTCGGTTCGTTATACCACTCAAGAAATTACTTGATCCTGCTATGCTCTATCTTTACCAGAGTCAGATCAGACTAAAATTATTATGAGTATCGCTGTCATATCTGGAGTGAAACTGTCCAAACTGTTCAAAAATCTTTACACGTCTTCGTGGTGGATTAATTATTTCCTATCCTGTGACCCCTTCCCTACATAGGAAACGTTGCTAGCTTCTATCTACTCTAACGTCATTTTCATAGCAAGTGTTCAAACGAGCTATATTCTTTAGTTCCACCCGTTCAGACCTTCACAACTTGAACCCGCCATGCGTCTTACACGGGGCTGACTCATTCCAATTCTCTTCATAAGGAGAAAGTTCCACTCAATAAACCTCTTCCTTAGAACTGTTACTTTGTGAAAAAGACTTTCCTCGATAACTACAATGTTAATCATTTCAAGTTTAGTGTCAACTGTTATCTATTTTACATATTCCTATAATATGCATTTTTTATTTCCTCCCTTTACGAACTTTCAATAACCTGATTCAGCAACCCTGTGCCTTAAGTGGCTGTTGGCCCTTGTATTGGCTGGAAAATATTATACAAAATACTAAGAAATTTAGCATTTTTCGTTCTTTCAAGCAGCGAAGGTTTTGATGATAGTGTACAATACATACTTATTCATCTTGTGAAGGACACTAAGTAATCGAAAGACACCTGTCCTAAAAATCAATTAGAGCTTTGTAAAATAGATTGTGTATTCATACGAAAATACTTAACCTATTGCAACCAAAAGAAAATTTTCTCAACTTTCTTATTTACTCGAGTCCGCTTAAATGGAATGTAATATTTATGTTACCAAATCCTAAACTCACATTTATGTGCTAATTCTCCGTTTCCTTGTAATATTGTGGAAAAAAATGGGAATTGTAAAGACGGCTATTAACCTTTGGGGGCAATGGGTTAAATCTGAAATGGTTAAATTTTAATTGCTCGAAAGTATCAAACATTTTTATGTATACGGACTAGGAATTTCATAACGTAATTCCGTTTTACTAGAAAGGATTAAAAAAAGGATCGTAATTTAAATTTGTTTAAATATCAGGTAGTTAGGAAAGTAATTAAGTTTGACTAAAAATCTACAAGAACAAATCTAATGTAATTTTATTCAAATACTATTTATAAAAATTGTAATCATATTCCTTTTCAACGACTGCAGCCTCACGAGAAAAAAAAATCCATTCTATGTTTTAAGAAATCTGGATTTGTCACCAGTTTTAGATAACTGGATTTGTCACAACATTTTAAGAAGTCTAAGTTTATCTCAATGTTTTAAGAAATCAGGGTTTGTCTCCACGATTTAACAAGTCTGAGTGCATCGTCCCGTTTTAAGAAATCTGAGTTTGCACAAGCTTTAGAGAACTAAATTTGTCACAACGTTTTAAGAAGTCTGATATTGTCTCCACATTTTAAGAAAATTAGGTTAGTCTTCACGTTTTAATAAATCTTGATTTGTATCTACGTTTTAAAAAGTCTGAGTTTGTCTCCGCGTTTTAAGAAATCTGGGTTTGTCACAAGTTTTTAGAAAACTGGAGTTGTCACAAATTTTTAAGAAGTCTGTTTGTTTCCACGTTTTAAGAAATCTGGGATTGTCCCCACGTTTTAAGAAGTCCGAGTGCATCTCCCCGTTGTAAGAAATCTGAGTTTGTCACAAGCTTTAGAAAACTGGATTTGTCACACCGTTTTAAGAAGTCTGAGATTGTCTCCACGTTTTAAGACGTCTGGCTTTGTCTCCACGTTTTAAGAATTCTGGCTTTGTCTCCACGTTTTAAGAAAGCTGTATTTGTCTCCACGTTTTAAGAAGTCTGAGTGTATCTCCCTGTTTTAAGAAAACTGGGTTTGTCACAAGCTTTAGAAAGCTGGATTTGTCACAACATTTTAAGAAATCTGAGTTTGTCTCCACGTTTTAAGCAAATAAAGTATTTACCAATTATGTAATAGCCTATTGATCAAAGAAATGAAAATCCCTGGGTGAAAAATCTGGAGAATATGGGGGATATAGATTACATCCATTCGTAACCATGTTATTTTGTGGCGAGTTTGATTTGAAGAGTATGCGCTAATAATATCATACAGGAGAACAACACTTTTTCTGTTTATCAAATGATGATACTCCCGATGTAATGTTTTATTTACGTAATGAAGTATCAGTGATAATCCTTCCGTGATGCAATCATTCATAATAAACTACATCTTTCATATTCCACCAAACACAAAGCAAGGACTTTTGTGGTTGGAGTTCAGGTTTTGTCGTCGGCACTGGTTTCTCCTTTTGTGATAACCAGTGTCTTTTATGTTTTCTGTTGAGATGTAAAACCCACTTTTATCACCTACTAGCAGTAGAGCCCGGCGTTGCCCGGGGATGTAACAGTAAGAGATAGATCAAGTATCGACCATCATAAAGACTGAAAAATAAAATTGACAAAGATTATTGTTTAAGGTTGACCCACACGTATGTCTTAATTAGCTTTTTTTTCTTTTTACGAATTGATCAAACCCAAACTCAAACAAAAACATTGTTTTCAATCGTTATGGATCTACCGATTGAATAGAAATTTTATTATAAACAATTGTCTTGTAAATGGAATTTTAAAGCATTCTGTATTTAAAATAAAGAAAAAGTGTGCAAGACAATAAGAAAACACTACCAAATAATTTTACAATTTTCACTTATTGAATACAGTAAAAAAAATTGCATATTTTTGTTTGTGGTGATTCATAATTAGAATTCTGATTTGAATATATTTTCCACTCGTTGTTTCTAATACAAAAAAATATTAACTTTATTTGGGTTTATTAATTATGATCTAACAAATCGTATTCATTTAGTAGCCTTTCTGTAATTTTTTTACAATTTATGATTTTACTTATTTGAATACAGTAAAAAAAATTTGGACACCATGTATTTAAAGTAGTTTCAGGTTATTATTTTTAGTTAGATGGACTTGTATATGTTTAGATTTCATTTGTTTACTTTTTGTGTATCGTTCTGAAAAAAAAAAAAAACGCTTAGTCACCGGAAGTTAACGGCATTCGGATTTGAGTTTGCAGTAACTTCCGACAATGCGATACAATTAACCGTGCTTTCAAATTGATTTCGTGCAAAAACAACAAAACATTTTTTCCAATATTTATGCTGTTAGAACCACTGCAAGGTAATTTTTGTAGTCCTGTGAAGTTTTGTTGAAATCGGTTGAAAAATGTAGGAAATCCAATCCAATATATAAACGTATAGACAACACAAATTGAATAATAATATTTGTTTTATAATAAGTAAGATGATCTAACAAATCTTATTCATTTAGTAGCCTTTCTGTAATCTAATTTTTACAATTTATGATTTTTACTTATTGAATACAAAAAAAAATTGGACACCATGTGTATTTAAAGTAGTTTCCGTTTATTATTTTTAGTTAGGAGGACTTGTATATGTTTAGATTTCATTTGTTTATTTTTTGTGTATCGTTCTCTGAAAAAAAAACGCTTAGTCACCGGAAGTTAACGGCATTCGGACGTTTGAGTAGCCGGCAGTAACTTCCGGCCGGGTGCGATACACTTAGCCGTGCTTTCAAATTGATTTCGTGCAAAAACAATTGTTTTTCCCAATATTTGGCGCTGTTAGAACCACCGCAAGGTAACTCTATGTAGTCCTGTGAAGTTTTGTTGAAATCGGTTGAAAAATGTAGGAAATCCGATCCAATATATAAACGTACACACACACACACACACACACACACACACACAATCTGCGTTTTAGAATAAGTAAGATTACAATATAAAGCTGTTGAGGGGTCCACCCCTTTTTACACAAATGGACTCACCCAGTGTGTACATATACTACGTCTACGTGAAGACCCGAGAGAACAAGACCGAAGAGCCGAGTAGAGTCCAGAGTGACAGAGTAAAAGGTTGTAGGTAACCGGAAGAGTGAGGGTGAGGTAACAGCGTTGTAGGAGTCACAGTGAGCGAGCACGTAGACTCAGTAAGAAGTCATACAGCGATACTTTAATATCAAAAACTATATATATATAGTCAACGGTCAAATCACGCTTACAGTCAAATCACGCTGAAACACCGGTTCTCGTTCGATCACCGAAGTTAAGCATCGTAGAGCCAGGTCAGTACCTAGATGGGGGACCGCTTGGGAACACCTGGTACTGTAAGCCCCCAAAGTCCAACCCTTACCTCACAGTCGGTGGGGGGTGTAAACGGTAGTGTCAGAGCTATGGTAGGGCCACCCAAGGCGGACAGGTCTGACACACACGCCGGCTAACAAGGGCTCTGGTGAAAATCCAAGGAGCGTCTGCATCGGTAACCGGCGGCTTCTGGTCGTTCCTGTCTCTGCGTCTGTGGGAACCCCGCGGCAAGCAAGAACGTTATCCGAGTAGGCCTGGATACCCTACTTCTGTAATTTATCCCAAGAATCTTCTTCTCATAACAGGAAGAAGCCGGCTCAATCCGCCCAGGGTGAATGCCGCATCAGTAGTAGTAGCAGTATATGTATTGCTACTAACCCGTATTACTGGAACTACTAACCTGCATTACCAGTTTGTATTATTATGTTAATACATTATTTTCCTATATTCATTCCTGGCGTTTGTTATTTATTGGTACCGGGTTTCAACTCGGAATCCACAACAAAAGCAAAAATGGAAGATGAGCATTGTTTGTTAAAAGGATCAGAGAAAGGTGTGCCTTCTTCTCTTCATAAACCACAATTCCTTCATTACCACACAGGCTCTTAAATTGCACTTCTTACCGCTTACTAATACGGCTTAATACAACAATATCCTTTAATAACCTTCTATATTGAGTGGCACTTGTGCCTTGTATTGAGTGCACATTATTAAAGAAAAGACAAAAAGAATACGAAGCGAATAGGGATGATTAATCTCGGTGTATGTGGCATGGCGGGTTTTAGCTGAGAAAGTCAGAACTAATGGAACATACGAGTGTAATTCGACAGAACGTTCGCCATGGAAAGAGAGTAGTGAGTGTAGTGATGTCTCATCTATGGGGAAGGCATTTTTGAGTGGAAAATAATTACCCACCCACAAAGCCGCGAAAACTCTTTTGAATTCTATCAAGATTGCAAAGCGATGACATTTTTGGTCTGATCTGACTCTTGTAAAGATAGAGAGGATCGTTACAAGGAACCGACCATTTTCCTAATATCTTTAGCGATGGCTTGTTCTGCTTGAAGTCTGGGCTGAACTTGAGTTTCAATAGACGTTCAAGTCAAAGAATCTCTTTCAGAGAACAACCATTCAGTATGAGAGGTGAAAATTTAGTGATGATGGAATAATACTAGTTTGGATTTGGAGGTATTGAATGTTACATGCCGGTTTTTCACCATTGAGCTGTATGGGCTCATGATGACAAAGAAAAGAATTTCAAGAACACACAAGCACTAGATGTGGCGTGTATCTGAGGGAAGCCTTTTCAGACATGAAAGAGAATACATCTACATCGCTTGTCGATTAAGACTTTCTGAAAAACCTTTCTCTATCAGTTCCACACTAGCTCAGCGAATCAAAATCGACTTCCTTATTATGTCTTACATCTGACCCCGAAGGTCAACTTTCTAAAAAATAATAGTCTGATAAACTATTATTTAACACCTGGAAATAAGGAAATATAGTAGAGTAACACAGTGTACAACAAGAAGAAAATTATATTTTCTAGTATACTGAACAAAGCATCTTTTTTTGTTTTTTGAAAGTTCCATAATGAAGCGTCCTCTGAGACCCAATAAATTAACGTAGACATCTCCCGAGGTTCGCTTCCTACTTTACATGAATGATCTTACCTAAGTAATATTCGTGCATATCTATGCAGACGATACAACGGTATATGTGTGCATCTCCAAAACGCAAGATGACCAGAGCTTGGTAGCTTATCTCTCTTCTGACCTAACTCTAACAGCTCAGAGAGTGGGGGAACTAGCTGGTCATATTCAATGCCTCAAAAACCAAAGTAGTGACATTCCACCATCGCCGATCAGATCCAGAATTTTCATTAATCACGATGAATGGTTGTTCCCTCAGGGAGGCCCTGTGGCATGGGCGCCTACTGAGACTTAAAAACAGCCCTGGCCTCAAGTGGAATTCATACATATGGTCCATCGCTAAAGATGCTGGGAAAATAATCGGTTCTCTGTACCGTTCCAGTAAGTAACTGACTCTTCCTGATACCATCTACCTTTACAAGAGCCAAATCCAGACCGAAAAAGAGGTACTGCTGTCATATATGGCCGGAAGCTACCCAGTCTTCACTTTCCAGTCTCAATAGATTGTGGGTGACAATTATTTTACAATCCCTTTCTCATAGACGAGACGTCACAAGACTCTCGCCGCTCTATCGCTATTTCTATGGCAAATGCTCAAAAGAACTACATTCCTTTGTTACAGCGGTTATAACCTTCACGGCTAAGACCGACCATGCCACGCATATTGTAGAGAACCACCCTCATTCACTTAGTATTCCATTGTTGAGATGTAAGTTCCACTCGAGCAGATTCTTCCCATGAACCACTGCTTTGTGAACCAAGAGGATGCTTCCTCGATCACTACAATCTTTAGCTGTTCAAGTCTAGGATTAACCGATGTCTTCCACACATGTACGAATAAGCTGTGCCTCTTACTCTGTAAGTCTCTACATCGAGTGGCCCTTGGGTCCTGTATAGGGTGGACATCAATGTAAAAATAAAATACTAATACTAGACGCAGTTTCCTATCATTCAACCATGTTTTGTCCTTGCTTGACAAATTTCATAAGAGTAAAATACGTAATTACTTTCAGAAGACACAAGTATATCTGTTGATATTTATATATACAGATATGTGTGCATATTAAATGCTTCTCTGAAAGTTTATACGAAATAAAAGACAGAGCGATTTACTAAGAGTAGCTTAGATTTCGCACAAGGCCGAAAGATTTGGAGTATCCAGTGACGTTCGAACTCACTACTCAGTCTTAATTGATCTAGCAAGACAAGCTTACTAACCATTACACCACGTCCTAATGGCCTGCTACTTACGGATAAAGTTAACTACATATTAGTCGGTATAACTGGCCTTTGTAACTGTTAGTAATATGAACGCTGATTTTCAAAGCAGTCTAGCCGTTTCCACTTAGAAACTTTAACACTATACAATTTTCTTTCCATTTTTTTAATCATTTCACCCCATGCAAGGCAGGAATGCCACTAGTACGCAGGGAATTACAGAGAGTGGAGTCGAGAGAAAAGACTGGATATAGTGGGGGTCGAAGAAAGGATAAAAGCTGAACAATGTTCAAGAAAACAGAAGATGTTGATTTACGTTGCATTTAAATTTTTGATGATTGTAATTATCAGAGAAATAAGGAAACGGAAGGAAGTCCCACAGACGAGAAGTGCGAGAAAAGAAATAGAATAGAAGTAGCAGTTACATTAAACTATTTCAACGGTAAAAGGGTTGGATCTAGATGCTAGTCCAGTAGCACTGTTAAATTCACGTAGTCCAGGTACCAGGGAAAAAAGCTCATCAGAGCAGTTGCCATAAAATATTTGTAGAAAAGACAGAAGGAAGCCACGTTGCGTCGGTGAGAAAGAGACTGAATTCGGGATGCCAAGTCAGGATAGATTACATTACAGTTCCTTCTTTAGATTTTGTCAAAACCGCGAAATGAATAGCAGGAGCACCAGACTAGATCATCCTGCTCTCTAAACGACCATTGCTGAACATTAAAAATTATGATTATTCCGCTGTTTATATATATATATATATATATATATATATATATATATATATATATATATAATCTATAGATATATATATATATATATATATATATATATATATATAAGACTGATCTATATATATATATATATGACTGATCCCATTAGTAAAACTGTTATTTAAGTTCCTTCTGTGAAGGAAACGCGCCACTTCTCAGCTAACATGGAACGTTCATACTATATGTTTTTGACTGGGTTATATGTGACGTTGCTGTAATGTGACGTGATGACGTTGCTGTAATGTTTCCTGATCCCAAACTGACCGCTCATCTCCAATTTTGTCACTACGTTATGGCAACGTTATGAACTGCTGTCTCTAAAAACATTCCGCACCAGAATACCTTTTCTTCACGTAAAAATATGTAGAGTAGGTGTAAACATTTTTAGTCACTAGTGACTGCACGTTTTAATATCTTCCTGGAAATGATTATTTATTTTCTGCTAATGTAATGTTACAAGCAATAATTGCATCCCAAATTTCCAGGAACCGATTTTATAAAAGCAGAATCATTAGAAACCTGTTCTGCTTACTTTCTTTTCACTCTGAGAATGGAAACAAATCACCTTCTAGTATCAAAAGAATTTAACCATTTTGATAATTTAATAGAAAACCTTTATTTATTAAGATATTTCCAGATTGAAATTCTGTTCTTATCATATTTCTCTTCAGAAGCTCAATGCTTTAAACTCTAGTGCCATCAGCTGTGTTATGGTTTCTTAGAAATATACGAAATGAATGGCTGCAAATCACCCAAAGTTCCATTGGAAAACCTAACAGATTTATGACTAGAAGATTTGCGACATGTTTAGCTTCAAGACGATTTTATTCGTTATCACAAAAAAACGCTCTTCCAGCCTCCATAGAACTTACAGCAATGGTATTAATTATATCTTAGCTATTATATATCGGCTATTAATATATAAGATTATTTTCGGATAAATCAACAACCGGTTCGCTAAGCTTTTATAATTTTAAAAATTGATTCGCGCCAACCGGTGTGAACCGTTAGGGTGCCGCCACTGCTTTTAAGACAATTATTTACAACGTTACCTTTTAACGTTGCGGAAGCGTTGTGGAAAGTCTACCAAAAAACGTTTTCGCAACCTGTATGCAACGTAGAAGAAACGCTATAACAAAGTCCTTTTTTACCTGGTTTCTACCTTGTCATTTATTTGCACACCATGACAAATTTACAGTTTGTGCCTGTAAATGCATGAACACTGTCTGGAATTAAATATGCCTGCTTGTATAAGAGTAATTTATATCTAAGCTACGTTAAGGTTTAAACGATTAAGAGACTTTTGAATTTTATCAGAATAATTTTAAAAAAAAGGAACTCACCGTATATTTCAGAGATTTGATTGTTATTAACATAATGCACGGATGGTGAAGTAGAGTCGGAAATTTATATTCATTGGGAATTAATTAAAATATTGAATTGTGGCGTGACATGAAAGAAATAGCGAGAAAACAACGTCAATGATAACAAATTGAATCGAAAGAAATAGGAAAATTACTTATGAGGTTGAATAATTCAACGACATATATCAATTCTTTTTGGTTTATTTCATGTTGAATATAAGTCTTATAGTACAAAAAATGTAATTTATTAATAGATATGAGATTAAAGGTCCGGTTTATACTTGAATCAAAATGTAGATATAGCTCTGGTTTGCATTTGAATCAAAAGTTAGACGTCAATATGGTTTACACTTGAATCAAAATGTAGATATTAATCCGACTCATTTTGTCAAAAGATAGACATAGGTTCGGTTTTCACTCCAGTCAAAAGATAGAAATAGATCCAGTAGGCACTTGCTTCAAAACATGGACGTAGGGCCGTATTATATTTGCGTCAAAAAGTACACATAAGTCCGCTTTGCACTTGAATCAAAAGGTAGACATATGTCCAGTTTGTAGTTGAGTCAGAAAGTAAACATGAATCCGGTTTGTATTTGAGTCAAAAAGTGAACATGAGTCTGGTTTACACTTGAGTCAAAAGATAGACATACGTCCAGTTTGCACTTGAGTCAAAAAGTGGACATAAGTCCGGTTTGTAATTGTGTCAAAAGTTAGACATAGATTCAGTTTATGATAGCATTACTGAAGAAATAGGATACTTTAGATAATCCCGGGATGTTGAGGAGAAAGGTCACCAATGAAAATCACCAGTTACCAGCGCCGTGAAAAATAGTAATTAAGAGAATTAACGTAAAAGTGAATATCAAAATTTCATAGTAAATTTCAGTAAATTTTGCTTCATCTCATTGTAATCCATATCCTCCTGGTATTAATATAAAATGACACCTTTTTTATTTTCTAAATCTAAACTATAATTATAAGCTGTATACTTCACTTTAATAGATGTTGGGAAATTTCCAACTGTTTATCTGAAAACCCAAAAATAAGAGCTTTAAGCAAAAATTGTCACCATATATGGAAATGAATGAAAACGACAGTTTAAACTGACACCGGTGGATTTTTGTTTAGGAAAACGTTGGCTTTTTCCCCTAAATAAAAATTAGTAATTCCCAGTAGAAGTTTAAAATATTAAAAGAACAATTTGTCTTCTCCTGGCGTCAGTTAGAAATAGCGCATTATTTCTTTTTTTTCCTCTGTATCGAAAATTATAATTATAAACTATAATTTTGGAAAGTGAACATTTCACTGAAAAATGCTGGAAAATTTCCAGGCTTTTATCTCAAATCAAAAATAAAATATGAACTTTATGCGCAATATATGGAAAAAACTTTACTTTAAACAGACACCAGGAGTATTTGTGTTAATGCTGTAGATTCTTGTCAAACAACTTCTTTAGCAATCACATTTTGCAAGCTTTTATTTGCGAATTTGATTGATTCACTCCAGGTGTTAAGCTATTGTTAGTCGGTGCTAGGATAAGCAAAGTAAACATTAAAGGCATTAAAGTAGGAATATTTGTCATAGAGCGATAGAAATAAGTTTGTCACGCAAGTTATTGCTGAAAATCAATCCTAAATGAATACTTCATTATTCTAACAAAAGACGTATCTCTACGAATGGTAACAATGAAATATTTTCACTGCTAATGCCTAGAAGATAATTTTTCAATTCTATCTTCCTTGTTGTGGTAAATTATTTGTAATATATTTTGTCTTTAGATTCTTTTTAAAATGCATCCATATTTCCAGTTCGTCATCATCTTCATTATCGCTTAATGACTCGTTGTTTCATTCTCTTTAATGAATTCAAACCGTTAGTAACGATGTCATTTGGCACTTCTTGCAGTTGTCTGGATTTTTTTTCACCACCATTATCAATAATTAACACATTATTATCGCTTTTATTACACATCATACACGGTTTTTTCTTATGTCTGGAAAATATAATTTCTTTTGATAGTCGAGAAAATTCCATCTTGGTCTCATTTCAACAATAAAAATCACCATCAACTAATAGCAACATAAAATACCATTAATTTTATTACAAAGACTACTATTACTACTACATAAAATACCATTAATTTTATTACTAAGACTACTACTACTACATAAAATACCATTAATTTTATTACTAAGACTACTACTACTACTACATAAAATACCATTAATTTATAAATTATAAATAATCAATAAATAATCTATAAATTAATTAAATTATCAATTATAAATAATCTAATTAATAATAAATTAATAAATAATCTAATTAAATAAATAATTAGATAAATAAATAATTAAATAAATAAATGATAAATAATAATTATTAATAATAATAAATAAATAATCTAATTAATAAATTATAAATTATAAATAATCTTTAGATAATCTATAAACTAAGAAAAATTAAAAAACGTCATTCGTTAGGTCCTGCCGCAAACAAATTTCATCTTGTATCTGTCTATATCTCTGAGATGAGGTACTATTTACATTATTCGGACTATTGTCCTCATAATATTTATCACAACGTTTCGGCCTTCTTTAGGTGGTTGAAATGTCCAACGTCGAACCCTTTATTTCGCTCGCTACGGTAGATTGTTCTAGTTCCACGTGCCATGTCTAATGGATGTCAGTTATCAGTTATCTCCTATTAATACACCTCTCTAAGTTTTCCACTGCCTTCGCAAGGTATTGAACTCACAACTCTTTTGGTCCTGTCACTGGATCTAACCAACGCCTTTATCCACTGTGCCATCTGTCCTTAAGGACATCTGTGTACAAACTTCTGGGACTTATAAACTTAATGTCTTCAACAACCATTTTTACCAGTGCTTATATTGCAATTTTTGCTGTTGTCATTGCATTTTTTTTACCAGAGCTCATATTTCAATTTTCCTTGTGATTATTGCTTTTCTCTGACACTCCTTATTACTGGTTCCCATATTGTATTCATTTCTATGCTTGGTTGGCTCAGGAGATTTTTGTGGCCTAGCATATGTACTGATTCCTTAAGTTTACGAATTTTCCAGTGATGTTCTTTGTCTATGATTTCAACCTGATCCCACAGAGGTGGGTGATCTCCCTTTTTTCTTCATATGTGGTCAGCCACTTTCCCTTGTGTTACAGCTTTTTGGTGTTCTTGAAGCCTTACCTTAAGGGGATGACCTGTCTCCCCTTTATATTTCTTTCCGCAGTTGCACGGGTTAGTGTACACACAGTCTTTAGTCATGTTCTCCTCTATGGGAGGTCTTACTCGGGAGATGTATCTAGGAAGTGTCGTCCAGCTTTTTGAGGTTGTCCTGATGTTATATGGACAGCAGATCCTTTGTATTTTCTCCGATAACCGCTTCACATAAAGCAAGCAGACAGTTTTCTGAGTGTTATTGTTCTCCTCTTGTACCCGCCTATCCCACTTTCTTGGGGATGCTGCCATGTACCCAGGGTAGTTGTTACGTTGTAGGGTACTGCTTATACTGACCAATTCTTTATCTAATGCCTCTGGGTCGCCACATGACTTTTGCTCGGAACAGCGGACGATCCCTTTCTTTACGCTGTATGGATGGTAGGATTTGAAATTGAGGTACTCTCCGGTATACGGATGTCTTGAACCCATGTTCTGTTCGAGATATTAGAACATCCAGGAATGGGAGTGTGTTGTTACTCTCTTTCTCCATCATGAACTGTATTGAAGGTCTTATTGAGTTCACATGGTCCAGTAGAACCTGGACATCTTCCTGGTGTGGTCAGTGTATGAAGGTGTCATCTACATATCTTAACCATAGAGTTGGCCTTAGAGATATAGATTCTAATGCCATTTCCTCAAGTATTCCATGTATATATTCATCTTTTATCTTTGAAAACCAAATTTCACCTTTGGGAACCAATTTTTACGACAAATGTAGTTTGTGTAAATAAATGATGGAAAAGCATAGCATAGCCGAAAGACAAACATTACCGAGAACTCCGAAGGATAAGAAGTTATGGAAGGCAGTGATCGCGCACGTCCTGAATGTGTACAACAACAACAAGAAAAAGGAGGAGGATGAAGAAAAGGAGGAGGAGGATGAGAAGAAGAAGACGACAACGATGACGACTACTACTACTACTACTACTACTACTACATAAAAGACCAATAATTTATAAATTATAAATAATCAATAAATAATCTATAAATTAATTAAACTATAAATAATAAATAATCGATAAATCAATTAATTTATAAATTATAAATAATCTATAGATAATCTATAAATTAATTAATTTATAAATCTACTATTTGCCCGGGCATTGAATATTGCTGCCATATCTAGTCTGGAGCTCTCGACAAAATCCAAAGAGTCTGTAATATTATAATTCCTGACCTGGCATCTCGGATTCAGTTATTTTCCAGCCACAGTGACATGGATTCCCTCTGTCTGTTCTATAAATATTTTCACGGTATGAGCTTTCTTCCTTGGTACCCTTACCGCTTGAATTTAAGCGTACTACTAGATTGGCAACTAGTACTCATAGTTTTGCTGTTGAAATAACTAGATGTAACCGTTAGTTCTATTCTAATAGTTTCTTTATTCACATTTCTCACCTGTGAAACACTCTTCTGCTTTCTTGCTTTTACTGTTGCCAACAATCTTCAAAAACTTAACGCCAACTTCTATATTCTGTCTTCCATAAACCTGTTTTTTATTGTCATTTCTCATCACTAAAGTCTTCTCATTTTCTCTAGCGGCTTTATTGCTTTGCTTGGAGTGAAATGATTAGAAAATATAAAATTTAAAAAGGGTAATTCGTGAAATTTAGGCATTTTAAGTATTAGGTTCTGTCATAAACAAATTTCATCCTTGGGAACCAATTTTAACGACAAATGTAGTTTGGGTAAATAAATGATGGAAAAGCATAGCATAGCCGAATGACAAACATTACTGAGAACTCCGAAGGATAAGAAGTTATGGAGGGCAGTGATCGCACACGTCCTGAATGGGTAAAACAACAACAAGAAATAAAAAAGGAGGAGGAGAAGAAGAAAAAGAAGACGACAACGACTACTACTACTACTACTACTACTCATCATAATACTTGGCAATTAAAATAAATTTAGATTGCACTAAAATACTTTTTTTTTTTTTTTGCACGGCAATCGCAGCGTACATAGTGGATTTAAAGAAAAAATGTTATTCACCTCCAAGGCCGCATACAGCAAGAATAACATAGGAAAGATATTTTGGAACTTACTTGGTCTCTTCTATTCCATCCGCTATATCCACTGATTTTGTATGAACCAATTATTATATTTTTCGATCGCTGCAAAAGGTTTCAATGGGGGAAAACTTTCCCTGATGAAAACCAGATTTAAAATTTAGTCGAAACATTTTCTCACATCAAAACCTGCGGAATAGGCATACTCAAAATGTATCAGAGCTGCCTGATAAGCGGCAACAAGTCGGGAAATGGTGAATATATGGTTGAATAAAATGTTAATTTTAAATGTAGTTTCTTTATTTTCTACAAGAATAGAATTGATAAACTCATACTCAGTCACTTACACTTCTCTTGGTCTAACAGGACAGTAACAAGACCTTGATGTCAGAACGAAGTGAGCCTAACTCCAACTAGCATTCATGCATATTTCCATACAACACTACATACCTCTTAAATATTAGCTTGAAAGCCACTTCATCTCACGAGTCCCGTAACCGATTAGCGTCATTAATGCATCCGATGTACTGCAGCTGTAGCAACATTGGGTGTATCTAGGGTAAGTTAGCCTGACTGGTTTTGAGTTGTCCTTCTCTTACGATGGTTACCACCCAAGGCCATTCTGCCCTGATATTAACTACTAGCTGGTGGGGAGAGAGATGTATTCATACTTTTTCATGCATTTACGAATGGAATTTGAACTCGTCACGCCAATCCCATTTTCTGCGACGATAACCCCGACGGTACTAGTACATCTGAACACCAGATAATCATTTTGTAAAATAATGACAATGATTTCGTTTGTTTTCTTTTATGCAGGGTGTCTTAGGATTAACTATTTTAATGAAATCTGGCAAATTAAAAAAAAAACTGATACAATTTTATGTGTATTACTTAATTATGATACAAAACAAAATAAATTTTACGTCAAAACATTATTGAATAATTTTTAACACGTCTGTATCTTTACAAATTTCAAATCTATCCTTAGTGTTGCAAAACACATTTTGAAGCATTTCAGGAATTAACTTCTGCACAACTTATGGGTGTATTCTTTAAACTCACCTAAACTATTAATCTTCTGGCGATAAACCTTTGTTTTTATTAAAACCCATGCAAAGAAATACACGATGGGAGTCACAAAGATGCGTTCTTGTGTATTCATTATTAACAGAGTTCTTAAAGGAAATGAAAATAAAATTAGAAAACACTTAGAAAAATCATAAAGTTATAAATGAAATTCGAAAACTTATACTCTTCTAACACATTAAACATGATAAACAGAAATAAAGATTTTTTTTTTTTAAATTATCCGATTTCACTGAAACAGTTAATTCTGGGACACCCCGTATAGTTAATGAGCATGACATGGAGACAGAATTAGCCGCGTTCATAAAATATCTTATCAATGCATTTCGAACCGAAACAGATAGATAACGTAGGTTATCGAAACGGAAATCGTCGATCTGAGTTCAAATTCCGGTTGATTCTTTTTCGTTTTTGTTGACGTAACACTCACTGTTTAATATAAAATTTTAAAAAAAAAAAGGTGAGTCTGTTTCAAACATGGATATCCATTAAAAAAATGTCAGGGTAAAAATAAATCCATTAATCCTTTACAATTTTCTTTGTTTACGTTTCGGATACGAAATCGAGCAGATATGGGCTTTCGAGAAAATTCTGAATAAGGGAACATGTATTTCTTAAAAGGATAAAAAGAACCTTACTGGACTATGAGGCTCTCCGTAGCCGAGCCGTCTCAAGCGCGCAGGATCAAACGTTATTCTCATCTTGCAAAGGGAGACGCAAGTTCGAACCCTGTCAAAGATCACATTCTCTTTATTAAGTTTTCTCGGGTGCGCAGACCGGTAAATGTAATACTCACTGCTTAAAAAACACGATGTATATTTCAAATACGAGTATCCACTAAAAATAACATTTGAAATAATATGTAGCGTTTCTATAAAGTCTTTTTACAATTTAAAAATATATTACAAAGACAATTTATGAGATATCTTAATCAGATTTGTTCTATGTATACAATAGTTATCAAAGTTTTTAATTACATTGCATTTGTGCATTTCAGGTATCCTGTTGATGAAAGTGGCACTGTTAAATGAGCCCGTAACACTTCCAGACCGCTGGATTGGAAGGGATGACCCAATTCCCTGGTTACCTCGTTCACCAGATAGCACTCCCCTGGACTTCTTTCTATGGGGTAATGTTAATGATATCATGTATCAAACAAAGATTATGTAGCATCACTGATGTCATTACCACCACTGAAGAGGTTATGCTATAGCGAACAAGAAATCGAGTACTGTCTTGATGTGCTTCTTGAAACTAATGGTGCCCATATAGAAAGGAATTAAATAAGTTTAAAAAATTAAATATCTACTCCTCATTTTGTAACAATTTCCACATATTTGTTCATTTGCTTTTACAATACGTTTTTCAAATTGTAAAGAGACTTTATGGACACCCAGTGTACTAGAAATTCCCGTGAATGTTTCACGGTTTTCCTATTTGAATTTTCTGATGTATCTTAATTCTTAAGTTAATGATTGAGTAATCTTATGGCAAATTCTACGGCAATAAAATATTCGTAGAAATTCCCCGATTGCATCGTTAAATATTTTAATGTTTTGTTAAAGTGGTTAACTTTAACATAACATTGCAGTAGCAATCATAAATATGAACGCTGGTAGTTATTTTAAGATGTAAGGGGGTACAAATGAAAAGATTTGAAAGTGACAACTTTTTCCATTTCACTGAAACAGCCGTTAAAACATTTCTATCATGTCTTTTTCTTTCTTTCTTTAATTTTCACACTGAAACCACGTAGCGTCTCTGATATTTATTTTCCGTCTTTCTACGTGATCAATACGGGATAGTCCATTATTTATGAAGAATTGGCAGTGCATAACGGTCATACTAACTATTCAACTGTCTTTCTTTTATTCAATTTCACGCTGAAATCAAGTAGCGTCTCGGATATGTCTTTCATATATTGTTTAATTATTGTATGAATGGAGATTAGACGCGATTAATCAGAACTAGATTAATTATACAGATTTAGTATTAGACGACTGATTAATCTAATACATAAAGTTTATATTCACTAAGCATCGCTTAGTGCAGCACAAGACCAAAATTAGGGAGTATCCACTAAGGCTCAAAAATCATTACAGTAATAAATGGCTTGCAAGACTCACTATTTCTTTGAGAGATTACCATATGTATATGGTAATCTCTTATCTCCATATATATATATATATATATAGCTTGTAAGACTCACTATTTCTTACCATATATCTATATATATATATGGTAATCTCAAAAGAAATAGTGAATCTTACAAGCCATATATATATATATATATATATATATATATATATATATATGGTTATCTCTCAAAGAAATACTCAGTCTTGCAAGCCATTTTATTATATATATATATATATATATATATATATATAGATTGATTTTCTAAGCGTAACATAGATGTGGCACAAGGCCGAAAGTATGAGGCATCTAGTGAGGATCGAACTCACTTTTCAGTTGTAACTGATCTAGCGAGACAAGCTTGCTAACCATTACACTAGGTGCCCCCTCAAAGAGTGAGTGCCCTCTCAAAGAAATAGTGAGTCTTGCAAGCCATTTATATATATATATATATATATATATATATGTATGTGTATATGTGTATATATATATATATATATATATATGTGTATATATATATGTGTGTGTGTGTGGAATTAGTGGTGGTGAGAATGTATGACAAAGTAGGAAATTTTCTTGCGACTTCATCGGACTAAATTTGTTATATTGGTACGACTACACATGCGTACGAACGAGGGATGCTGGGAATCTTAAATTTAACCTTTAAGTTTATCTAGCCGATTTCACAAGGTCATCTACAGTAAATTTGCACCCGGGCTCTTACAACATTTTACTATCCCTGACAGGACTTCTATTATCACAGTGTGATATATCTAATAACAAAATCGATGGAAACAAAAAGCAACAAATCTAAAGGAAATCGTCTAGATTAAAAAAAAAATAATAATTTTAAATTGCTAACATCCCTCGTTCGTGCACATGTGTAGCCGCCCCAGGGATTGACAAGCCGCCCTGATAGACAAGCTTACTGGGATAAGAGCTGCCAGCCATTATAATATTATTTTTTCATTTGCAAACTCAGACATACAGATGCTTTCGCTAAACCACAAACATTTCTTCATTACAATTTGATTTTATTTTGCTTAATTATCTGTTGTAGAAATGGAGATGAAATACAATTAGCCAAAACAGATTATTGATTTTCTCAGAGGTTCAAGCGGCATTTACACATTTAGTATTAGACTATAGATTAATCTAGGACACAGACAATAAAGTTTATATCTACTAATCTTTGTTTAGTGCAGCACAATGCTACTAATGTGGAGTATCCAGTGAAGATCGGACTCATTACAAAACTACTCTCGTCTGATAGAATCTGTTTTTGCTTTTCATCAGCATGGCTGATGCTAATCTCCAAGAAAGTGACTCGTTGCGACTATTCGGGATAACGTTTTCCGCTGACATGAAGCGGAAAGATTATATTGAAGCAATTGATAGATCTACTGCATGAAAAGTTGGCCGTGCCAGACAATTTTTCTCGCCTGAATCTATCTTACATACTTATAAATCTACCAAGCGTCCATGCATCGAATATTGCTGTCACATATGGTCTGGTGCTTCTGTTATGTATTTAGAGATTCTTGATAAAATACAAAGAAGAATCTGCAATGTTATTGGTCCTGACCATGCATCTTGGCTTCAGTCACTTTCCCACGCCGGTACATAGCTTCACTGTGCCTTTTTCTAAAAATATTTTCATGGTAATTGTTCGTATGAGATTCTTTCTTTGTTACCTAGACTTTATTAATTTAAGCGTTCTACTAGATTGGCGGCAATGTCTCATCATCTTACAGCTGAAATGGATAAATGTAACCGTAAGTTCTACGCTAACAGTTTCTTCCTCGCACTTCCCTTTATGGAAGTCTCTTGCGTCTTATTTCTTTTCTCGTCAACTTTAATCTTCAATATTTAAATGCAATGTCAATCGTTATCTTCTGTGTCCTTAATTCCTCTTCTTTTATTGTTCTTTCTTCTTTATAATGTTGTCTTCTGACACTCAGTAAGTTTTTGTGGCTTAGTGACTTTATTGCCTTACTTGGGATGAAATGATTAAAAAAATACAATAGTAATTGACCTGCAAAAGTAGCTTGTTAACCCATATATATATATATATATATATATATATATATGAAGAAATATAGTTTTAAGATGTGCTATATTTATGGGATAGAGTGCTCAATATAAGAGATAAAGCGTATGTAAATATATATATAAAAGTGAACATTGAAATCAACACTCAGAGGCGGCAGGCTGTTTCATGCTAGACGATTACATGGATATTTTTATAAGACCACAACTTTGCTATGTGAGGTCAACCTCACAGAGAAAATTTTCCCCGATCACTACAATGTTACAATCACTTCTTACCCAAACACTACAATATCAACCTCTTCAAGATTAACTTGATTGTCAATACGCTCTATCTCTGATATTGAACACTTTATCCCATAAATATAGCACACATTAAAACTATATTTCTTCATATATATATATATATATATATATGTTTTTCTCTGTATAACAATTGAAGGGAGCGTGCAGAATTTTGACATGAGACGCACAGAACTCAAAACCCCATCCATGTCCACACAGTAAGAACTAAATTCTATCTCTTGTATCCCCCGTTGCTACAAAGAAGCACGCACTCTTTCACACAAAGGATGACCCACCAGCCCAAATTCAAGTTATATTTGTTTTTGAAAAAAAAAAAGAAACATGTAACCATATTTCACTGTTTCTCACATATGTACATAAATTGTATATATTTCTTCCTAATTGGCCTTAAAAAAGGAAATAAAATACAGTTAAATTCGTTAAACAAATACTGAAGACGACTAATGTTGCCCGTAACTCATATTTGTCTCTCATAATTTTTATTTAACGAAAGTTATATTTTTGTTTTCAAAAACAAATATAACTTGGTTTTAGGTGGGTGGGTCATCTTCATTTTGCACACTTCGCGTCTATTGTTACACAAAACAAATTGTACTTTGATTGAAAGAAAATTACTTACAATATAATACATTACTTCTTCCCGTCAGTTTGGACGGCATGGCTACACTATATATATATATATATATATATATATATATATATATATATGCTAACCTATTATTGTGTTCGAAAAGTAATTACGTATTTCGCCACTGTGGTTGATGAGTCAACGAAAGCAGAAACATGGTTGAATAGAACGAAACTGCTTCTAGGAATAATTTATCCTCTATTCTATTTCCTCGTGTATAGAGTCTTTCAGAGTTTAATTGGGAAAACTTGCAAAATGAAATTTGGTGTCCTTTGTGAGTTTTCGCTGTCGATACCCAAACACAACATTCTACCTTCTTTTATTTTTGCAGCACATTATTACGGATGATGAAAAATGAGTCTTAAATGTCCACAAAAGAAAACGAAAAAGACATTGAATATAACAAAAAGAGAAACAAGTGCCAATACCAAAACCAAGACTCGCTCCACAAAAGTGTCTGGTGGAATACGAAAGCCACCAGCCATTAGGAGCTACTGGAATATACAAAGAGGATCATTATAGATTCTTTATTTGCCATCAAATTTGATTGAAAATGTCCGGGTAAACAGAAAATTTGTTATTTTCAAATAGAACAAGGCAAAAAAAAAATCTCACCCCAAAATAAGATCGTTCATTTACATCCTCCATGCTAATCAGACTTAGCACTTACAGATTTCATTAAATTTCATAAGTGGCAGAATATTTAAAAACGATAAAACAAAAAAGATGAAAACAGTTATTCAAACACTTTTTTCTGGGAAAAACAAAATTCCTTTAAACGTGGAATCGAAGACTTACCTAACTTTTGGGCAGCAATCATCGCAAATAACGGTGATTCCATATTTTTTTTTTAAATAACATTTAAATAAATTTAATTTACATTTGTTTTTTTCTATCATTTCTGGTATACGTAATTACTACCCGAACACGCTAGTATTTAAAAAATAGTTTACATTTACTTTTAGATTCATTCTAATAAAATGTAATTACCATCCGAACATCCTAATATTTACAAGGCCAAGATGGAAGGCTATCCAATAAACATCAAACTCATTATATTTGCGAATTGGTCAATACGACAAGCCTACTAAAGATTTCGTCACAGTAGACAAATTACTACTGGTCTTTATATATGACAAACATCTTTGTTTATTTGGTTCGTTTAGGATGTAGCAGAAGATCATATATCTGTAGGTTTTGCAGGATTTATCAGAAAACTATGTAATACGGTAATCATATGACGTGTATTGGGTCAAAACAAAAGCCTGTGTCGTTTATAATTGAATTTCAAAGACAATCTTTAGATATTTGAACACCGATTCATTCAACTACACATTTTGTTCCACTACCGTTCGTTATCTTCGAAGCAACATCATAATTCTTCCTCCTAGAACTCGATATCTTTCTGGGTGATGAACTGGTCTTAATAGTTTTAACAGGCTTCCAGAGAATTGAAATTGTTCCCATTAAGAGAATTTTGTAGAAGCGAGAACACTAAAGTGCAAGGTTAGGTGAGGATGGTGTGTGCATATTAGCCAAGCTATATCAATTTCTTCCGGATCTGCAAAACACGTGAGCTCTGACATCATCCTGAAGGAAAGCGACAGCTTTCCGATTGGTTGATTCTAGGCGGTTCTCATCGATTTCTGTCTTTAATCCGTTCAATTAGGAACAGTACTTATCTGAATTCAAGGTCTGATTTTACAGAAGGAGACGCCTTACTAGCCCCACCTGATACAAGGCATCAGCTTCCTCGGATAATAGTAACTAATTTCATTACCCGCCACCCCAGATAATCTTTCAATCCACATTGTTGTAAACAATCCATTTTTCATCATTTCAAAAATGGGTTGTTTTTGTTATGTTTGAGCAAAGAATCACAGACGGAAATGAGGCCCATTAAACTTTCCCCCGTAAAATCACGAGGCATCGTGACATAAAGGGAGTTCCTCTGTGATGTCCCGTGTCGTGTGACATGCATTATTCTTAATGGTCCGGTGCCGTTGTTATTTACCGTGACCTCCTTGATAAGATCCAAAGAAGAATCTGCAATATTATTGGTTCTGATCACATAATTCCAGTCACTTTCCCGCCGCCGTAAGTTTCCCCTCTGTGTCTTTTTCATAAATATTTTCATGGTAATTGTTCGGATGATCTTTTCGCTATGGTATCTAAACTTTTTTAATATAAGCGCAGTACTAGACGGATGTTGAGATCTAAGTTGAGTTGGCTTGATATAGCCGTAAATACTATATTAACGGTTTCTTTTCTGGCCCTTCTCGCTTGTGGAACTCCTTTCTGACTCGATGCTTTTCAGCCAACTTTAATCTACAAAACTTTAAATGCAATGCCAATCACTGTCCACCTGATTACTCTCGTCTCTTTCTGCTCATCATTAATGTTTCTGTTCCTAATTCTTCTACACTCTGTAAGTACTTGTATTTTAGCGGTATTACTGCCTTGCTTAGAGTGCTTTCGATTTTTTTAAAAATCAGTATTCCGATTTTGTCATCATCAACGAGTGCGGACCTGCCGGAAAAATTTCGCTCTTCCCGATCAAAATTTCCATTTGGGAATTTAGGGAAACATTTACAAACAATACTTTTAGCCATACTGTTGTATCCTTAAAAAGGTTACAAAAAGACAAAGCTGGTACTCAAGTGGAAGGAACAGCAACACGAGCGTAAATGGAAGAAAGAGGGGTTTATTGTAAAAGAGAATACACTACTGAAAGACAGGGAATCGACTAACACTTCCCGAAGCCAGTCAGTCAGAGAGACAGACGGACAGACTCTAGTATTTCCTGTGCACACTACATATATTACCGATATAGTCAGTCCACAAAACGTAATAGGGAAAGTGGAACATTCCATTACAACACTGTCATGGGTCCTTACCTATAACTACAGAATGAACTCTTCTTAACACTATATATACTACGCCTCTCAAGAGAGAGATGGTCGAATCAAGCTGAACTTCTCGGCTTGACGGCCGAACTCTCTGCCTCTGAGCAGAGAGGAACCCGGACGAGGCTCCGCCGAAAGGCAGAGTCACGTTCGGGGAGGTTGACCAACCCGATCGCGTTTATACGGGTTCTACGGGAATTTTTTGGGCGAGCCTACTGGCTCGGGAAACCCACGTTAAACTCGGCCTTGTACCACATGCAACCTCGTGGGAGGGTGGCTAGATACCGAATCGAGTCGAGCCGTTTCGGCTTGACGGTCGAACTCTCTGCCTCTGAGCAGAAAGGAACCCGGACGACGTTCCGCCGAAGGGCAGAGTCTTGTTCGGGGAGGTTGACCAACCCGATTCTGTTTTTACAGTTTCTACGGGCATTTTTGGCCGAGACTACGGGCTCGGAAAACACACGTAAAACTCGGCCTTGTGCCACATCTTTCCCTCGTGGGGGTCAAGTAAATACCGAATCGAGTCGAGCTGATAGTAGTTCACTCCAAACCAGACTGACAGTCATACTAACACCTTCCACATCTTGTATTATTATTTCGTGTAATATACCTTCGTTATTTCTACTCTTGTGTTCGTGTTGTTCTTCCTTGGTCCTAACCTGGACCATAACAAACACATAGTACCGTTTCATTTTCTTTTTTCTGTTTTGTTTTTATACTGTTATTGATTGTACAGTGTTTTTACTTCCGTAAGTCACTAAACGACTAAAATGCATCTGTTTTTCTTCTTTTCATTTCTATCATAAAAAGCATTGAAAGTTAGCAATCCCCACACAAACTGTACGGAAAGATGAGTTGATATGTCACCTTTCACAATATATACAAATGTCACTAATATCAGTCACGTCTGAAATTAAATCACGTGTTCACACGCCATCTATAGAAAATCGCTTCAAACCTTTGTTCCAACCATACATTGTGTTTTATTTTGGTGTAAGGATTAGTGTGGTATCTTTGAGTCAGTGATTGTGGCTAGCTAAGTTTGAGTATAAGACAGATGAAGACCAGCTTTCCTCATCCCCCACTTTGGCTTTGGGCCATATTTGTACATATTGGTACAATAAATATCATTATACAAGCTGAGGCAGAAATACCTCCCATATTTTAAACTGTCACCTGTATGATGCTAAGGAATTTGGTAATTGGTAATAGTGTCTTCATCTTGCTGTCTTACCATTTTTCCCAGATACCATCAGTTATCATCATGGCTTGAGCCGGTGCACATCGTTTGTTTTCTGTTGAAACGTTTTTTTAAGACTGGCGAATCTTTAATTGCAACACAGGGAGATTTTCGTGTTTATTCCATGTTACGTCGAAATGATGCTGTTCCGGACAGAAAATCGATACTGTTATAGGTTAAAAATTTCAGGGCTACAGGTTGAGCGCTTGAAAGAAAGCCACCTTGAAGACCTGGAAACGCTCGAACTCCAGAAGATGTTCTGGATGATGGAAAAGTTTAGAAATCGTCTACAACAGTTTATGACTAATAGAAGCCATCATTTGATGAATATCATTTCTAAAATGAAATGAATAAAAACTGCAGCACTTTATTTAGACAACAGTTAAATGCATCTTTAATAGTAGTTACACTAGTCGTTTTCTCAATCTTTTAAAATGTGGGAGGTATTTCTGTCGCACCCTGTATATGAAGCTTGTTTTGATCTTAAACTAATTACTTTCAAAGGCAGGCCCAAGTTTTTATACGTTGAGTGTATTGATTTGTCTGAAAGCTTCGGGCTAAGCCTAATTACACTAAGGGTAGAGAAGATTATTGCAGTAAAAAGTAGTTCCATGGCCAATAGTGAAATGGATATGGGGAATTATCTGTGCAAATGAAGTTTACCTATATTTGCAATATTTTCTTACTTTTCCAATTTAGCTTTAATGGTCTGTCCATTGTGTTTAACTTGTAAGGAGAACCGCATTTTGTCAGCACAGTTTTTGTAGCTTGCGTTTATTTCTGCTGAGAAAGAATGTTTTACTTCACATTGTGTAAAATAGGTCTTTCTTTATCTGTCTATATTTGTGAGATGAAGTATTCTACCTATTTGCACTATTTACATTCTTAGGCCTGTTGTCTTCATCTTTATTTCCATATTCACGAAGTTTCGGCCGTTGTATGCTCCGGCCGTCTTCAGGTGATATACGTTGGAATTTCGAATCGAACCCTTTATTTAGTTCACGGGTTTAGATTGTTCAATTCTTGGCCACAGCAGAAGAAACAAAAACTTGGATTTGAGTTATTAAGGGGAATTAATTGAAACTGGGATATCCAAAAAGAGCATGGCCTCTGGAATTAGAATTTATAAATCAGTA
This sequence comes from Acanthosepion pharaonis, assembly GCA_903632075.3. Taxonomy (NCBI): domain Eukaryota; kingdom Metazoa; phylum Mollusca; class Cephalopoda; order Sepiida; family Sepiidae; genus Acanthosepion; species Acanthosepion pharaonis. The sequence continues at coordinate 376,621 of CAHIKZ030001687.1, forward strand.
AAAAAAATACTCAAAAGCAAATTATAAAATGAGTAGGTAAGTGTTATGGTCCGGTTCCTTGTACCATGGTGATAGTCCAAGGTAGAACCAAAAAAGAAGAACTCGAACACAGGTATGGAATAACACCGATATATTACAAACAGGAATATATACAGAAAAGTAGAAGTGTTAGTATGAGCAATCAGGTTTAGTAGAGAGAACAATGTAGTCTCGACCAGTATCACTATTCCAATGTCTTGCAGTAATTGTCTGAACGCGACTCTGTTTCAGACTGCCTCTGACTCGACTCTTGACTCGATTGAACTACTGACTCGACTTGAACTACTGACGATATTCAGTCACCACCCCCCTGGGGCAGCATGTGAGACAAGGTCGGTTATTTATTGTGGGCATTCCGAGCCCGTGGGCTCAGCCGAAAAATATGCCCATTGAACCCGTATAAACGGGCTCAGTGCCGGTTTACCTCCCCGAACGAGACTCCGCCCCTCGGCGTAGCCTCGTTCGGGTTCCTCCCCGCCCGAAGGCAGAGAGTTCAACCGAACAGTCGGTCAAGACTTGAACTACTGACGATATTCATTCACCACCCCCACGAGGGTGTCATGTGGCACAAAGGCCTTTTTAATGTGGGCATTCCGAGCCCGTGGGCATTCGAGCCCGTGATAAATCATATATAATAAACCCATTGAACCCGTATAAACGGGTTCAGTGGCCGGTTTTACCTCCCCGAAGGAGACTCCGCCTTCTTCGGCGTAGCCTCTTTCGGGTTCCTCTCGTCCGCAGGAAGAGAGTACAACCGAACAGTCGGTTCAGACTTGAACTACTGACTCCTTGCCTACTCCTGAGGCGCAGTATTTCTTAAGTATGGAATAGTCCATTATTATTATTATGGGTAAGATCCCATAAAAGTAAGCAACATTTGAAGTTTTCTTTTGTTGTTGCCATTCAGTTAATATTTGGTAATGCAGACGTTTTCAAAACGTAAGGCTTTTATCTAAAGTGGTAAAGGTAATTATATTTGACAAACGAAGTAAAACAAAATTTTGAGAAAAGAAATCTAGACTATTTGCGTGAAAAAAATATGAAGGTTTTAATTTTTTAAAGATGCGGAAATATCCAGAGACAAATAAAATCACAGGTAAAGAATGCAATGCAACAGATACCGTCATCCAGATGTTGATATTCTCTTAAAAGCTGAGTCTTGTTTTAAATACACAAGATAAAAATGTTCTATACATCAGCTTAAATGTCGGACAGATGCTTAGAAAATCTAAATTTCGATATTCGCTGTAACCAATGAACATCCCGAATGATATCTTTTTCTTTTTTTAAACATTTCACTCCAAGCAAGGTGATAATGTCACTAAGAAACAAGAGGTTACTGAGAATGAAAAAGGAATAAGAAAAAATTCTCGAGGAGAAAGGTCAATAAAAGAACTGTTTTCAGGAAAAAAGAAGATGGCGATTGACGTTGCATGTAAATTTTTGAAGATTGTAGGTGACAGGGAATAAACAAAAACCAGAGGATATTTCCACAGGCGGGAAGTGTGAGAAAAGAAACTATTAAAGTAGAACCTACGGTTACATCTAGCTATTTCAACAGTAAAATGATGAAACTTAATTACCAATCTAGTGGTACACTTAAATTCATGTAGTCGAAGTACCAAGAATGAGCGCATATTAGAATAACTGCCATGAAAATATTTATAGAAAAGACAGGAGGAAGTAGCATTATGGCGGCCGGAAATAGACTGAAGCCGAGATTCCAGGGCAGGACCGATAATATTACAGACCCTTCTTTGTATTTTGTTGCAAATCTCGAGAGATATGCCATATGCAGAGACGAATGGTAGATTTATAAACGTGCAAGATAGATTCTGGCGAGAAAAGTGTCTAACACGACACACCTAACTCTAATTATTCTCTTAGCGTAGATTAGTCCGATACAACGACTTTGTGATAGGCCGCCTCTGGATACTGAATGCGCAAAATTTGGCTCTACAGAAGGATACTGAGAATATAATGAATAGAACATGTAAGCAACGATGAAATCTTTGGGTAAAGGGAAGTAAAAATGACACTCAGAATCTGAAAGAGACAGCTGAAATTTATTGGACACAATGAGGAAGTAGGGCATCGAGAATTTGACACTCACAGGAGATATCGAAAGCAAAAGGAACAAGGTGTGTCTACGGGTACACTACCTGGCCAACTTATGCGAATGGATGTCAGAACGAGAGATGGGAGTGATGGCAAAAAGATAAAAATTTACTAATCAATAGAAAGTCGTGGAGAGCAATGATCGCCTACGCCCTGAAGGATTAATACATAGAAGAAGATATTAAGGAACTGGAATGCAGCGTAAGTTGCCGATAGTTTTCACATTTTTGTTTATTTTTTTCTGTTATCATGTCAATAAAAACAGCATAGCTTAATAAGTTTAAGAAAACGAGAATTAAAATCTAATGTCCAAGAGAAAACCTTCAAGCAAGAATGGAAAAAAAAAACGTCTATTTTATCAGAGATTTGAACTTTCGTTAACGGACAAAAATAATTCGGTTTTTCTTCGTTATCTTTTGTCCACTCATATTTGTTAACTGTGATTTTGTTATCAGTATTTTGTTATCTCTAATTGCGCATGCGTGAGCTCACGAATATCTCGGTAATTCAAACTCACTCTTGTCAGTTGTTTATGCTGATAAAGGGAGAACGAAGTTCAAAATTTCGTTCGCCGTTTCGCCATGCACACGACAGAGGCGCTAGACGTTTCTTATTCGGAGTTGAAAAACGTCCTGCCCGAAAGGAAATTGTACAGAACTTGAGATGTACCTCAACAAAAATGAAGAACAATCCGTTCTTATGACATTAGAAATCTGTCGCAAAACTTTCGTGTAAGAACAGGAATTTGGTGAGAATACATGCTATCATCCGTTACAACGGAAATTGGGAAGTGCAATAGGAATGGTTGACAAATAACGAAGAATTATCAATGATTCTTCTGAAGTGGTTTAAATTCTAGTTTCCTTAAGGAACATCTTTCATGTGCTGTGTTCCTTCCGTAAGTAGACGATCATAGTCCTAAGCAATGTTTGGTCCAAAATTATCACTCCTACTGCCTGTTCTGTCATCCATTTACACAAGATCATTAGGTAGGTTACTGGCTGCTTCCCACCGCCTCTTTCGTCGTCAATATGTCCTGTGAGTGCCAGATTTTCCAAGCCCACTTTCTTCATGGTCGGTTACTTTTGTTTAGCGATATATCAACCTCTAATCTAATTCTAAATATTTTGTACGCAATTTTTGTGGGGGGGGGATAATAATGTTTTTTTATGATACAATCTTACTAATTAACCTATAGCTGGTGGAGAAAAGATGGATTCATAACTTTCCCAATGGTATTTGCATGTAAATGAATATAACGACCCCAACTGAGATTGGAACTCGGCTCTCCGAATAACAATACCGAAACATTATTCATTACACCAACTGCACATCCAAGCTTACAGCACCTAGTATTCATCAGCGGTCACCCATCTAGGTACTGACCAGAATCGACGTTCTTTAACTTCGGTGATCGTACGACAACCAGTGTTTCAACGTGATCTGGCCGTAAGCGTTTCCCCTTGAAGTGTCCCAGAAATTTCAATTGTCGCTTTTCTGATCCTAAGAACAGTGTGTCCTTTTCATTTCAATTTTCCTTGAAACTTCCTCGTTGCTCATATGTTCCATTAAATACTATTCTCAATTTTCTTCTATATAACCGTATTTCTATTGAGGCATCTGTGAAGAAATTATCCAGCATTCACTGCCATATTGAAGGGTTGATATTACATGACAGTTGAACACTGATTACTTTGTTTCCAACGAAAGTTTTCCTATTAATATTGTGCTTAATTTCTGGAAGGGATCTTTCACCAATCTTCCGTAGCCCTGGGTATGACGATAAACTACATCCAGCAGCAAGGCCTCTGATCGGAAGATTGGAGGTTTTGAGGAGCGTGGAACCATCTCTTAATTGCTGTTTTTCTCTGGTTCACTCTGACCCGGGGTGGTAGCACCTGTTAGAGTCCCAGCTATGGGAAAATAATGAATCTCAAAACAAAACATTATGAAAGCATAAAATGTTTATAGTAAAGCATAAATTTTTATAGCAGAATACCAGAAATACATTTGTGTACAAAAAATGCCAACAATAAATATTTATAGTATAATTACCAACAACATATTTTATAGGACAATGACCAACAATATATTTTATTTGTAGTTGAAGACAATTGCGTTCAAAATATATTTTTGAAGCCATGAAATTCTTCAAAATATTTAGATTTTGGCATTAAATAACCCATAGAGGTGTTGATATGCCGCTAAACCAAATCAACCAACCAACTTTTTCTTGCCCATAGACCAACATGCTGCCACTTCTGAATTAAGCTGATTTTTTCATATATTTTGATAGCATGCTCTTCCATACTTTTTTATATAAAAAAATTACTAACGATACATATTTATAGTAAAATGACCAACAATACATTTTATAAAAAAAAATTACTAACGATACATATTTATAGTAAAATGACCAACAATACATTTTATAAAAAAAAATTACTAACGATACATATTTATAGTAAAATGACCAACAATACATTTTATAAAAAAAATTACTAACGATACATATTTATAGTAAAATGACCAACAATAATTTTTTAAAAAAAAAAAAAATACATATTTATAGTAAAATGACCAACAATACATTTTATAAAAAAATTAAAATAATGAAATACATATTTATAGTAAAATTACCAACAATACATTTTTATAAAAAAAATTACTAACGATACATATTTATAGTAAAATGACCAACAATACATATTTATAAAAAAAAATTACTAAAATACATATTTATAGTAAAATGACCAACAATACATTTTATAAAAAAAATTACTAACGATACATATTTATAGTAAAATGACCAACAATACATTTTATAAAAAAAATTACTAATGATACATATTTATAGTAAAATTACCAACAATACATTTTATAAAAAAAAATTACTAACGATACATATTTATAGTAAAATGACCAACAATACATTTTATAAAAAAATTACTAACAATACATATTTATAGTAAAATGACCAACAATACATTTTTTTAAAAAAATTATTAACAATATATATTTATAGTAAAATGACCAACAATACATTTTATAAAAAAAATTACTAATGATACATATTTATAGTAAAATGACCAACAATACATTTTATAAAAAAAAATTACTAACGATACATATTTATAGTAAAATGACCAACAATACATTTTATTAAAAAAATTACTAACGGTACATATTTATAGTAAAATTACCAACAATACATTTTATAAAAAAAAATGACCAACAATACATTTTATCTTTCGCTGAAGCCGTAAAACTGTGTCCAATATATTTAGGTTTCGGCATTAAATAACCCATAGAGGTGTTGATATGCCGCTAAACCAAATCAACCAACCAACTCTGCGTTTTCGGATTTCTATGTCACGTTTTCCATCCTCCAAATACCACTTTCGCCGAAGGAACATCAAAGAGTGTATAAGCCTAAATTATTTGATAAAAACAAGAAAAATGAAGATGTTCCTTAAAATGCGTAAAATAATGAAAATACTTGATCACGGAATTTTTGACAGTCTTATGAAATGTTTCTAAAAAGAAAAACTAACAATCTTAATCTCCACTAATTAACCTATACATGCCCACCATAAAACCTAATATTAATTACAAATATCAAAATAAAAATCTGGTATTAATTTCTAAAATAAAATTCTGTATAGTTTCCTACCTATAATCCATTAATATCCACCGTCTCAAAAATGGAGTGATGAAAATGAAAGGAAATTGTAATGGTGAGGATATCCGTTTCCATACTGGTGACCGCTTGAGAAGATAAGCTTGGATGTGCGGGTGGTGTAGTGGATAATGGGTCGGTATTGTTAATCGGAGAGTCGAGTTCCACTTCCCGTTGTGTTCTTTATATTCACTTACGCGCAAATACCTTTTGGACAGGTATTACTCCACCTTTTCTCCCCCAAGTTTAGTAACCCCAAGGTTAATTAGTAAAATTTGTATCACTCAAACTATTATTATCGCCAAAAATATTATTTCCTTGCTTTTCCTGCAAAGGGTAGACAAGCCGTAAAAAACGAATCGATCAATCAACGTTTCAATACTAGAAACAGTCGGCATACATTGACCGAATAGTTAGCCTGACTGTTGGTGAAATTTATGTAATCTGTCTATGAAAAAATGTTTTTCAATAGATTTCTCAAGTTCACTAACTGTTATAGCTCTTTCTAATACTGATAGGAGTTTCTTTCCTCACATTTTGCCGTCACTTGTGCTACACATTTTCATTGCTGTTACTGTTGGAAAGTAGGCTTTCTTCTTTTTAATGTGTCGTGTCCGTTCAGGGTGTAGGTGATAATGGCCCTCCACATCTTCCTCTTAAGTTTTTTTTATTTTTGATATTTCCCTCAAACCCTGTTCTACCACCCATTTACTCAAGTATGTCACGCGTTGCTTTCTTCTGTCCCTCTATCTGTCCTCTGAGTATCAGATTTTCCAAGCCCTCTTTCCTCTTTACGTGTCTCAGAAATTTCAGCTACCAACTTCCTGGTGTTAAGCATAAATTTCCCTCTTGTTTCCATTCTTTTCAAAACCTCGTCGTTACTCACATGTTCGGCCCATGGTATCCTCAGCATCCTTCTGTATCACCAGATTTCTGCTGTCTCCAGTCTCTTCTTCATCTTTGAGGAGATTGTCCAGCATTCGCTGCCATACAGAAGGACAGATATCACGTAACAGTTCAATAGTCTTTTCTTTGTTTCCAACGAAATTTTCCTGTCTCTTCATACTCTGCTTAGCTTTTGGAATGCGTCTTCGGATCTCAGTGTGGCACTCTCTGTTCTCTGTTAGAACATTTCCTAGATATTTAAATTTCTGTACCAGCTTAATTTTAGTGTCCCCGACCTGCAATTAACATTTTGAGCTCATCTTTTGCTGATGACTATGCATTCTGGCTTCTTGTAATTTATGCTTAGTCCTTTCTTCTCGCTTTCCTTCGCTACCTTCTGTAGGAGGTCTTGTTTAGATAGCGAATAACAGACAATAACTCGTAGTAAAACTGTCACGCATTTATTTTCACATTTCCTGATGGCAAGTGAAAATAGATTTTACCGTGGTGCGTACAAGGGAAAATAAATACTGACCAAACTAAAGATGAAAGGGTCAAGTGTAAATTGATGGATATGTGAAGAAGGGATTCATTTCCAAGTTAGAGGAATGCTTCTAAGGAGATTCTGGGAATAGGTCGAGAAAGATATTTGTCCACCCATCAGAATATCGGTAAGGTAAATAAATCAGGGAAATCAAATCGACATAGATATAAAATGTTTTCAGACGAAGAAACTATACAACAATCTCTTTTGGCCCAGATTTACGTGTCAGTATAAAATAAAAGTTAAAGCATACATTCTTAAGAAAGAAAATAATGGCAAACACAGTGAATGGATTCAAATTGTTCAAAGTCAAACAGAAGATTTTCTTATCATTGTTCGGAAACATAAAAATGTCAAACGGACCAAGATGAATTTAGAGATGCCATGAGTGTCAGGAGCAGGTGGAAACTTAAGGTAATACATGCAAAGGAAAATAGGTGGGTTACAGGCAACACCCGGAAATTAGAATGTCGGTTGCTGGAAATTTGTAAGCGTTTTATTAATCTGTTGACCGTATTCGGAGTTGTGGTAACGCCGCCGGTGGCACAGAGGGCTCTATCTTCGGACCTAAATTATTTGTTATCAAAGAGCTTCGCGATGTCATCACTTCCCAACTAGGTATTTATGCAGATAGCTCAAGTATTTACTCCCCAATTAATTGTAAGTCCGATAGGTCCGAGAAAGTAAATCTGGCAGCTACTTTCGGAAAAAACATCCAATCAGTTGTTAACTGGGGCAAGAAATGGCTTGTACATTTTAGCACCTCCAAAAAACAAACTGCTATCTTTTAATCATCATAGTGATCCATTTTGCCCTCCATCAAAATGGCCTATGCTAATCTCCAGGAGAGCAATACATAGCGCTTTTTTGGACTCACGTTTTCCATTGACATAAAATGGAGCGATTATATTGAATATATACTAAGAAGGTTGATTCACAGTCGTGCCAAACAATCTGTCAGATCAGAATCCATCCTGCACATTTATAACATTCGTCAGTGCATTGAATATAATGTTATCAGTTCTAACCTGGTATCTCGACTTCAGTGATTTTCCCCACTAACATGGCGTGTCTTCTCTCTGTCTTTTCTATAAATATTTTCATGGCAATTGTTCTCTTTACGCGACTGTATGAATTAAAGTGTACTGCTAGATTTGGCAGCTAGGTGTCATCGTTTTACTATTGAAATAGCGAGATATAACCGTAAATTCAATTATGATATTTTTCTCGCACTTCTCGCCTGCGGAACTCTCTTCCGATTTCGTGCTTCCTTTCTTCAGAAATTTAACGGAAACGTCAATCACAATCTTATTTCTTCTTGAATTTTGCTCTTTTATTGTCCTTCCTTGTAACTAATGTTTTCTCATTCTCTTCCATTCCCTGAAATCACTTGCGCCTTAGTGACATTATCGCCTTGACTGGGGCGAATTGATTAAAAATATCATAAGATAACTCGTTTCGCTAAATAGACCAACAAGTCATATTCCTTTACCCGTGTCGCAAGATTCAAGTACGACAAATTGTAATCGATAAAAGAAATCATTGTAGTGAGAGAAAAAAAAAACAAGTCTGGTTTTATCTGGTGGAGTTAGTCTCTCCTGTCTGGTAATTATGAATTATCATAATTAGAGAAGAAAAGAGACCCACCGAGACGAGAAAATTACTTCTGACCTCGAGAGAGGAAGAAGGCAAAAAAAAAAAAGCCGCAAGGTAAAATCAGAAAATAGCGGATACCGAATGATCTTTTTCTATATGTCGTGTCCCTTCAGGACATGGGCGATCATGGCTCTCCACAATTTTCTGTCCTTTAGGTACTCGTTAGGTGCTCGTTATCATGATGCGATACTAATCTATTACTCCGCTTAAATTCGTGAAGTCAAGGAAAGTTCATCAAAACAATTTATCGTGAAGATATTTTGAAAAACTGAAAAGAAATCGACGTTACACCGAAAGTAACTGAACGTTTTAACCCTAAGTATAGCTTATATTTTTGCGATCTCTCCTAATCCCTGTTCTTCCAACCATTTACACAAGCTCGTTAGGTAGGTTATGCACCGCTTTCCCTCTTGCTTTTAATTTGTCCTCTCAGTGTCAAATTTTCCAAGCCCTCTTTCTTCATTATTTGGCCAAGAAATTTCAACTATTACTTTTTCAAGTTAAGTATATGTGTCCTTTATGTTTACTTCACCTGCCGGGAGATTGTCCAGCATTCCCTGCCATAAAGGGGGATTGATATTACGTAACAATTCAGTACTCTTTTCTTTGTTTCTAAGGTGCACTGGGGCAGCTAAAGATGCATTCCAGAAGCTAAGCAGAGTATTAAGAAACAGAAAAATTTCGTTGAAAACAAAGAAAAGAGTACTAACCTGCTATGTGATATCTGTCCTCTTATATGACAGTAAATGCTGGACAACCCTCTCAAAGATGGAGAAGAGACTTTAAGCAACAGAAATGTGGTTCTGCAGAAGGATGCTGAGAATACCGTGGATTGAACATGAGGGCAGCGACAAAGTTTTACAGAAAATGGAAACAAAATGAATGCTTATACTTAACAGCAGGAAGAGACATTTGAAATTTCTGGGGAACATAATGAGAAAAGAGGGCTTGAAAAATTCGATACTCACAGACAGATTGAAGGCAAGATGGACAGAGGAAAGTAACGCATTACCTACCTAGCGTGCTTGAGTAAATGGATAGTGGAACAAGGTTTAGGGGAAATAACAAAAAGCAGAATTTATTATTAAGAACTACAAAGGACAGGAAAATGGGGAGAGCTATGATTGCGGATGGCTTTTGGGCGTTCGGCTTTTTACCTATGTACGTAAAAGTTATAAGAATTTAGAAATAAATAATGAATTTTAGAAATAATAAAATTATTTTATCTTTATTCGACACCTTAATTCGGCATAATCTTTCTTCGTATACGCAACCGATCTCCGTAGTTTGTTTACATTTATTTTGCGCGCAATTTTTATTTTCTTTTAAAATCACCATTCTTTATGATCCCTTCACATAAAGTCACTCTTAAAAGACATTAGGAGAACCCGAACTATGTAATATTTCGAATACGTCACAGTACGCGTGCTAGAAAAAAAAAAAAAAAAAAACATATGAGCAACGTACCGTACCCCACTTAAGTTTTAATTACGGTTTAATTAGACGATATCGATTGCAATTGAGACGAAAAGCGAAATTAAAATTAAACCTTTAATAAAGAATTGTTTTTTTAAACCTTTCACTCTGTTCGATATTTAAATTTAACTTTAAGTGAGTTATTTATTTAATTTTTAATCGCGTGTAACTAAAAGAGTTACTACCTGTTACATCAGGTTGTTTATGATTCAGCGAGAACGAAAAACGGAAAGACGGACATACGTACACTGCGCTTTATTTATATAGAAGTTATTGTTTCTCTAAGTTTTGGTATTCGTTATTTTTCATGAAATATTTTAACTCATTGATAATTATTATTTTCGTTAATTTTGAAATTTGTTTCTGATTGATTTATATATATATACATTTCTCCGCTTTCTGAAATAATAATAACTGGTTTTTAAACTGGTTCTTAACTAACGAATTATGAATGTCCCTCGTTAGTAATTTTCTCGACAATTGTTAGTTAGGAATAATTTATGACTAATAAACTCGCCTCCAGTTCTAGATGGAGTCGGATACCTGAGTCCTTTGCTTTAGGATAGTTTTGACCTGACCTCAGTTCTGCGTAATTTTCAAGCAATCAAGACGAGGCATGCTGCAAATATACTCTCGATGTGGCACACTGAACTGGAACATTGTCGAAAGCATCTGACACGAGTGATCGGTCACGTTTTGGTAGAATTACAAGGCAATCAACCAATTTGGAAAATTCTTTTCCATTTGCATTGTCGGTTGCATTTCGTGAACGTTTCCGATGGGAAGTCAATTAAAAATATAGATATTACGTTGATTTTGTTACTGCTTGCAATTATACAGTACCCTTTATGCATATATTATGTATTCGAATTTAAAATCGTTTATGCGGTCTTGTGGAGGAAAATGTATACTTCGCAGGAGCTTTCCCACAGACGCAAGATTGCAAGCCTATTCTACTCCATCGATATTTCCATAGCAAATGTTCAAATGAGCGCTCCATTCTTTAGTTCTGCTAGCATACGCTTTGCTACTTCCACAGAGCCGAAACATCCTCATTTTTCCCGTATTCCAAATGTAAGGGGAAAAAAAGATCCATTTTGGCAGCTTTTTCCCAAGAAATGCTACTTTGTCTAACAGACTCCTGTGTGGATGTTTCACTATAATCTCGTACTTTTCATGTCAATCACTATCCATCCTTCTTATCATATCTCGTTCATCATAAGCATTTTAACAGTAAGCTTCTAACTTAAATGGACCTAGAGTCTTTTATTGAGTAAATTGTAGTATTAGAAATAAAAGAAAACAGAAACCTTATAATCAGCAGCAACAACTCTCCAGTGAAATCCAAACTATATAAGACCAACATTATTTATTTCAAATGCCACATAGGGAAATATTAATAGTTTATCAAGTTAGCCGTTCTCATATGCCATGGACACTTTTAAATAAACACGAAAATATAGCAATATTTTTACGTAAAATGCATATTGAAAGCAGAAATATAATACATGCTTCTAGTTGTATAAGATGTTTAAAATAATAGAAACCTTAAACATAAAAATCCCAAATCAACTGTTAATAGCATCAACTACGAACACAGCAATAATATAGTGGCCTTCTTTGGGAATTAAAACTTAACCAAATATCAACAATCTGCATACTATTTTCAGTAGCATAATCGATATATATTAAGATTAAAGGTAAAAGAAAAACTTATCTTAGCCGACGCGTTTCGTCCTCTAAGGCAAATGTAAGGATTTAGAAGTCCATCAAAAGACGAAACGCGTCAGCTAAGATAATTTTTTCTTTCTGTTTTTATTCATATTGTCTTTTTACAGATATATTTTAGTCATATCTGTGTTTTTACAACACACACAAACACACATATATAATGGGCACGATGGATAAATTGTCGTCTAAATTACGCAAAAATGAAAATAATTCTGATATCTCGTTTTAACAGATATATTTACCAAAATTAACAAACATATCTTGAAAATTAAAAGGTAAATTAAAGAATCAATCAAGCCTCAGATGACGTATTTCCCTGGATATTATGGAAAGAAGTTCTGCTGTCATAATCCTTGCCTTCAGTTCATCTTTGGCGTTACAAATTTTTGTTGGTCTCTTAAACTTTGATATAATAATCTTGGAAATTATGATGAGTTAATTTTTATGTTCGCAGATTTTGTCTCACAGCCATTACTAGATATTCTATGATGTGACATGTGCAGAATCCTGTTACCAGACATGGGTTTTTGCCAATAACTACCCTCTTGATTTAAAAATCAATACCTAAAAAAGGCACTGGATATAACTTCCGTCTTTTTTTATTTGCCATCACCAACAAATTCGGGAAAATTTCTTATCAAAACGATTAGAGTGAGTTTTCCGAACTTTGTACCTTCGTAATCACCATTGCCACTCATAAACTCTTTCCGAATCCTTTAAACTGTTCAGATTGAAGAAAAACACTTTTAAATATTCGATTGAGCGGCGCGACAATTGGTGGAAGCACACATTAGACCATATATGAAGCAATATTCCATGCAAGGACGGATGGTTGATTTATAGATTTGAAGGATGGAATATATATATATATATATATATAATATAGGTTTTATATATCATAATCGTCTGATGATCAAAGTTTTAACAGGAAATGGTTTTAATACTAATCTCATTATGATTCCCAAATTGTTGTTTTATTACTGTTTTCTCTCTTAGTTTAAAGAAAAATGTCGGGTTTCTTTATTTTTGAAGACATTGTCCACATTCTTTGTTTAGGTGGGGTTTCTTTTAACATTTGCCTCCCTTTTTATTTTACCATGGACAGCAGTTCTATGCCTTTTGGAAAAACGCCATGCCTCAAAAATTTTTGTAAAAAGAAAAAAAAAGAAAACTAAAATTCTTTGTCTTATAAAAGAGGTGAGGCCAATCAGTCAGAAATTTGCAAATCTAAAAATGGACAAAACAGTGAAAAAGCAAAAAAATTATTTTCAAAAGATCCGTAAATGAAACAGTTTTGAAATCCATGAAGATAGCATACAGGATAATTGAACTGTTCAATTCTTGCAACAAGGATATGGACAGCATAAAAAAAATCCTTCGGTCTGCGTCCAAAAACCTCAATCACGGATGAGCAATACAATGCCATTACTGTATGGTTTTGCAAAGACATCTTACTGTCCAGAAATAATAAGTCCGTAGGTCCCCTGTCCATATGTTTTATATGAGATCTTGGGATAATCAATTTGTCCAATTTGGATCCATTAGGGTTGCTGACACTAGAACAGAAGCTGCCATCTGATATTTTCTCAGGACACTTTTATTCACCCAATATTTCTACTGCAATTAGTAAAGAAATGATGAACTTCTGGCTTTCAAATAAATTTCTTTTTTTATATTAAAATTCGACATGATAGACTATGATAAAGAAATATTTTAATGGACACATTATGCATCCAAATTAAATGATTTCATTAAAAAAAACTAAATTTCAGTTTCAAGTATTTTCTCCACAGGGAAGTTGAACTGTGTTCTTAGTGCTAGTTTGCTTCAAGTTGCCTATAGCATAAGTTAATTATGGCTAATAAATTTATTCCATCCCCTTACCCACCAGACTTAGTATATCATGACGTCTTCCTCTTTCATTTTTTCAAACCAATTGATCGACATAAAGAGATCATATATTCTGTGAAAATTTAATATATACTAAATATGCCATATATCCGTATCTTTATTGCAATGATATCATCATTGGACCAAGTGCAGGGATGTTGGAATATATATATATATATATATATAGATAGATATTAAATAGATAGATAGATAGATACTTAGATATTCCCTCTTGATATCAATGCACTTAGATAGATAGATAGATAGATAGATAGATAGATAGATAGATAGATAGATAGATAGATAGATAGATAGATTGCCTATGCCTTTTCCATAAATATTTTCACGGTAATTGTTCAGATGTCCCTTTCTCTCTGATATCTCGACCTTACGAATTAAAACGCAGGTATTAGATCAGCAGCTTGGTCTCATCATTTTACAGTTGAAATTGCTAGGTCAAACCGTAAGTTCTATGCTAACAGTTTCTTCTCTTGTGTTTCTCGCTTGTGGTACTCTTCCGACTTCTTGCTTTCCAATCAACTTCGATCAGAAATTCACATTCAATGTCAATCGTTATCTTCTGTTTACTAATTCTTGTTCGTTTGTTGTTCTATCTCATTGATAATGATTTTATTTTTCTTATATTTTTCACACACAATAACCACTTGCGTCTAAATGGTTTATCACTTTTGACTTTGAAATTATATATATATATATATATATATATATATATATATATATATATATATATATATATATATATTTTATATGTGTGTGTGAAGCAAATATATGGATATAGATTTGTTTTAGTATGAATTAAAATATACAGAAAAAAACAAACAAAAATCCTAATATGCAATATTCATAAAACATAATTAACATTAGACTATATTTAACTCAAGATGAAAAGACGATGGACATAATCCAAATAGGATAACTGAAATTTTTCAAGATCAGCGTTCCGTTTCAATATGATCACGTCGGCGTCACGTGGGCGATGTTGTGAAAACGTATTCCTAAGCTAGAGTATTTTGAATGAAAAATGAAAAGAATTTTATTTTAATCTAAAACATACGTTTGTCGAGCATTAATCTTGCTAGAAAAGGGGAAATATTAAAGAATATGTCCTGAATATGATCTACTAGACCGAAACGTCCAACGTTGACATTATATTAACATTAAAACAGCATAATTGCATATTAGGATTTTTGCTTGTTTTCCCGTATATTTTTTCATATATATATATATATATATATATATATATATATATATATATATATATATATATATATATATATATATATATTATATGGATTCAATACGTTATGCGATACACACTTGTTACTTTTTTTCGCTGTCCACTTCTTTTATTTGAACATTATACATAGCCACCGGTGAAAATGATTATTTTTCAATTTTTTCTTTTTGTCACTTGTGTGTGTCTACGAGATTACATATTCCACCTGACGAAGCTCGTGTGTTGTAAAGACAGACATGGAACGTTTTAGATAACGAGAGAATCTTAGAGCCAATGATTTCACACCCAGCAATTCGTTGAAGATGGTCCCTCAATACAATGAATATCCTGCTTTCCCAGTGACCACAGGTAAAAATGTTCTTAAATAAGAATTTGATTGCATTTTTTATTAATGAAGTGCAATTTTCTAAGCAAAAAAAAAAAACGTGGTTCATATTTTTTTTCTGTTAAACAAATAATTTTCTTCTTCCTCTTCTTTGGCTTGACAAAGTAATATCAATTACTTTCGGGTTTATAATCATGACCATCGATGGCACTATAAAACTGTAGTGCTATGTTTTTATCTGCTCCTCGTGAGGCTTACTTTTCGCAGAAATTCTCTTCAACTGGAAAACCAAGTTTTAGTGTCGCTGAAATCTTTTGTTGATACGCCTCAACGGGTTCCGACTGAACCACGGCATTGTTGCCATGACGATGCGAGCCTACAACCCCAATTGCTTCAGAGAAACTAAATTTTCATCCAAATTTCAAATCTGTACATTTTTTCTTTTATATTTCAGGTGTAATTTTTCTTTGTTTTCTATATTATGTATTGTATTTTGTGCGCATATGTTTTAATCATTAATCATCATTCATTTATTCAGTGAACATATTTTACGCCGCTCTGGTCACCGCCCGCCTCCATCTCACAATTTTGGTTAACGATGACATTCAAGGAATAATAGTGCAATGGATTGCTAGTTCCTTTTGTACCGGGGATGTTGAGATTACCTGTCCCTCCTCTCAGAAGTATAAGAGGCAGAACCTACAAGGTAGCGTTTTCCTTCTCCTGGACTGGATGCTAACCAGGGCTACAGTAATGTTATTTTACCCATAGCTGGATTCATACCTTTTTCAAAGATATTAGGACGTAAGTGAATGCAATGAACTTGACTAGAATTCGAACACATGTTCTTCGATTCCTCATTCCGAGCCGCTAACCATTACCTCCGTGTTTTAATCTGACAATCCAAAACATTATTTTCTCTACCAGTGAAATCACATCGACACTGCAGTATGTACAATTTATTTATTAACACTGAAAAAAAATCTTCCCTGTTTAACTAATATAGGAATTAAATGCTATATATTTTTTCAGCGAATAAAATCCCATTAGAAGGTTTTTATTTGATAAAAAATAATTACTAGGGCAAATACCGCCAAAATACATGGCGAACGTAGTTGTAGACATACCACGTGTTATTTTTGGACCATTTAGAGGATATCAATAAATCCCTTCACCACTCCCGCAAATTCGAAAAAAGATTATGAAATTATTTTCTAACATTTTTTTTGTTTGTAAAAAAAAAGTTCATACCTTTTTTTTTTTAGATTTTGGATCTCCTTATAAATATAAAAATAGAAACATATTGTTTCTTTTTTATTCAAACCAATTTTTAGAAAAGTTACCTACGTGCAATAAAGCAACCACGCATGCGCACAGAATGAAAGAGATGAGCCAACAGCCGCCGACTTTTCCTTGTATACGGACTGACAAACACATTTGGCTGACCCTCATAAAATAAATCTGTCCGCACATTTCACACTTCACTAAGAACACTTAATTACTTTATAATGCAAACTTCACTGCAAGGAAAATTGAATATTTTATTGCTATTTTATATTTCTGAAAGGAATATATAATGTTATTTTAACTCATGTTCTGCTTCTACTTTTCCTCCAGAAATTTTTTTTTCTATGTTTCACCTAAAAGATGTGTAAAATGAATATATCTTTGTTTGCAATTTTTTAATGAAAGAATCCTGACACTCAGATAAAATCTGTGTAGACGGATCCCAATACTAATGATCATTTTAACTCGATCATCAAGTTACAAAGTATTGTAAAGTGGAAGCATCTTTCTCAGAATAAGATAGAACGAAACTGGCAGAGATTGGGAACTTCTGCTGAGATAGTGTATAGATTAATGTCAAATCTGTGATTCCAGATTTCGTGGCAAGCATGCTGCCCCAAACTCTATTGGATAAAAGTTTTGCAATCTTTCGAAAAACCATGATTTTGAATTAAACTTTTCAAAACAGTAAAAGTGAGTATTGCTTTCCTCCTAAGCAAAATATTAAGAAAGATGAAAATTTCGTTGCAAGCAAAAATAAGAGTGTTAAACTGTTATATCAGTTTTCCTCTATGGCAATGAATATTATTCAGTTTCCTCACAAAAGAACAGAAGGCTTGAAGTTATGGAGATGTGATACTACAGAAGGATGGTGAGAATACCAGATTGTGAGCAAAATGGAAAAAAGCATAATTATATTTAAGAGACAATTGAAAATTATGGGATACATAAAGAGGAAAGAGGGTTTGAAGACGTTGACACTCACTAGACATACTAAAGACAAAAGAGACAGAAAGAAACATCCAGTAACATACTTAACAAGCAGAACAGAAGAGTGGGAAGGATAGTAAGAAAATAATGACATTGCTAAGAGCTACAAAAGATAGGAGGTTGCGGAGAGCCATGTCCGCTCACAGTCTGTAGACATGCGGCACATAAAAAAAGATATCATTTTTCGTGATATTTTTAATATTATTAATATGTATGCCACTTTAAAAGCAAAAAGAGAAACGAGAAATATATAGCAACTTTAGTCTAGTTTCAGTCTCTTAAGTACATCTAAGCTTCAGCTTCAAGTAGACGATGCGCCATTTACCTTTGTACTCTAAAGGAAAACACTTCACTTAATAATTAATAATGCTCTACGCAAATATCCTGCAATGCCAATGAATCTCAGCCCTTTTATCTTACTTACATTTCAAGATACTTTACAACATCAGTGCCAATTCTTTGTTTTTAATCGGATATGCCAGTCTGCTTTTGAGAATGCAATTTCTTTTTATGTATTTCGTTTCAATCACAAAATGGCCAAAAGTGTGGGCAGTGGATCCTCATCTAAATTTGTTTTGAATATTTTTCTTTGTCTTTTTTTTTTTTTGCTAAAACTATTGGAACATTAAGTATACAGCACCAATAAATGCAATGCAATCAAAAATTAATTATTCCGAATTCCATAATTACTTACTTTAATAGTTTTACAAATATTGATGTGAAGCAGTGCAAATATATTCGTAAAAATACCGCAGAGCTCTCTCTCCGTCTTTCGACAACTGGAAAATCACATCATGTCGGGTTTCGATTCTGGTTCCCGCTAGTGTGCAAAAAAAAATTGAAACTGGGGAAAGGCCTGGCGCGCGTTCACTGTTGGAAAACTGAAATATTGAAACTTCAAGAAATAAAAACGCCAATCCTGTTTACAATATATTTGCTTTGGCACAGGCTAGGAAGGTACTGACAACTTCCACTACTTCTGTCACAAGAAGCTAACGAACCAGTTCTTCTCTTCGAATCTCTCCTACCACCCACAAGTGCATATCTCTATATAACAACGCGTGGCTCGCGACTCCCCAAGGGAAAATCTTTGCTTATCCTAAGTGTAACTCCGCTAATATAATTCTGCGACCGGAGATTAATAACTTCCGGCTAAGTGGCATTTGATCCCGAAAGTTTCCATTTAATTATTGATTTACTATATTTCCTTTCAGTCAGTGGGTGGCCGCTTTGAAGCTCTTAATTTTTTTTAGATTTTATTGACTACGTACTTATAAAATTAAAAAAAATACTGCACTTCGGACCCAAATAAAAATCATTTACGGCCTAATTTACTTCATGGGTGTCTTAAGCAGATCGTGTGGGGATCCATTGTGTTGATAAATAATAACTTTACTATTCTCTACTTCTTCTTTACTTTTCTCATTTCACAAAATATAATTGAAATCTTTGGGTAAAAGGAGGCTTCGAATCGGAAATACGACAGTTAACAAAAACCTTGGTTTAATTAAAGATGATAAAATAAGAACAATATTTATTTCATTCACAGTAACCGCTTACATCTTAATGGTTTTTATTGCCTTTCTTGTGATGAAAGGATTAAAACAAATTTAAAATTAAAAAAATAAAAATAAAAAACTTGCTTCTTGTCTATCAACAAGCAACGCGCGTGCGCTGAATAAATATGACCGAACAGATAGAATGGGTCGATTTGGAAATAGTTGCGGCTGCTGGATATATAACTGTGCATTTAGTGTTTCATTGTGTTTTAAGAACTATAAATGAATAATAAAATTTTTTTCACAATCCACGCAACATTAACACTGAACTTGGTTTGTGTTGGAGATCTAGGGTCGGTTTTGCACATTTATTGTTGTCAAGAAGAATTTTTTGAAAGTAAAACATTGTCATATATAACCCATTATTCATTGCCTGTTGTGATCTATTTAAATTTTAGAGGATATGAGGGAAAAGGACTCTTTAAGTTAACATCAGAAAGACAGTTGAAATTTCTAGGGAACGTAATGAGGAATGAGGGCATGGAAAATTTGACACTCACAGTAAATATTGAAGAAAAGAGGAAGAGAGGTAGCCTGCATGCATAGTAAATTTAACAAGCTTTGTTGCTGAGAACAGGGATTAGGAGAGATAATGAAAAGACAAAATTTACTAACGGCTAAAAAGGTCTGTTACTTTTGCTGTAACGTAGATTTCCTTTCAGTATTCTAAATATCTTCCCGTCAATTATTCTCAGGGGCGTACCGCGGCAAAACAAAAAAGGGGCCATATTCATAATCCATCCTTTTTTTGTCAACATTTGGAAATTAAATGAAATCCCCGTAATGGTGATTATTAGTACTTGAAAAACAAATTCAAAAATTAGTTGAGCAAACTTTATCATATTTTAACATCTCGGGCTTTTGCAGAAGCAAAGTTACTAATAACTTGGTCAATGACTATCTTCTTCACAGTTTTATGATCAACTGGAATGAGGGACAAATTGGATAAGCGATTTTGCGACATACTCGATCTCAAGTGACTTTTAATGAGCTTCAGTTTTGAGAAGTTTCTCTCTGCAGTAGCAACAGAAACTGTGAGCGTCAGAAACAGCCGTAGAACAATCAAAATATTTGGCACTGTTTCTTGAATTTGCCATCGATAAATCATTCTCTGCCATTCGATAGCCGATATTTGGTCATCATGCTAAATATTTGTAGTATACCCACTTTGGAAGCTTTACAAAAATCCATATAGTTACTCTATAGTGTAAAAAGAACTTCAAAGGCAGCCTAGATACGCCTAAGTCAGCAATATTCGCTATCGAGAATTTAAAATTTTATCCAACTCGCTTTCAGTATCTTCCAGGATTGTTTCGTTGATAATCCAGCGAAGACAATTTGCAGATGAGATTTATTTTCAAATCGTGCTTCCAGTTCATTTTCCTGGTTTTTCATTACATTTTGAAAAATATCTCTTTACATCCTGCACAAGTATTTGACATACATCATCTGTTTTCCAAAGGTAGAATTTCTGTCTTCTAATATCCATTTTCAACTTTGGAATTTTTTTTCCTCGCAAGACACTATTTTGGGACACTTTGAAAAGTGTGCTTAAAATCTGGTTTTTTGCTGCCGAGAGCTTTTGTGTTGATGAAGTAGGTAGTTCAGCAGTAACTGTCCATTAATGGTATGAACATTGATTGATGGGTTTGTCTTTGGTTTCATGTTTTCTTTATTTTTACTTCAACTTAGGCGACACTATTTTTCGGACATGACACAAATTCCGGGTTTTTTAATGATTTAGTCGTCGAACGTCTACAATATGCAAATTTTCTGCAGGTAAATTGTACCCTGACCATTACATTTGAGTATCTTTACCATTCACTGCGAAAACGTATTAAAATCCTGAAGAAGAATGCATTCAAAAGAAGTCATCAGTTTGGTCCAAAAGAAGAGAGAAGACGGGCTCAGCATCCGAAAGATCGCCGCTGAGATGAAGCTACCAAAGTCAACAGTTGAATACATGCTAAGTACAGACTATGAGCGGAAGAAGAGAAGACGGAAAAAAAAACAATTTCAAGAGAACAGAAAGAAGAATGAATGAGGAGTGTTACGAGGTTGTTATCATCTGGAGAAAAGGTGACAGCGAAGAAAGTAAAGGAGAAGTGTGAACTTGACGTCAGTGTTCGAACTGTACAAAGAAAGCTACACGAAATTGGACTTAAGTATGCTAAAATCAAGAAAAGAATTACACTAACGAGAAAACACAAGGAGGCAAGGCTGGGAAGCGCCAAAAGATGGATAACAAACCATGTCGACTTCAAGAAAGTGATATTTACTGATGAAAAACGTTTTAAGTTCGATGGACCTGACGGGTGGTGTACATGGTCGAGAAAAGGTGAACCTGTTATTCTCAACAAGAGACAGATGGGAGGAGGAGGAGTCATGGTTTGGGGTATGGTATTTCCGAATGGAAACTTGTGGCTCGAGTGGTTAAAAGACGTCAAAATAGCTTGAGCTACAGAGAACTTTTGGAAAAGAGAGCCCTACCACTCATAGAAAAAGAAATGGGAAGTAATTTTATTTTGCAGCAAGATAACTGCAGCATCCATGTGGCCAAATCAGTGAAAAATTGGATGTGTGAAGCAAATATAACTACTCTGGAATGGCCTGCAAGAAGTCCAGACTTAAATTTAATTGAAAACATATGGGAAATGCTTGCAGAGCTTGTTTACGACGGGCCAGAAATAACCAGAGAGGTTGAACTGTGGCAGCGCATACAAGATGCTAAAAATAGACTGCTAGAAACACGAAGAGACGTTATTATCAATATGTACGAACATTATGAAGATAGACTGATAGAAGTCATTGAAAAAAAAGGGTGCTGCCATAAACTATTAGCATTGTTTCTGCAATGTCCGAAAAATACTGTCGCCTGTGTAATGTGAAAATTTGTAAAAAAATAAAAATACTTCTAATTTGAATTCTGCTTTTCCATTTGTATTATTGAAACAGTTTTTAAATGTTATTGCCATAACACTAGAACAGTACAGACTGCCTATGCTACCTAAAACTTGAAAAATAAAGTGTCTGAAAAAATAGCCAAGACTAGGGTTATATTTGCTCATAAGTTCAACAAGTTCTATAAAGTTACCTTTATTGGAACTATATACATCTTCTCGATAGCCTATAAAAGACTGGTTCTGTTTCGTCAGAAAGTTCACGAGATCAAGTAACCGTGTTAAAATCTGTCTCAAAATATGTCTTTCTTTCAATTTGTTCTTGTAATTCGCTGTCAAGGGTTTTACCTTTATTAAGGGTCATTTCCAACATCTTCCATTCCTTAAAAGCTCTTTGATGGTGGGAAGAATTTTCATGTTCAGGCATTTTGAATTAAGCTTCCAAAACTTTTGAAATCCTGGATTTCTTGTTAGATTTGATTTGCGTTGCTCTGTCTTCAGGAGGAAGAGACAGCAGAAATAATAAAGAGATTTGTTTTGACGTTCTGTCTATATTTCTGAGATGAGGTATTATGTACATTATTTAAATTATTCGGACTATTGTCCTCATCTTTGTCGCCATATTTATCACAACGTTTCGACCATTGTACACTCCGGCCTTCTTCAAGGAAACATGGCACAGTGTATAAAGGCGTTGGTTAGATCCAGTAACAGGACCCAAAGAGTGTGAGTTCAATACCCGGTTAAGGCAGTGGAGAATTTTCAGAAGGAAATTAACAGGAGATAACTGATAACTGACATCCATCAAACATGGCACATGGAACTAGAACAGTCTACCCCAGTGAGCAAAATAAAGGGTTCAGTTAGACATTCTAACCACCTGAAGAAGACCGGAGAGTACAACGGCCGAAACGTTGTGATAAATATGGCGACAAAGTTGAGGACAATAGTCCGAATAATGTAAATAATTGTTTGAGATCATGGTTATTTTACTCAAGTACGGCAACCATGATCTCAAAACAATCCTTCCATTCTCCATAGTTTTGTAAAACCAGTGTTGTAGCCTGCAGACTATTTTCCCCTGGTCTTACAGTCGGAACAAATGGTTCATCTTTGTTTTGAAACTTTTTAGGTCCCAATGTTACAAGATCAACAAACAATTTCCCTGAGCAAGCTCGTGGCCAAAATGCGATGTCTTCGTACGCAGCAATCTCTGTGTTTGCCTGTTCTATTTCTTTATTTCCAGTAACGTCATCAGTTCCTTCTTAATATCCATACCTGTCCTTACCGAATGCACTGATTTTACTCTTCCTTTGGCACATCGTCATTGTCACCTTCAGTTTCTTTAACAACGTTAATTCCTGCAGGAAATTCCTCTTCAACTTTTATTTCTATATTTGTCTCCACAATATTCGCATATTCTCCCGAATTTTTCAGGGTTTTTTAAGAAATGCCGCCTTCAAATTAGCAGCAGGAGTCAGTCTTGTACACTCTTTTGATCTGATATTTTCAGGAAAAAAAACTTGTTTTTCAACCGAATTGTTAAAACCCATGTGCGCTATCATTTACTATGTCGGAGTTAACTCCTCCTTTAGTACATTAACACTTTCACCAGGGGTCGCTCTTCGCTGCTATAAATAGCCGCGGACCCTTCGCCTCTATCTCTCTTTTTCCTTCAGGCCTATGCGTCGACACCGTGAGGTAAATCTCTCTTTTTCCTTCAGGCCTGTGCGCCAACACCTTGAGGTAAATCTCTCCTTTTCATCAGGCTTTCAGCTTACAACCTCGAAATGTAGGCGCTAACAAGGGATAGCGTTGAAACACGCTAAGCACAATACACAGACACGCACATACAGAATATTCACACACGCACGCACATACAGAATATTCACACACACTTCGTCCTTTGTACTGTTTCCATGTATTGTAACTTGTTATTAATATATATTTGTATATACATATATTATCGGTCTTGTGTTTTGCTTGCTTTCTTTGCCTTCTTCTTTGGACTTAATCAGAGTCCAACCTTTTTATGTAGTTGGGCCCGGCGAGCAGGAGAATCTGAACCTTACATGCGTTTCTTCTACGTCTGACTTCCCAACATCACAGCCACGGCCACTCTACAACTATCAAAATCAAATATAATCCTTATTTTGATTCAATGATTTTACTCTTAAATCTAATCAGTATCCCGTTATATGTAAAAAAAAAATATCGGAAATTTCAATTAATCAAATTATTAATTAAACATATATATGCAAATATTTTCAAATTTCATGGACAATAAGAGAAAAATATAAATTATAATCTAACAGAAACATTTGAAAAAATGCGATATTTTATTTTATTTTTAAATCTAATTTTCTGTCCAAAAGACCTCTGGTTTGGATAGGATCGCAACATAAAAAAAAAAGACCAATTTTATTTCTCCATAATTATAATCTTAAAAATCTTAAGACTTCAAAGATGAAAACGACTTCTCTTTATTTCTTCAAGCAAATTTAGTCTGAATGAAAAATCGTTCGTAATTTTTTTTTTAAATATATTAAAATCTCAGAAAAAAAAAATTAAAATTTTCAAATAACTTTTTTCAGGGCGTTCACAACGTAAATTTAATTCTTTTTTATATGTAGTCTTCTCGTTTTTGATCTTTCTAGAAATGTAAAAATTAGCGATTGGATTTTTTATTTTTTTTATTCAAATGATCAAACGTTGTAACCCCCCTGTTAAGTGATAAAAATATTTTCTCAAGGATTTTTTTTTTAAATCAAAGAAGCTATTCGTTATAAAAATAATTAATTAATAAATAAAATACCCAAAATTTCATTAAAATTTCAACATGTTCACAATTGATTCTGAAATCATTGGAATCATTGAAAAAAAAAACATCTTCGGACATTTTATTTTTATTAAAAATAATGTAAAAACGATCCAAAAATTATTTAGGTCGATTATCGCAATACAAAAACACAGGTGGGAGGCGGTAAATATAAATATTGGTTGTGCAAATATATACAATATAGTGGGGATTTCTCTTGAAATGTCCCTGTGCGGTCTTTTAGTGTCAGCAAGAGGTCGCTCACAGCAGAGTCAGATCAAAATACCGGTATGTCAGATTTCGCTTGAGCTTATTAAAGCTGAGGTCGCCAACAAGGCGCCATGTCATGTGTTTGTGATCTTCCAAACAAAAAGGAATGAACGTGAAAAAAAATTTGAATTAAAAAAAAACAAAAATATTACATTTCTTTTTTGAAGCACTATAACATAAAAATGAATGATCGCGTCTTCAATTTTTTTTTCATCCGCAAAACGCCTCCCAATAAAGCCTCCTATATCAATTTCGCTTAAATAAAATTGTTCTGACGAACTTTCCTCGACGTTCTAATTCAACTAGTAAAAAGCTAGGTCTTATAATTTAAACAGAATTTTTTTTAACTTTATAATTCCATGCTAATAGTGCCTCCCTTCTCACTTATGGCTAGTCTCTCCCAATTTCTGATCTATATATGAACTAAATCTTCAAAATGTAAATGAATGTCAATCGTCATCTTTTGTCGGATTTTTTTATTTTTATCGCAATTTTTGTTTATTTCACTGTCAGTAAATGCTTACATAATGGTTTGAGATTACCATTCTCCTTCTGTCATTGAAAGCAGAGGAATTGCATTATAAAGACCTTTGACCGGTCATTCATACTCCTCACACACTGTTAACACGTAAGAGGACAAGCAAATCCCTTTTAAGTTAAGGCTATATTATGTTTTTAGTTTACCAGTTAAATCATTTTAGACATTAGTTATCTTTATCAACCTTGATATATTTTTTATAAGAAAGAGAAGGCGTCAACCTGCAATTGCTTGCTCAAAAACAAGATTACATTTCTCCCAAGAATGAATTGTGGATATTGCAATCCCTTCTGTCAAAGTTAATTTTTTCTAATGTGAATATACGGGGCGTATTACTGGTTTAATTAATTTCTTTTTATTCAAGAATAGATTTTGACGATTTGGGAAACTCTCTTCAGATTTTTCAAGTTGGCATCCAGGTAAAATGAAAACAACGTTGGCAAATACGAACACAGCACAAGTTGGCACCCTGGCAACACTTCTTCAACCAACAAAGATTTAAGGCATTCGTTCAACATTTTCAACAACCTTTAAGCGATCATCCTGGCAATCGCAACCGTCAAAACCGAGGAATAATCTTTCAATCCCAGAATCACCCATTTCCTGCAGACATGTCTCGAAGGAAAACCTTCCCTAAGAAAAAGTTTTATATTTTCTCTAATTGATAATGATCAATTGAATGGAGTTGCCTTGTCGCAGTCGACCAAGCCCATTCTTCGGGTTCAGTAGCAGCATTGTTCAAACAGTCTTTTCATATGTCCGAATATCATTATAATATATATTCTTCGATAGATTACAGTTTATAAATCCCTGCAAATAGAATGTTAAAATTCCAGCTCTCCTGCAGCTTCCAGCTCAAAAACCTTCCAGCTTCCAGCAGCAAAAAAATTCACCCCTGCAAAAGAAAAGTTCTGCAGCATCCAGAACTTTTGCAGCTAAAATTTTTCCATAAATAAATTCATTTATCATTTATTTAAAATAAATAAATAACATATATATATATCCTCGTCTGTGTGTCCATATTGTTTCACTGTCATATATAAATGAATCTTCAAAAATTTGTCCTATTCTGAATAAATAAATATATATATAATACATGGTTTTGATTGCTTTTCTTGTGATGAAATGATTAAAACAAATTTAAATTTAAAAAAATAAAAATAAAAAAAACTTGCTTCTGTCCCTGTAGTTAAAAAAATATGTTAATTAAAATCTGTAAGGCCGGTCTATCATTAGAAACTGGATATTTGTTACGGAAATATAATTAGTAACTTTTTCATTTTAAACATAGCTTATAGCTTCTTATTCATAATTCGCTCATTTAATCATTTCAAAGAACATTTATTTGAAAATGCAAGTGTAATTAAAGTGACACTTGTTTCATTAATAGAATCCAAGGGACATAACTCATATTTTTATAAATTGTACATCCGCTCGTGAACAATTAAATATTGTAATATGATTCATTAGAAATATCAGAGGATATTCATAACATAAATGTATTTTAAGTATTTAATTTCTAATTATTTTTAATAATAAATAAGCTTAGTTCTTCAACAATATTTACATATACTACATTATCTTTTATTTATCGTCAGTGAGATTCTTTCGAGAGATGAGTTGCTTCCCTTGTATCATTGGGACATATTTTTTATTCTTTGTTTTCCAGAAACAACCAGTGACTTAAAATCTAATTTTTTCCGAACGATATTTTCATTCTATCATCATTTAGCAATTAAAATGAATATAATATCCATATAATACTACAAACAATTATTTTTATCAACTAAATTGGATTTCCTGTAAAAAAATTTTTTTAAAAATGAAAACCTAAAATAAATATGTCTAATGAGAAATCTTGACAAAATATTCTGTGGTGATTGAAATATAATATACTTGTAATATAGCTCTAAGTAGAAGTGTATGAAGCTTTATTTGACTAATTCAGCTTTAGCGCTGAAAACGTTTATTCTATTATAGTGAATGGTTACAATCGAGAGGGAGATGGAATGGGATTATTTTATTACCACAATACTCATCAAAATCAGTGCCAATAATAATTCTAATGTATCCCCACTTCTTGTCCTAGACCTTTTATACTGAAAGCTTTACATAAACCTAATTTGATAGCCTTCTTTCATTGTCTGGTATTGGATACAAATTCATCAAATTTTGATAAATCTATAAAAGATTTTGTATAATATAGGATTTTTCTCGGTTGTGTGTGTCTATGTGTGTCTGTGTGTTCGGCAGTGTATAGTGGAACGAACACACCCAAATCTTGAAATAACTGACCAGGGATAGTAGCATATTTTTTTAGGGTTCCACCTATAGGCAAACAGTGAACCCCAAACAAAAACAAAACATTATAAAAGTATAAAAACACATTTTTATTTTTAAAATACCACATTTCTATATAAAACAAATTGCCATCAATACACATTTATAGTAAAATTACGAACAATACATTTTATAGCAAAATGACCTAAAAATACATCTTATCTGTAGTTAAAGACATACAATTGCATACAAAATATATTTAGTTGAAGCCATAAAATTAGCGTACAAAATATTTAGATTTCAACATTAAATAACCCCCTAGATAAGCCGCTAAACAAAACCAACCAACTAATATTTTATAATAAATATTTATGGACTGTTGGAGCATTTGTCCCGAAAAGAATATTAACGGACTCATGTGAGTAAAATAAAGACACAAAACATGGCGTCTAAAACAAACTTTAATGTGTGTTATTGACAAAAAGAATCATATACATACACAATGGAACTAAAAAAAATACATTTAAAATAGCTATAAGAATGTGCTTGTTTGTGTGTGCGCAAGGGCTCAGTCAAAAGAAGGCCAAGAAAACGAACGCGCCGTGGTGGCAACGTTCTCTGTCTATATTCGACTATATGTGGAAGGAAGAGGAAAAAGAGAAAGAGAGAGTATATGTTTGCTTTTTATAGACTTAAATAGTGCTGCCTAACGGTCGCTTTTGGCAAGGTGGGCTAACAACCAACATTTTTCTTCTTCTTCTTTATGTCATGTCCCTTCAAGACATTGACGATCATGGCACTCCACAATTTCCTGCATAATTGTTGCTCTTAGTCAATTTTGTCTTGTTGCTATCTCTCCTAAACTCTCTTCTGCCATCCATTGACACAAGATCGCTACGTAGGTTATGTACGGCTTTCCTCTATTTCACGTGACTTCAATATGTCCTGTGTGTGTCAAATTTTCCGATTCCACTTTCCTCATTATGTGCCCTAGATATTTCAACTATCTCTTTCTGATGTTAAATAGAAGTGTCCTCTTTGTTTTTATTTTCTCTGAAACTGTGTTGTTGCTCACATTTTCACTCTGTGGTATTCTCAGCATCCTACTGTAGAACTACATTTCTGCTGCTTAAAGTTTCTTCTTCATCTTTGAGGAGATTTTCCAGCATTCACAGCCATATAAAAGCATCCATGATAAATTCTAACCCCTGAACTCCGCGTTTTTTTTGGCAAACCTAATTGGGGCCCCATGCAGTGTTTTGTGACCCTCGGTATCATATCAACATTTGCATTTTTTCTACATTCATTTATATACTTTACAAATTAAACTAAGCATAACTGACAATTAAAGGACGAAAAATTTTCGCGGATTTTGACGTCATTCAAGGTTGACTTTTTTTGCTCATGCTTAGTCGCGATAAAAAAAAAAAAAAAAAAAAAAAAAACAGTATATAAAATTCACTACTTTTTACCCGTAATGTTGAATGTATTAAAATTACTGAAATTATTTTTAATAAGAAGAATCACAAGTTGATGTTAAAAATTGCCGCAAAACTTTGTTGATTTATTTAAGACTAGCAGTAGAGCCCGGCATTGCCCGGGGATGTAACAGTAAGAGATAGATCAAGTATCGACCATCATAAAGACTGAAAAATAAAATTGACAAAGATTATTGTTTGAGGTTGACCCACACGTATGTCTTAATTATTTTTTGTTTTTTGGTTTTCTTTGTGTTTTTTTACGAATTGGTCAAACCCAAACTCAAACAAAAACATTGTTTTCAATCGTTATGAATCTACCGATTGAATAGAATTTTATTATAAACAATTGTCTTGTAAATGGAATTTTTAAAGCATTCTGAATGTAAAAATAAAGAAAAAAGTGTGCAAGACAATAAGAAACACTACCTGACAAAAAAAAGTGAAGTTTTGTTGAAATCGGTTGAAAAATGTAGGAAATCCGAATCCATAAATAAACGAACACACACACAAATACACACACACACACACACACACACACACAACCTGGGTTTTTATAATAAGTATAACTCGATATGAGTTGTCCCCCTTTCATTCTGGCGATAGAATCGTGTTTTCAAATTGATTTCGTGCAAAAACAATTGTGTTTTTCCAATTTTTGGCGATGTCAGAACGACCGCAAGGTAATTTTACGTAGTCCTGTGAAGTTTTGTTGAAATCGGTTGAAAAATGTAGGAAATCCGATCCAATATTTAAACGTACAGACACACAATCTGCGTTTTATAATAAGTAAGATGAATTGATATATTATGACATGTCTCTAATTTGCATTTAGATAAATTGTATTTATTTTCGATTTTTTTAGTTGCATCGTTCAACTATATTACATATGATCCATTACTGTGCATAATTAGGTTACAATAAACAGTTTATTTTATATGAATTCTATCTTATAACTGATATGTAGTAGAATAGGAGGGTCTGTATTATAGATTGCCTAAAATATGAAACTAACCTCAAGGTTTCCAGTTATTTCGAGGAAGATTTGGGTTTGGGCACAAAAATAGAACAATTAAACGACTGAATATTTGAGTAAGATCCTCACAAACTGCCCCATACTTTCTGGAATTTGTGCCACATCATTCTAAGTTTACGCTTGGAAAATCACTATTTAAATATTTGGAGTTCTTTTGTTCGTTCCATTACATATCTTGCCGAACAAACATAAACAATCACAAATGAGGAAAAAAATATATTATACAAAATCTTTTATACGGAAATCAAAATTTGATGAATTTGTATCCAATACCAACAATGAACAAAAGGCTATCAAATTAGGTTTATGTTAAAGCTTTCAGTATAAAAGGTCTAGGACAAGAATTGGGGATACATTAAATTTTATTTGCAATTTGATTTTTGATGAGTATTGTGGTAATAAAAATAATCCCATTCCATCTTTCTTTGATTGTAACCATTCACTATAATAGAATAAACGTTTTCAGCGCTAAAGCTGAATTACTGAAATAAAGCTTCTTACACTTCTACTTAGAGCTATATTACAAGTATATTATATTTAAAATCACCACAGAATATTTTGTCAAGATTTCTCATTAGACATATTTATTTTAGGTTTTCATTTTTACAAAAATGATTTTCTTGTAGTAGATGGGGGGTTCTGTATTATAGATTGCACCCGTCCTATATTGGAGGGCCTCATTATTACGTAAGAGTTCATTACTCCTTTCTTTGTTTCTAACAATATAATAAACAGGCACTAGCAGGTAACGCTGCTGGTATAGTTTTATATTATCAGAGACCAATCCCTTCAGTCTATAATGATTCAAATCTATATTTCAGCTCCCACGAATATCTTTTGACATTTATAGGCCATTAAATCTTTGGGTTGAGGCACAAACATTAACTGGAATTACAGCACAATCAGTAAGCAAAGTTATTGTAAATTATAAAAAGATTTACAGTCTCACTCCCTGTTATGACGGGAAGAAGAAGTCTAATTGTTTTTAGAACTATCAAATATGATTGGTTCTCAGGGATTGGTAACAACTGCTTGCAGCCTACTATATAATGGCTAAATAGTAAGTGCACACAGTTAAAAGAGGAAATGTAAATAATGATGAACATAGAAAAACTATTTCAGTGTATATGCACATTTTATGTGCCATACGTAAAATGGTATTTCTTATGGCAATCATGTATCTTTCGATACTTGTGACTGACGAAAAAATTTCTTTTCCTGGGGTTATAAGTTGCAATTTCCTTCTGCGGTAGACCAGTTGTCATCAAGGCTATAAACCCGGTCTGTCCTGCTATTTAACGATAGTTTGGGGAGAATTAATTTCTACCTTGCCCAAGGGTAAAATAGCTCAAAAAGGAATGAAATATATATAGGGTGTTTTAAAATTGGTCACCCATCTAGGAACTCAAGGCATCAATGTTGCTTAACTTCTGTGATCTTACAGGAATCGATGTTTCAATGTGATGCAGTCGTAAGCCTTTGTGCTGATTTGATCCTTGTAAAGATAGAGAATGGCAATATGAGCCCGGTACTTTCTAGAGCAGTACAAGGAACGGACATTTTTCTCGCATCTTTATCGATGGTATGAATAAATGTGTTTCACTTTAGTTCCGAAGTTATCTTTAGTCTCGATAGACGTTCAAGGCAAGGAACCTGACCAGGACTTGAGTAGGGTCTTCTCTGTTGGGATGAAATGTTACTAGCTTGATTTTGGAGGTACTGAATAATACAAGCAAGTCTTTTCCCAGTTGAACTGTGAGAACTAAGGTAGGGTAGAGGTCAACTGCCAAGCTCTGACTATTCTACCAAGATCTGAAGGTGTACTCATGAACTGTGGTATCACCTGTATATATTTTTATCAAGGATCTGAAAATGTTCTTAGACAGATCGTTAATATAAAGCAGAAAAAGGGTAGGAGCAAGTCTTGGAGGATACCTGCATTGATCTCGTATGCTTCTGAAGACTGGCCATTAGTGACGATTTCATGGATCTACCTGATAAGAAGGAATTGAGCAGAACCTTCCGGAGATGCCACAGCTGGAGAGTTTTGGTAGCAACTTCCTATACCACACCTTGTCAAAGGCCTTTGAAATATTTAAGGCGGTCGCTCTCGTGGTGTGCTTATTATCAAAGTGCTTCACTAATTCAATGTGTAATGATAGTTAAAAATCAGCAATGGTGTCAATAAATGCAATGCTAAAATGATACATTTAATATTACTAGTTCCAGAAATTTAAATATAAATTGTGTAAAAAGAAGACCGATTTTCATTCGCTACAGTAAAGTGTTGAACACGGGCTCTTCCATTGACTATGAAAGTAGTCGTAAGTGGGATAGAGGGAGTCAGACAGTAGTCACAAAGTGTGTCGCACTAACTATGATATTCGCTCGTATTGCAATATTAATCCAATTGATTAAACAGTTCTTTCACTAATCTTGTGTTCCAGTGTTTCCCTTTGGAATTTAACCCCAACTATGATTTAATACAAGCATTATAACATAAACCATAACAAAATTTCAAATAACCCAAAGAAATCATCTTTGGAAGGATGGAAAAAATACGATTTTTTCCATATTAAAATTAGTTAATAGATAAAGAAAGTTCAAAAGACTTATCTAGCCAACTTAAAGTTTCGCAGATAGACCAATCATCAGGATCAGAAAAATCACAAGAATCAAAAGAAAAAAGTAATTGTATAAAAGTTAATAATCGTTTGCCATGTAAATTCCTTGTAAATTAATTTCTCCTATAAGGAGCTAAAAAAGGTATGGTCATATGATGTGATTTCTTAAGATTAAAAAAACAAAATAAACATTTTTTTTCATTCATAATCTGGATAGCTTAATTGATAGTAATATAAGAACTACAGATTATGAATTTCAGAAACATTTTTTTTTAGATTTTAAGACTACATCCGATGAACATATTTATATGTCTTGTATAGAATGGAGGATCAGTTTACAATGAATTTGCATTGCAAACTGGATCCGTCTCCACTAACTTTTATCAAATTTAGTAAAAAGATATCTTTTATATTCATGATCTAGAGTTTTATCTATAGAAACATTTAAAAATGATTATGTCTGGTTGTACTGCCTACTGTACAACTCAAAAAATTGTGTGAATGTTATATTTTGATTATTTGTTTTCTTGCGATCATGGCTCTCCAGACATTCCTGTCCTTTGTAGCTCTTAATAGACGTTGTATTTTTCTTATTTTTCCTAAACCCTTTTCCACCATCCATTGAAGCTCACTAAGGATGTTATTCGTTGTTTTCTTCTGCCTCTCTTACTTTCAAACTGTCTTGTGAGTATCAGCTTTTCCAAGCCATCTTTCTTCATTATATGCCCTAGAAATTTTCATTTTCCTGATGTTAACTGTTTAAGTTTTCTTTTTGCTTCCATTTTCTCTAAAACTTCGTCGTTTTATTCGGTCCGTGTTATCCTCAGCATCTTTCTGCAGAACCACATTTCTGTTGCTTAAAGTCTGTTCTTCATCTTTGAAGAGATTGCCCAGGATTCTCTACCATATAGGACAGATATCACATAACAGTTCAGTACTCTTTTTCTGCTGTTTCTAATGAAGTTTTTTCTGTCTCTTAATACTCTGCTTAGCTTTTGGAATGCATCTTTGGCTATCCCAATGCACCATCGGATTTCAGTGTCGCCCTTTGCCTCCACTGTTAAAACACTTCCCAGATAAATAAATGTTTGTACTTTTTTGATTTTGTTATCTTTGGTTTGTATCGTCCTGGGTATGACGATAAACTACATCCAGCAGCAAGGCCTTTGATAAGGTTTTGAGAAGTGCAGAACCGCCTTTTAATTGCTGGTGTTCCCAAGTCCACCCTGATTCGGGGTGGTAGCACCTGTTATGGTCCTAGTTATGGGCAAATAAATAACCCCCAACCTGAGGTCAAAACACTATGAAAGTGTTAAAATAGGTTTTAATACCAGAAATACTTTATAAAAAATTATTACCAGTAATAAATTTTTGAAGAAAATATATTCCCAGCAATACATTTTTTTTTTAAAAAGTATTACTAGCTATATATTTTTGAAAAAAAAATATTACCAGCAATAAAAATCTTGTCGACATTAAATAACTCATTGAGGTTGACATGCCTTAAAACAAGCCAAACCAAACCTTTGATTTGTAATTACCACTCTGGGTTCATTTTTTTTTTTTTTTGCTAACAACCATGCATTCTGTTTTCTTGTAGTTGATATTTAATCATTTCTTCTTGCAAGATTTATTGTATAAAATATACAACTGTGACACAAGGGGAGGGGGCAATATCATTTCTTCTTGCTTACCTACACTACCTTCTGTAGGAGTTTTTGTAGTTTTCTTTCCGTGTCTGCTATCAGCACTGTATCATCTACATATCTTCTGTACAAAATAATTCCTCTTCGACGTGCTGTAATGGTTAACAAGCTTGTTTCACGAGACAGTGATGCGCAGAGGTTTAGTGGTGACCAGGAGCAGACTCCTTGATTGTATGCCGCGAAAACTCGCTTATCAAAACACGGATCTACATTCACACCAGTTTGTGGGACTGTAGGGCGCTTGTACAACGAAGTTAACAGACAATTTTTAAAAATAAATTTTTATTTCACTCTTTGATTTGATACCCGAGACCGTCGCACCTTCTGCCTCCCTCCCCTTCTGCATACTACTGACACGAGATCAATTACGACTGACAAGTGACCTCGATCTTCACTAAGAGCTCCACACTTTCGCCCTTGTGCCACATCTAAGCTCATTGTAAATCGCTGTATTTACCATAGAAAAATTCGATGTAGTGTTATGGTTAGCAAGCTTGTCTCGTTTGATAAATTGCGACTGAGAAGTGAGTTCGATCTTCACTGGGTGCTCCATACTTTAGCCCTTGTGTCACATCTAAGCTACGCTTAGTAAATAGCCATATTTTGGGAACTTCGACGTGGTTTAATGGTTAGCAAACATCTCGTTAAATCAATTACGACTGAGTAGTGAGTTCGATCCTCACTGGGTGCCTCCTACTTTCAGCCTTGTACCACATCTTATCAATGCTTAGTAAATTTCTATTTGTATTTCTCAATCCTTTGGAATTGTGTCAGTGCGTTTTGTTTGCACATTATTGTCGATAATGTTCACGCAAAACTTGTTTTTGTTTTTTTATTGTTTTGTTTTGTTTTTTGTTGCAAATGCGAATGCCTCTTTTATAAGTTACTCACAGGAATTTATTTGGATTGGCCCAGTCGACACGTTTTTACTAAATGAATACCATAAACGTAAAACTGAGGTTTTGCTGGCGTGTTTATTTAACTTTATTTTTAAAATATGGCTGACAAGGACATGCGCAAGGCCAAAGAAAAACAGAAATGAAAGAAAAAATAGATCTAAATAATAAAAATAAAATAAAATAGACAAAAAACGCCAATCGAGATAAAAACGGCAAGTGAGAGCTTTTTCACAAAATAAGCAGAACACTTTTCCTTTTTTGCTTATTCTATGTCACGAAATTCGTGCAGAAAGGCAAACACTTAAAGAGAACAGATCTGCAAGAACTGAATATATTTACATCTTTACAGACAGTTAAAAAAAATGAAGAATATAAACAGTTAAAAAATGAAGAAAGAATACATTTACTTTCTTAGCTATAGTGTGTATCTGTGTGATATCCACGTGGTTGGTATTGTGGTACATGTAGGAATGAGTGCTGACAGACGAGTTCTTATAGTGAATGATTAAATTGTAATGAATGAATGGATCGGGAATCTGTTTAGCTAGGTTTAGGATAGTTACAGTGGACCAGCCTTAACCCACTTCCCCTTCGGCCTTGTGCCACAATCTCTGTAAAAACAGAAATGAATAACATATACGCGTGGTTCATTTGAAAATTAAATAGTCGGTTTGCCAGGACAAAGAAATCTGTGGCGGAGACAAATTCCATGTTCTTGCGACTTTATTTCGGCACAGAAAGATCACCAGAGCGTTTATATGCCTTCCCTATATAATCTTAAATAGAATGCCATCCAGCGGATGCCCTGTAAGGCAACGTTGAGTAACGCTACAAATATTCTTTCAATAATTGATAATCCCGCTATATATGTTGGGCTATCCTGGTGAAAATTAGCAAAAGAAAAATCTGGAAGTACTAGAGTCTGGAAAATCATAGTGAAAAACTTTTGTTTGACTGATAAGTGTTTATATTGGGTTATATATATATATATATATATATATATATATATATATATATATATATATATATAATAAATGAACTGGTTTAAAATATGTTTTTCGCTACACAGTAATAACCATGTTCCAAAAATGGAAGCTAAAAACTTCAAATTTAATTTTGTAATCAAATTAAAAATATTAGCTCCATTTCATCTTCAAGCGAATATTGGAGTAACTTTTTTTTTTCTGAGTTTTAAACGCACACAAAAATTCATAATTCACTATTTCCAAGGATACAGAGAAATCCAATCATTCAGACAAGGGGTGGTAGCGTATTCATTTTTATTAACTTTTGTTGTATCAGTTATTAGTTACGTTCGAAAAAGGGGTTAAGTTTAGGGAGGGTAGGGATGTATTTTCAACGAATTCTGACATCCGTTAAATGCATGTCGTCTAGGTGTTGTTGTTTTTTTTGTTTTGTTTTTGTTTTTTTAAATTTTATTGTTAATGGCAAAGATTCTTTCGGCTTTTTTCATATTTGTATACTTAAAGATATTGGGGGTATGTTTAGGTTAGAAGACGTTTTATTTAACTACAATTTTAAAATATTTTCACTCTTAATTATTAATAGATTATATTTATTTTTAAAACAAGTAAATGTAATAGAATTACTTACATTATATAAAATTATTTTCCATATCAAATATAAGTATGTATATTACCAGCTCTCATTTTCTTAATTTTATTTTTAAATATTATTTAAGGAAAATTTTTGACAATGACGGCAAAAAATAGCTAATTCATTTCTCTGATTCAGTAAATTTTTATTTTTTATAAACTTAGTAATATATAGTTTCTCATGTATGCACAAAGGACATGGGTCATTTAATGACCTACATATTCTAGTTTTTCTTATTAATTTTCCGTTTTACTGTAGGTGTTTTATATTTTATAGTTAATTTATAATATTTATGCTCTGTAAATTTACAAAAAGCATTTTTTAAAAAAAATAAAAAAAATATCAATAAGAACACCGGATTATATATCTTACTGTTCTTTTTTTTATTTACATATATAGATATATATATATATATATATATATATATATATATATATATATATATATATATTATAATAAGAATATTTTATATTTTTAATATTTTGCCTGAAATTTTGGTGAATAAAAATAAAAATTCTCTCTTTTCTAAAGTTTTTTTAAATGTGTTTGCCTATTCGAAAAATTATTTGGCAAAAAAAAAAAACGGAATTGGCTCCGGGCTGAAGAAAAGAAAAGGTAAAAGTTTAACGAGCCTATATGAAAATTTTTTTGACCAATGAACTTTTTGAAAGAGGACACAAAGTGATAAAAAATTAAATAGCCAATATGAAAAATCGCTTTTTGATATAAATAAAAAATAAAAATTAAATCAAGGCAGTTTTGAAAGTAAAAAGATGTCAGAGATCTCCGCGCCTGAATGTGTGCTCATAGAAAAGTATACGCTGAAACATTATTATCTTTTTCCCTCCAGGGGGGGATGTATCAGCCTCTAATTGACAAGGCAATTTCAAAGAACTCTATTCACACTGAATTCTAAATACCTTAAAATATATCTTCTCATTCATGTTGAATACAACCGTATAACTTTTATGTGAAAAACAGAACTCTCTAAATAATTTTTAAACATTTTGGAATATGGGTGTTTGTGTCCAATGACTTAATATAAACATTTTCTCTTCTTGACAATTCATCAAAATTATGAACTTTAAATATTTGATTCCTTTCTCCTGAAAAAGCTACTGACAACTTCAAATGTTTAAATTTGTAAATAAATACCTTATTCGTTATATATAACGCGTGTGTTTCTTCATCATTATCTCGCAATACTTCAAAGTTCAAAGTAGATTCAAGAAAAACAACGGTTTTTACCCATATCTTCTTGTCGTCAGTTTTTTAAACTGATGTCTTCTTTATTCAGATATTGTGATCATTTTGGCTAACCTTTGTATTTTCTTGCTTTCAGAAATTTCCAAAACAAAACCAAGGAAAAACAATTAAATACAAGAACTGCAAGTGAGAGTTTTTCTCAAAATACATAAAACATTCTTCCATCTTTGTTTATTCGATGTCATTAAATTTGCACAGAAAGGCAGGTAGTTTAAGAAAACGAATCTGCTTAAGCTGGCCGCCATGATAAAAAAAATGTGCCTGTCTTTGTTACTGTCAAAATAAAAAGAAAAGAAAAAAAATAAAGTCAAGTCCACAAAAGGCCAAGTGATTAAACCACTAAAAAGTGTTAGAGTGATTTATGATTCAATACTCAAGTTAAGACTTTCTATGAAGCTGTTGCCGTCAGCTAAAGAATGTCTGGCTCTAACAGAAAAAAATTATCTTTTTGTATAGAATACCAAGGCCAACATCGGAGAAAGCAGTCAGATTAAGAGATTGTAGACATCTGATCTACCAGTTTTTAAATAAATCATGACCGTTTAGTGAAAGTTTTGCGAATAAACTTAAAATAGGGCTTTAGAACTCTCTCAAATACATGAACAAAAAAATCAACTACTTATATCTACAGTCGACTGTTCCATTCTCACAAGGGGTGGAATAGAGATCTCAATTACTTCAGAATACTACAACTGTGTGTCCTCGCTGTATGCGTGGGGAGTGAAGTTTTGATATAATGACTGTTCTAAAAAGCATTCAACTTTATTCCTAACTATTTGAATGTCAGGGACCTGAAAGTGCTATCATGGACATCATCACTTGAAAAAGACTGATATGTTGCTACTGTAGAGAAAATTGGTCAACCCTCTACAACTTGCCTGGGAAAGAAAGTCTCCGTCGGAAAACCGGCATCTATAGTAGAGAGACCCTTCCACCTGCTTCAGCCGTGGGAAAATTAGGTTCTAACCCCTTCCTCTAATTTCTTTCCGGATTTCTCCATCGCCCAAAAAGGTGGTAGCAACTCTGATGAAGTGTCACAGACAGTAACAGCTGACAGGAAAAATATGAGAAAATTTCATACAATTTTCAAGCTGCGGGATCTCAGCCACTTTTGGACCTCAGATTAAAAACAGACTCAGAGAAGAGCTTCCATATTTGTATGCTGAGAAAGAAAAAAATCCACAGTGGCTGTGTTGGTCAGAATTAAAATAAAAAAGAGAAAACCTTGAAAAAAAATGGCTACTGAGGAGAAACCAGTCTCCTCCACTAAGATGGATTCTCTCGTGTTAGCTATGACGACTACTACTACTACCAAAGCATCACCCAAAGTATGAAGATTCAGACAAGGCGAATTACTACATCCTCACCCTCAGCCAATTTCATTTCACACATTCTTCACTTCTCAAATGTTCTCCTCCTCCGACAAAAAATCCGTTTTCTTTCACCACTTCCATCAGCATACATAGTTGTTGGATATAAAGACTCGGATATAAGAAAACCCGGATAAAATATTTTCTCGGTCCCAAATTAGAGCCTGTGTTAATGTATATAAAATAGACCATTTTAGGATATAAGAGAAACCCGGATATAAGAAAACTCGGATATAAAATACTTCTTCTCCGGTCCCGACAACTCTCTTATATCCGGATTACACTAAGAATAATAGGCAAAAAAGATCCCCAGTAAAAATAAATAAAAATACAACCCAAACGAAGATGATGTTACCCTGGATATTTTGGAGAAAAAAAACAACGAACAGTTGAAGTACTTTAATATTCTGTGGTTTGTCCAAATATAAAAAAAATGAAAATAAAATATAAAAAATTTAAATTAAAAATACATTTACTTATATATATATATATATATATATATATATATATATATATTTATATATAATGACCATTTTGTTAGCACGACTCGGAGTTTCATGCACAGCGCAATATTCAGGTGCTGAATAAAAATGACAATTTTTTTAATTTGAATTTAATATATTTGGTTATCAAATTGTTGGACGTAGTTGTTATATGTTTGTATGGGATTACATAGTTTTTTTTTTAGATTTATTAAAAATAAATCGTAATTTACATTAAAAATTATAAATTAATCTGGATCAACGTATTTAAGCAGATATTTATTTTTATATCTACATCTAAGAATCAATTCATTTCTCTTGTTCAATAAGCTCTGATTATTTAAATGTTTTAAGATAACCAGTTTTTTCACAAACCATAAATTACATTTATTACCTTTTTCGTTATAAGATTTGGCTCTAGCTATAATATCCCAGTTGATAGAAGAACTACCATTATTTTTTAATTGCCAGAAATATTTATTGAGAACAGTGGTGTTTCTGTATTTTATATTACCTAAAGTCATTCGTTGAAAGTAGAGACCAAATTTCCAAGGATTTTCAGTGGAACCAATATAAAATTTAAGATCGTTACCGGAACGTATGCTCGCTCGGTATACAATATTATCGGACATACTTTGACCGTTTACGGGTCAGATCATATTTTTCAGCAGTTGCATTTATTTTAGAAGAATTTTCGTTGACTTTGTTGGAAATATATTTTTTTAATATAATGTCGTAATGGGAGATGAATGTGTCTATGTTATTAACAAAACTATAGCTGATCTTAACATTATTTTTGTTAAACATCTTTTTT
The DNA here is from genome assembly GCA_903632075.3 of Acanthosepion pharaonis. NCBI lineage: Eukaryota > Metazoa > Mollusca > Cephalopoda > Sepiida > Sepiidae > Acanthosepion > Acanthosepion pharaonis. The sequence continues at coordinate 418,156 of CAHIKZ030001687.1, forward strand.
AGTATTGGTGATGGTTAAAGCGCTTATGAATTAAATTTAGGAAACTTCTTCCGTTATTAGTTTGGGCATTACGGTTAAAAGGTATATTAAACCGTATAATGTTGCGTTTACGGTGTTTCTCCACCGAAAGTTCTCCACTGCCTTAACCGGGTATTGAACTCACATTCTTTGGGTCCTGTAACTGGATCTAACCAATGCCTTTATGTGCCATGTGTCCTTGAGGCAGTGGAGAACTTGGAGAAGGAAATTAACAGGATTTTTTTTGATAACTGACATCCATCAAACATGGCACATTTAATGGAACAGTAATTTTCCCAGTGAACGAAATAAAGGGTTCAGTTTGACATTCCAACCACCTGAAGAAGACCGGGAGCGTACAACGGCCGAAACGTTGTAATAAATATGGCGACAAAGATGAGGACAATGGTCCAAATAAAGTAAATAATGTACATAATACCTCATCTCAGAAATATAGACAGATATTCAACATTATATATAAAAAGTAGTGAATTCTATAAAATGTTTCTTCGAGAATTATCGTAAGCAAAACAAATTCACGGAAAAAGGGACCCAGAATGACATCAAAATCCGCAAAAAAATTCATCCTTTAATAATCAGTGATGCTTAGTTTATTTTGTATCATATATACATGTAGGTATAAAAAGCAAATGTTGATAAGATAGCAAGGGTCACAAAACATTTCCCGGAGCCATCAATTAAGTTTGCCCAACCTTCCAACCATCCAACCTCCAGTCGGGGGGATTCAGGGGTAGTACGCACCGGTCCCGGCTCTATGGAAATGTTAAACTAACTTTCACCTGAGAAATATTCTAGGACGGTTCAATCAAGCCTGAAATGTGCTAATACTCCATTCAACGGGACATCGATACCCACACACCTGACATGTTCTTTCTCAGCTAACCAACACCAGTAAACTAATCGTGGCACACTGGTTTGCTTCATCTAGGGCTGAGGTTAAAGTCTAGATTAGACCCGTTCACGACCTTCAGCAGAATCACCGCGGATAAATGTTGTTTGTAAAATACCCATCTTATTGCTAGTGGCAATGAAAATGTTATGTCGAGAAGTTTTCAGCTCTTCTCGGTATATATTGATTGTCATTCGAGAAGTGTGACTTAGATGGTAAATCGCTCATTAAACGTTCAATTTCTTCGCATGGCTAATCGGTTCGACAAGGTCAAATTGGTAGCTGATCGAAAAAATGACTCACTTTCTGTTGTTAACTGGGGCAAGGAATGACTTGTTAATTTTACCGCCTTCAAAATGAAACCGATCTCTATTAATTGTCCCAGAGAACCCATTCTATCTTTTCTATCTGCATGGATAATGCTAACCTCCTGAAGAGTGACTCGTTCAACTTTCTATGGTTAACGTTTTCCGCTGATATGAAGTGGAAAGACTATATTGAATCAATTGTTAGGCCTGCTGCTAGGAAAATTGGCTCTCTGTGTCGTGCTAGATATTTTTTCTCGTCCGAATCTATCTTATGTAATTACAAGTCTGGAAGTCATGCATGCTTAGAATATTGCTGCATGTAGGGATCCTTGATAAAATCCAAAGAAGAATCTGCAATGTCATCTAGGCTTAAGTCACTTTCCTACCACCGTAACGTAACTTCCCTGAGCCTTTTGTATAAATACTTTCATGGTAATTTTTTCGATAAACTTTCCTCTATGATACCTAGATTCTATGAATTTAAGCGCAGTACTAGATTGGCGATAAGATATCATCATTTATAGTTGAAATGGCTGGATGTGACCGTACGTTCTATGCTAACAGTTTCTTTTCTCGCACTTCTCGTTTGTGGAACTTCTTCCGGCTTTTTACTTTCCAGTCAAGTTTGATCTTCAAAAATTTAAATGCAATGCCAGTCGCTATCTTCTGTCTTCCTAATTTCTGTTCTTTTATTGTTCTAGCTCATCAATAATGCTTATATTCTTTCAGACTCAGTACCTCCCTACGCTTTAGTGGTTTTGTTGCCTTGCTTGCAGTGAAAAGATTTTTTAAGCTAACAGGTAGACTGTGTGCTAAATGTTACGATAAATTAGAAAGCGATCCGCTTCATCCAGATTTATACGTCCGACGACAGCATAAAGGGATGCAAAGGGGTGATTATTTCCCTTTGGTCGATATGAAGTCACGCGGGTCACGTGACGGACGCTTAATGGTGTTACTACATAGAATGACGGAATTGGTCACTTTGTCAGTTAACTGCCTGGAGGCAAGACGCACGAGTTGTTCGTTCAGTCCGAGTTTCTGCACTGGCCAGCTCGCTGCCACCTAGTGCAGCTTACAAATCCATGGTGACGTTTTCCTATGGAAATATATCATCATCAAATATAGAAACTATCTCCGATCGCAGTCCTCAATTTGGGAGAAAAAAAAACATAACTCAATGTTTTCCTATTTGCGGAATATGTCCTCGCTAGTGACATAGCATATAAATCCGGCCTGCTCAAATTTGGAATCCTAAATATGGCTTTTCCAGAAATACAAAAGAATCTCCGGCAGCTCCAATTTCCATTGGGAATTATTACAAGTAAAACCTTATTTTTCATATTTCACTTTGCTTTTTGTTGCATACATGTTATATTTCTGTGTGAAAAGATTGTAAATAATATATATAATTTTTGTATATGACTTAGCGGTATAACACTCTCTCTGAAAACAAAGCATGTGTGTCATTCCTTTTCTTTCAGTTATTCCGTTCCATCCGTGAAATAAGGTGTTATTATATTATAAATATATTAATGCCCATAATGGGGAAAATGCAAACAAGGAGAATATTCATTTCTTCCATAGCTCACCCATTACAGAAATAGTCTGCTTTTTTATCGGATCGATTTCTTTCTCTGATGCAGTCAAATGGACGTTGAAAAGGCCAGAAAATACAATGGCCAAAAGGCGCTCCACTGTTTGCGTAATGAAACACAACCCGTTAGTCCAAATCACATTAATGGGAAAACTTGACCCTAAAAATTTTCAACAAAAACAAGATCCTGTTTTTCAATATATTATGTTCTTTATTTACTGAATTCACCTGACACAGTCTAGAGCAGTGTTTCTGTTTATGTTATTATGGTAATTTTAATTCTATTGATGAAACAGTGATAAAAGATTATTGGCGTATCATTAAGCAATTTTGCTTCATTTTGGAATCGTAATTTTACTCATACACTTAAAAAAATATTATTGGAAAATCCTTGGTTATTATAATAAAAATTTTCTTTTATAGTCAAAAAAAAAATTTAATCACAAGGTATTCATTAACAAGACAAATGATTCACTAAAAATACAAGGTATGCACAGAGCCACTCCATATATTACGTTTACTAAGTGAACTATGATAAAAATATAAAAGACATTTACTAATAATAGAATATAATAATTTAATGAAAGTTTCCAGTTTTTTTTAAAAAACTATTTGGGAATACCACATGCTGTAAACTTGTTTGAAAACGATGGTGGTATTTAAGTGAAACCGGGAAAAGGATTGAGTTTTGTCTTCTTACGTAAGAAGAGGTTTGACAAACCAGGTCTTTCCTTTGATTCATGAAAAATCATTTTGAAATTCTGTACATCTCAAAAAATATTCTCTTTCTCTAAAACTCTGACTGCTCAAGACTCTCTACATCACAACGGCTTCTTCACCTCCTAACTTCTTTCTCTGTTAAAACTTTAACTTGAATGAGCAAAGGTTTTCTTAACTATTTATTCTAGAATGCGGTTTGATTCACTGAAAAAAATGGGGACTTCATGAACAAGAAAGGAATTTATCTATTTATTTCTTTATTCGACACTCAAGAATAGTGGATCATTGTTAAATGGTATGAAACTTTTTATGGTCTGTGAATTCATAATAATCTTTAAAGGCCACTATTTACTTCGTGGGTGTTCTAAGCCAATCGTATGGAGATCTATTGTGTCTCATTTGAACCACTAACTCAGGGGTGGAAGAGCCTTTTGATTCCATGATTGAAGAATTTTGTACGATTAATTTAAATAAGAACACAAACATTCACTTTTTTCAGTACGTGTTGTAATATGGACATATTTTAAAGTTATAATAAAATTTATTTATTTAAAAAATAAAAATATGACCAGGGCGTATCCAGGAGTTTTTAAGGGGGAAATAAATATAAGTTGACTTTTTAAATATAAAAATTTTGAAATGAATGATGGTCCCTAGCTAAGTTTTCTTTTTATCAAAAATGCGTTAAAGCATAAATGCGCTACCTTATTCATGCCTTTGTTTGGTCATCAAACACTAACTGGTAGGAGTTTAATTAATTCAAATTCAAACCATAGAATAGTTGGAATTATCGTCATATCCTTGTTTGATGAAGTTGTTTCAAAGACTAATATTAAACCTACAACGGGAAATGGTAGGGTCTGTGGTTGGGAACATAAAATGGGATCACCTCTTCAGGTTGGCTTTTCATCTATTATCACCAATTCAAAAAAAGGTTGTTTAGAAATGGCATCTTTGGGACTGAAACTCATCCCAGGCCTCAAGTGGATTTCATCAGGATTGGTTTAAAAATAAAAAAAAAAAATGGTAAATTTCGTGTGCCATTTCAATTATTTACTTCATAAGAATAAAGTTACCTTGAAAGAAAAAAAAATGGAATAAACTGTCAGATTTGAAAGGCAACAAAAAAAATTCCTCACTCTCATGTCTTTTAAGTAGGAACTTTGTTAAAAAAATGGTTTGATTCTCTTATTTGATATTGAGAACTCCTCTCTCATGAAAAATGTCAGACTCTAGATAAGTTAGACTACTTGAAAATTTATGAAGTTTACTCAAATGAACTACATTGCTAAGATTCATAAATAGCCTTCACAATTGGGAAATGCCAGAATTCCAGAATATTGTAAAAACACCCTCATAATTCCATAAAATTCAATTTGTATATACAGGTTCCAAATTATTATCTAGATAATGAAGCTTTGTTCAAAAAACTTGAATATTTTGAGGACCAACCCCCAAGCGGATACTTCTCCGATTACTGTAATCTTGACCTGTTCAAATCTAAGGTTAACTGGTATTTTCCTCCCCACCTACAACATGTCACCATAAAGCCTTGTGCATGGTGGACATTATTTAAAAAAAATGTACCTGAATCATCTTTTTTTTAAATAAAAGAATGTAAACACATTGCTATTAAATTGCGGCGATATCAGCTTTTGATTAAAAAATTCATTTTTTGATATTTATGAAACTAAAAGTTGATTCCAGAATTGAATATCTTCATGGAGTTTTAACAAGAATGACTGGTGTTGGGTGTTATGGATAATAGCAAAACATTGCTTAAAATAAACACAGGTATAGAATTATTTATATCGGTCAAAAATTAAAAGTTTTTTTTTAAAAAGAACAGATAGAAATTTAAAATGAAAGGACCTTTTTTATGCAAAGCAAATATTTTGGACAAAATATTTTTGATATGCATTACGGTTTCTACGACAATATAAAATATTTATTCTCATATCGCGTCGTTAAAAAATTTTACAACTTTCACAAAATATTGCAATAACAAGGAAATGCTATGAACCTGACTGAAACTGTTTCCATTTCATCTTTCTTTTTTTCTTTTTCACCAAAATTATTGATTTTTCCCTCTTTAAATCCGATCAGAACGGAATAGTTTGAAAAAGAAAAGCTGTTTGAAAAATTCTGTTAATCAGTATTAAATTTTTATTTTTTAAAAAAAAAGCCAAATCCCTATCTAACACATTTCTCTTAATAAAATTTTAAATATTTGAGGAAACGATATCATTATTTTATTTGATTGGGCTTTTAATATTTGAACTCGGTTTTTGTTTTGCGTCTGAGTTTCTCGCATTTATGAGTTGTAAAAACTCTGTTGGTGGTTTTTCGGTGGCATTGGGAGGATTTAAACATTTGATTAAAACCAGCAATCATTCCTGATCTTATATCCCAAGATGGGGACTGAAAAAATAAAGACCCACTGGGAATGAATAGTTTCTAATAGTCCATTGATCAAACTAGTATCTGTTCTTGTCAGAGATCAATTTGATCCTTTTGGGACTTCTATCTTCCCTTCTTCATGGAGTCCATTCACAGACATCTCTCCTCAAGGTTGATTTGAAACTACCATCTTTTCCCAACATTATCCTCACTTTCCTGTTGTGGAGATGATCCCCTCACTCCAGAAGAAGACTTGCAAAGAGGCTCATCCAAATACATATAGACCAGAATTGTCAATAGAAGGAATTAAAACATAGAGACATAGGCTAACATCAACCCTAATAGCTGGGTAACTGTTGCTGCAAATCAGCCTTCCCGTGTTGGACCATCCAAGGGCACTGAGACTTTCAAGTCCAACTGTCTATATGAAGAGAATCTGCACCGCCTACCAGGAGATCCCGACTCTGCCCAGCCATGCACCATCTGCGTCAACCATCCACCACTACTGTGACTCCTGCTCATGACACTTAGGAGTAGGCTGGCCTTGAACAGCCACCTCTTGCCCACCTCAGGGGGAAAAGAATAAGGAGAGAGAATGACAATCTCGTGGATGCCAAGTGGATGCCAGTTTGACAACAATCTTTACACTGGGGTTTTTACTTAAAAAATATAAGCACTATACACAGGTGATTTTTGATGAGTTTAAAAATAATTCAATTTTGGAGACCTGTTGTACTATACACAGATATTTTTTTTTTTTTTCTGGGGGTTAAAATTTATTCATAAAAATTCAGGAGTCATACTATGCATGAAATTGGCTCATACACAAATATATACAGTACATCACCAACCATCTCTTTTGTAAGCAGAAGGAGTGATTGGTGGGATTACAGAGTAATTATTTTTAATGTTAAATTCTTTTGCTTGTATATAACATTTATTCAGGGGTTGTATATGTTTTTACCAATGTACATTTTTTTTGTTGAGTTTCGTTCTGATGAGAGGACCTATAACTGGTTTAGTTGTCTTTAATTGCTATTATATTTTGATATTAATCATCAGGAATATGGCAATAAAAGATGAGGACAACATCTGAACAATGTGTAAATAGTGTAAATAGGTTTTATCCTCATCAGTATAGACAAAAAGATTTTACCAGTGTATGAGTTTGCCTCCATAAATTCATAAAAAAAATGATAGCCTATTTTATTTAAGTCCTTACTATTATTAGATGTTTCCACGTGTGAATCTTTGCATATATCTTTCAGTTATTAATATGGAAGGGGCAGTTTATTACATTATAACTTTAGAAAAATCGATCCCATTTCATGCCCAGTACATCCTTCTACTACAACATGTATCACCTGAAGAAGGCTGAAGTATACAACAGCCAAAAAATATTAGAATATGTAATAAAGATGAGGACAACAGTCCAAACAATGTAAATAACATGCTTTTATTTTCAGATTTTTGCTGTTGGTGCCTTTTCTGATCAGGCCGTTTGACAGTAATAACAAAGCCAGTGATTAAGAGTAACACAACAGTTCAAAAGTTCACCATCAGAATTAAATCCTCAGGACACAGATTGTTTTTGGAGATATTTTAAAAGATGGTTGCCTGAATTTGTCTGTCAGCATCAATCTGTTAGGAAAGGTATTCCAAGAAAGTTGGTAAGATAATAGCATTTTGATATTTATCTCTATCTATATTCAAAACAATGTCTCTTTTTTCAAAACAAATGTCTTTTAGAAAATAAAGCTTATAATAAAAATGTTTAAAAATAAAGGGTTTTTTTTTTTTTTGTTTTTTTGGGTTTTTAGGTTTTTTTTTTTTGGTTTTGGGGGGGGTTTTTTTTTTTTTGTTTTTTTTGGGGGTTTTTTTTTTGGGGGGGGTTTGTTGGGGGGTTTTTTTTTTTGTTTGGGGGGGGTTTTTTTGTTTTTTTTGTTTTTTTTTTTTTTTTTTTTTTTTTTTTTTTTTTTTTTTTTTTTTTTTTTTTTTTTTTTTTTTTTTTTTTTTTTTTTTTTTTTTTTTTTTTTTTTTTTTTTTTTTTTTAAAAAAATTTTTTTTTTTTTTTTTTTTTTTTTTTTTTTTAAAAAATTTTTTTTTTTTTTTTTTTTAAAATTTTTTTTTTTTTTAAAAAAAAATTTTTTTTTTTTTTTTTTTTTTAAAAAAAATTTTTTTTTTTTTTTTTTTTTTTTTTTTTTTTTTTTTTTTTTTTTTTTTTTTTTTTTTTTTTTTTTTTTTTTTTTTTTAAAAAAAAAAAAAAAAAAATTTTTTTTTTTTTTTTTTTTTTTTTTTTTTTTTTTTTTTTTTTTTTTTTTTTTTTTTTTTTTTTTTTTTTTTTTTTTTTTTTTTTTTTTTTTTTTTTT
>CAHIKZ030001688.1:0-45000 GCA_903632075.3 Acanthosepion pharaonis
GTCATAATAATGTAAATAATGTACATAATACCTCATCTCAGAAATATAGACAGAATATGCAACAACTATTAATATTCTTAGAACCCATCATTAATAACATTTCTTATAGTTATTTTCCAAGCGTAGCTTAGATGTGGCACAAGGCCGAAAGTATGGGGCATCTAGTGAGGATCGAACTCACTTTTCAGTTGTAACTGATCTAGCGAGACAAGCTTGCTAACCTTTACACCACGCCGAGGTGCCCAATAACATTTCTTATATATCGATATAGACATATATTACTGTTCTCGATTAATTTATAACGTGTGTTTATATAATTTCACCTTCCTAAGTATAAGGCTTGATTCCCAAAACATTAGATATATAGTTCTGATCTATTATTTTTATTTGCACCCTTATATTATATTTCCATAGTTTTAATTTAATTGGTACATCTATAGTATTTTATGCAGAAAATATCAAATTTAATATCTTTACTTTTAAATTAAAATTTAAATAATTTTCTATAAGTTTTTTTTTTAATTCTTTAACTCTCGAATTTAAGAATTTGTATGATATACATTATTCATAATTAATTCTAATATTTTGGTCAACACTAATTAATTAAACAAGTTGTAAGACACAGTTATGAATCATTAACACGAGAAAACGCTCAGAATATTTTCTGCATGTGAAGATTGCAAAATCTCCGAGTCGTGCTATCAACGTTGGATATTATGTATATTCACTAATATAAACTGACAGCTCTGTTTCATAACATTGAGAACTGAATTATATATATAATTATTTTGTTTTAAATATGATTCGATTGCATTATAGAAAAAAAGGAAAAATAAATAAATAAAGTAAAAAAGGACCCTACAATGAAAACGGAACGCAAACTGTCACAGAACTAATCAAGAACAAGGATCACTTCGCATCTAAGACGTATAGGCAGTTATCGCAGCGTTACACCAAGCTACCTCACATATACGGTCTCCCTAAGATTCACAAAGACGGTATTCCACTCAGGCCGATTGTTAGTTTCCAAGGCTCCGTGTGCCAATCCCCGAGTCGTTTCTTTGTAGATATAATTGACCAATTGATCGGAAAGTCTTCTTCATATGTCCGAAACTCCGCCCACTTCGTGGAAATAATCAAAGATGTTCCCATCCTATCCAACCAGATGGTGAGCTTGGACGTGGTGAGTCTGTTCACTAAGGTACCCACGGAGGAGGCACTCAGTAGTCAGAGATAGATTGGCCTCTGACTCTTCCCTAGAAGAACGGATCAGTATTCCAATAGATAATCTGATAGAGATGTTGACTTTCTGTACACAAACAACACACTTCGGAATGGGATCACACATATATTGACAGGATGAGGGCTTAGCAATGGGCTCGCCATTATCACCAGCAATGGTGAATATATACATGGAATACTTTGAGGAAATAGCATTAGAATCTATATGTCTAAAGCCAACTATATGGTTAAGGTATGTAGATGACACCTTCATACTCTGGCCACACCAGGAAGATGTTCTGCTTCTACTGGACCACGTGAACTCAATAAGACCTTCGATACAGTTCACAATAGACAAAGAGAGTGACAACACACTCCTATTCCTGGATGTTCTAATATCTCGAACAGAGCATGGGTTCGAGACATCCGTATACCGTAAACCGACATTCACCAGACAGTACCTCAATTTCAACTCCCACCATCCATACAGCCTAAAGAAAGGGATCGTCCGTTGCTTACAACACCGAGCAAAAGTCATAAGTGGCGATCCAGAGACGTTAGATAAAGAATTGGTCAGAATAAGTAGTACCCTACAACGTAACAACTACCCTGGGTACATGGCAGCCCCCTAAAACTGGGATAGGCGGGTACAAGAGGAGGACAACAACTCTCAGAAAACAGTCTGCCTGCCTTATGTGAAGGGGTTATCAGAGAAAATACAAAGGATCTGCGGTCCATATAACATCAGGACAACCTTCAAAAGCTTGATGACACTTCGCAGATATCTCTCCCGAGTAACACTCCCCCATAGAGGTGCAGCTGCGGAAAGAAATATAAAGGGGAGACAGTCTGCCCACTTAAGGTAAGGCTTCAAGAACACCAGAAAGCTGTAACACGAGGGGAAGTAGAAAAATCAGGCGTGGCTGACCACATGTGGAGAGAGAAAGGAGATCTCCGTCCTCTGTGGGATCAGATTGAGATCATAGACAAGGAACACCATTGGAACATTCGTAAACTTAAGGAATCAGCACATATGCTAGGCCACAAAAATCTCCTGAGCCGACCAAGCATAGAAATGAATACAATATGGGAACCAGTAATAAGGAGTGCCAGAGAAAAGCGATTAATAATAACAACAAAAAATTGCAATATGAGCTCTGGTAAAAAAATATGCAATGAGACAGCAAAGGTGCAATATGAGCACTAAAAAATGGTTGCATGATGACATTAGGTTTATTAACTGTCTTTAATTCATAGTATACCAAGACAAGACAAATGGCACAGTGGATAAAGGCGTTGGTTCTGACAGGCCCAAACGGTAAAGTTCAACGTCAGGTTAAGGCATGATGGTTCCGTAGGGAATACAGGTAACAGGAGATAACTGATAACGAATATTAAACCATGAAAATAGAACTCGGACATTCACCCCCGAAATAAAGGGTTCAGTTTAATACTTTTATTATAAACAGAGCCGAAACGTTAAATATTTTATCTATAAAAAGAATGTATAAACATAAAAATGTCTTAAAATTATTGTCAGACATTTTCCATTTCATTATATATATATATATATATATATATAGCGTTGAAAAAATAAACAAAAATCTAAAATTTTGATGCAACCAAAAGACTGCTTACACAAAGACTTTAACCCCACAAAAAAAGTGGATGTGAAAATACTAATAACAAAGTAGAAAAAACCGAAAAAAATCTTACACAAGAAAGAAAGAAGGAAAGACAAAAAGGCAACATTTACCTAAGTACCAAATAACAGTGCTCAATGCCGAGGTTATCCGGATGATGAAAAAAAAATAACTTCAACAACGTCAACGAGTCATTCATCATGTTTCACTCTCTTCATGCGATCACATCGCGCATATATATATATATATATATATACCCATGAACACACAATTGTGTGTTTGTGTGTGTACGCAGATGGCTCCGTGCGTGTGTGTGTTTGTGTATGTGTCTGCAAAAATATTATACTGTTGTAGGGCCGCGCCATTCAGCAAATGAAACTCCGCAACTCTACTCGCACCCTACTAAACAAACTGAACTTTGTACCTTCTTACCTGTTTTGCAAATCTCTCCTCAATTTCGTTTTAATTGTTAAATATATGGCTATTTTAGAAAGTGTGATAGACGGACTAACGGTAATTTATATATATATATATATATATATATATATATATATATATATATATAGAGAGAGAGAGAGAGAAAGAGAGATTTATTGATGGGTCTCCTTGAAAAAAAAAAAAAAAATAAAACAATCTATTTTTTAAAGATTCAAACAGTGACTAGCAGGTGTCAGTGATATCCGACTCAGAAAAGGGAATATTTCTTTGCAAATTCCCTTTGATGTAGATGAAATTCTCATGTAGAAAAATTCTATTAGCTTTTTGCAAATAATTAAAAAGATTAGTTTTCTTTTTCTTTTTCTTTTTCTTTTTTTTTTTTTTTAGGGGGAAGACAAAGCTTTTACAAATTTTTTTTTTTTTTTTTTTTTTTAAAAAAATCTGTTAAGATAATAATGTATGGTCCTATGACAATACAATTAGGTTTTGCCCCCCCCCTCTCTCTCTCCTTCTCTCTTTCTCTCTCCGCAAGAATGAAGCACTCAGTGAGTATCGATTTCACTACTATTGGTCTAGTGAGCTAAGATGTCTAAGCATTACACCAACGAGCCTCCTGAAATCTCTCTCTCTCTTACTAAAATCTCTCTCTAATCTAAAACACACAAACACACATATATATTAAATTATATAATATATATATATATATATATATATATATATATATATATATATATATATATTGTGTATTTGAGCAGCAATCCCTCTTTTATGCTAGTTTCGTTAAAACGACAGACGAGCTGTAGGGGTTGGGATTTGTTATATAATTTCTTATGTATTCTTATAACAGTTTTCTTTTCAGGTCATAAATTACATAAAATTGTCTGAATAAATAAAGCTTTCCTATAACTCTAGATACATACCTAAAACAATGCATATATTCCGTTAAAAGTAATATAAAATTTATCGTTAATAATGGCTAAATGTATAGTTGAAAGTGCTTGTAAAACATTTGCAATATATATATATATATATATATATATATATATATATATATATATATATATATATATTAATGTAGTATGTACAATAAAAAAATTTTTTTTGATTTGTAAAAACCAGTAATATTCAAAATTTCAGTTTTTCAAAGAATCCATAAAGAAAATTATATAATTATCGGTCACGCAGCCGGATATTAATAAGCTATTCCGTTATCGTAGTAACAACAGGTATTCTCGAAACAAATAAGCGAAAATGTATCGTGTTACCACAACGAGGGTATATCTTATTGGTATATATGGTAGCTAAGACGATTTTTAATTTCTTTAGTTCTGTTTATAAATCTAAGGATAGTTTTCTTTTAGTTTTAAGGATGTAGAAATCAAAGTTATCTTACTGTTTTTCCGCAGTGCATTCTGACAGCATCACTTCCTCAGAAAAAAACCCAAAAAAACCCCCCCCCACCAAAAAACGACCAGCACGTATTCTGCTATCCATCATTGTATTTTAATTTGATAAATGATTCATATGTTTATTTTTATTTAATAGAATATTTTCATTTAACCACTTTCTTTTAATTTTTTCGTTTGGTTTCATTTGTTTTACGTCATATAAACCTCAACTGCTTAATTAATGCAGACAAAATTTTTATTGCTGGTAATATTTTTTCCTTCAAAAAATCTATTTCTGGTCATATTTTTTCTTCAAAAATGTATCACTGGTAATATTTTTTCAAATATGTATAGCTGGTAATATTTTCTATTTTATTTTTTTTTTTAAATGTGTAGCTGGTATTTTTTTTTTCAAAATATGTATTGCGGTAATATTTTTTTTTATAAAATGTATGGCTGGTAATAATAGCGTACAACAGCCAAAACATAGTGATAAATGTGGCAACAAAGATGAGGACAATAGTCCGAATAATGTAAATAGTGTACATAATAAGTCATCTCAGAAATATACACAGATAATAAATTTTTCCTTTAAAAATTTATTGCTGGTAATAATTTTTTACAAAGTATTCCAAGTATTTAAACCTATTTTTACACTTTCATAGTGTTTTGACTATTTTTAGGGATTAACTATTTACACATATTAGGGACCCTAACAGGTGCTACCACCCCAGATCAGGGTGGGCCTGGGAACACCAGCAATTAAGAAGTGGTTACACACTGCACAAAACCACCTGATTAGAGGCCCTGCTCTTGGACGTAATTTATCGTCTTACCCAGAACGTGGATGGAGTTTATCGTCTTACCCCGGACGATTTTAATTTTTTTTAAACTTATATGGTCATGTATGTTGATTTGGGAGAGATTTTTATTCATTTAGGAAAGGGAACATTTGAAAAAAATCCGGGTCTTAAAACTCGATAGCGGTACTATCAAGAAGATTCTGACTAATATGTTTCTCGTTAATAAGCGTACAGATTAGTGGAGTAATGGATAGCGGCTTGGATTGAGGAATCGGAGAGCCGAGTTCAATCATTACATTCACTTACGTGCTCATACCCTTTGGAATTTTATGAATATAATATCTTCCATAAAAAAAAAACACATATAACTATATGATTTTACGGGTAAATAGCAGCACAACCTGGATTCTCTAGCCTTGTATGGCAACTGGTCTACCACAGAAAGAAATGGCAACATACTTCCTCGTCAGTCATGCCTCAAAAGATACATTACCGCCTAAGCATGTATCCCGCATGGCACATAATTGACAGATTAGCAAAGAAAAACTTTATTCATATTGCGTTTTTATTATCACATTTTATTTTACCGCGCAGGCACAGAGACTTCTTTTACCGTGGTTAGCATGGCAACACTGACATTCACGTGACTACGCTGCCTCATACGTAAAACATTCGGTGTACTGTGTCTTGTTTACCCCTATATTTTTTTCACATTGATCTATCTAGAATTTGTGCCAGGAAACTCCTCTGTTGGTTCAAACATGACGGGAAATTCTGAGTTCCCCTCTCTCATCCATAAGTGGTTGGTGTTTCTTTTTTTTTTTTTTTTACTTCCACGACCATCAAACAATTTGCCTTCAGGCCACAAGCCATACCTTTTAGGAAGTTTCATGATAACATTTCTAGAGTCAATAATTATTTTTTTTTTCAAATCAATCAATTTTTTCTTCTTACTCCTTATTGTTTTCACCACATCGGACCAAAACCTTCAGATACAGAAAAATGCAGTTGTTAAGTGACAGTAGATTGTCATTCTGAAACATTATTTGCTCAAAATGCTTTAAAGTCTCAATACACACACATTTATATATATATATATATATATATATATATATATATATATATATATATATATATATATAGAAAAAGTTTCAAATTAAAAAAAATAATGATTTTTATGAAAGTATTTATTTATTTATATACTTTCATAAAAAAATTATATATTTATATACTTTAAAAAAATTATTATTTTTTTTAATTTGCAACTTTTTCTATATATACATATTAAGAAAGCATTTGTTTTCTTCATTATTATATATATATATATATATATATATATATATATATATATATATATATATATATATATATATATATATAAATATATGGTCGATTTGTTAGGAAGGAGACTTCATGCGTTCTGTAAAAAGTACCTAAAAAACCATACCACGAGTTGACTAATTTTTTGGGAATGAAATTAAGTAGACAGAAAAAACTTTATATGTTGTCGATTTATATTAATTTTGAAGTCACAAGTCATTGTGACGGGAGGCCTTGAGAGTACTGGTGTTGTTCAGATTGTTGATCATTTTAAATAAAATATCTCTCCCAGAAACTGTTTAACGTCTGCTTTTTATACAAAATTTAGTTTAAACCACTAGTTGGCTCTATATTTTGAAACAAACACAAATGTGCCTGAGCTACCAGTCTTAAATACAGATTATTAGAAAATAGTAGACGTTTTATTTCTTAAAAACGTGTGGCCAGCTATTATATATATATATATATATATATATATATATATATATATGCGTATTTAAACTGTGCGTGTATTTAAGATATTTTTGTGTGCGTAAATATAGGTACATATTTAACAATCTTGTCTTTTACGGGCTTGCATATATAGAATATGTCACGGCATATGCATATGCAAATGAATACACGTACATTATGTATAACATACGATTTCATGTATACAGGCTTGTAGATCAATATAGTTGTTTAGATTTGCATGTATAATCATTTTGCTTTTGCATATATATACGCATCTGGGAAGACACAAACATCTATTCATATATATCTACTTATAGTAAACAGACATTGAGCACACACACAAACACAGACACACACACACACATACACATATATATATATATATATATATATATATATATATATATATATAAAGAGAGAGAGAGAGAGAGAGAGAGAAAGAAAAAAAAAAGAAGATATTTTAAAATGTGCCTTGAGTAGGGAAATGTTTAATAGGCTCATTGAGTCTTCCACAATAAATTATCGAAATATTTCTTCTTTTTTTTGCCAGGGGAAAGACACCGAGAGAGACGTTTTTAATTTGAGATTGTATGCGTCGTTATTTTCTTTTGAATTTGCTTCATTCTCTCTGACGCAACGCAAACACTCCATTTGCATTTAAGGAGGGAGTTGTTACGGGAATGCGACAAGGAAAAAAGATATACGCCATGAATAAGAAAAAAAGCCAGAAGCGTAATACTTGAGTGAAATAAGGATTTTAAGTATTTCAAATATCATTTGATTTGGGCATTCACTGGCAGATTTCTTGTACGAGGGATATTTTGTTTACCTTTGTTTTTTTTTTTCTTTTGATTTCTTCCTTTCAACAAGGACAATATCGGCACTCCTCTAAAACGCTGCCTCATGTCTAGATTCTTGTTAATATTTCACTTCATCAAATGCCCCAATACATCTTTTTCCTTTCTGACTTCCTTTAGATCTGCCGCGATGGGGACGTTGTCTTTGCATAAAGTACGTCATCATGTACCTTCCGCCAATGTAACTATACAATAGGTTGCTGGGAAAATATGTCAAAAAGAATAGGATTATAGCTTACTTTATATTATTTAAACCGGCGTTTCTTAAGCCTTTCGTCTCCTTCGTCTCTGTCGTTCGCTGTATTGACACTGCACTGGTAAAAAGTCAGTGTTAATTCAACATAATTAATATACATGTTTACGTTCAGATTAGCGCTAATCACAGCTGTAGCGAGAATAGCCAATCATCGGTTACCGGTCTAGACCATAGAATCTGTTCGAATTTAGATTGAAGCTTTTTGCATCATGATGTTTTCTAATTGTAGCTATATGTCTAAAAATGTATATATATATATATATATATATATATATATATATATATATATATATATATATATAAATATAAATATATATAAATATATATATATATATATATATATATATATATATATTACGATAAACGTGCAATCAATTTACAAATACATGAATTATTCACACAAAAACTAATGCAAAGGTTAATGATTTAAATGGTGAGACATCCATCATCGCAAACAATTCAAATAATATACAAAAACCTCCGAATCCGTTATGAATGAAAATGATCCTTGTTTATATAAATTTCTGCCGTATTAGTTCTTATTTTTTACTACAAGCTTTCGTCTGTTCCTACAGACATCTTCAGGTATAGAATAGATGTTGTTCTTGTTTTTTTCTCTTAGTAATAAGAGGACAACGAAAATATATGTATTGTTGTATCCGAAAATGCTATTGAAAATGAGTTATTGTTTTTGGAACGCGCAGAAGCAACGCTGAGTTTGATTTTAAATTTTTAAAGGTTGTGCGTCCATATAAAAATATGGTGATGAACAAATTTTTTTACTGGTAAATTTTTCTGTCAAAGTGGCATGAACTATATTGTTCAATAATTACAGTAATGTCGCACTTATTATCCAAAAGTTTTTGTATATTATTTGAATTGTTTGCGATGATGGATGTCTCGCCATTTAAATAATTAACCTTTGCATTAGTTTTTGTGTGAATAATTCATGTATTTATATATATATATATATATATATATATATATATATATATATATATATATATATGATAAGACATCTAACGTAGACTTGTTTAACAGGTGTAATATTGGAGGAATGAGATTTTCCTCACACAGTCTCAGTTACGGTGGACTGGTCAAGTCTTGAGAACGACTGATGGCAGGATACTCAAGATCCTAATGTACAGCCAGTTAGATGAGGGCTACAGGAATGTAGGACTCCCATAGCTAAGATACAAAGACAAGCTGAAGAGCAACTTGTCAGCTGTAAATAAACATTTATAACACCCTATAGGTGCTTATATAGGAAAAGGTAGAATGGAGATCAACGTGTTTTAGTGGACTCAGCAGTTTTCAATCAATCACCTTGTCTACATCGTCTTCAAGAAGTGAGAGCAAGATCTAAAAGGCCAGCCAATCTAACAGTGATCTCATCCCACAATCCTTACTCTTGCTACGTATGCGGCCTTCTTTGTAAACCACTAGCGGGTCTTAAGTGCCACTTGAGATTATCGCACAAAATTTCATAACTGAATCAATTAAGTTGTCAGATCCTCATAAGTCGAAACCGACGGGGGTGGGGAGAGTCCATTATGTATGTATATATGTAAACAAGAAAAAAAGAAAGATAAACAAACCGATATATTAACAATGGCTTATTCCAAAGTTGAAAGGATTCAGTAACATTTTTCTTCTATGTACCGTGTCTCTTTAAGAGGTAGGTGATCGTGGCTCTCCATGATTTTCTGCCTTTTTTAGCGTTTAATAAGAGTTGCCTTTTTGCTATAGCTTCTATTCCATTAAAAAACACGGTAGGAATGTTATGCACTGCATCCTATGTCACACATTCCTTCTGTATACCCCGTATGTCTCAATTTTCCCTTTCGCCATTATGCGACATAGAAATTTCAACTGTCTCTTTCTGATGTGATCAACATTTTTTAATTTATTTTTTAATAAAACTAAATTGAAAATCTTAACACGTTCAAAATGGTATCTTCAGCATCTTCTGTAAAAACACATTTCCGTTTTGTCAAGACTCTTCTTCATCGTCGATGAGATTGTTCCGCAGTCACTGTCATATAGGACGACCGATATTCCATAAGAATTCAGCAGTTGTTTCTTTATTTCTAACAAATATTTCCTAATTTTCTTTTAATACTTTACTTAGCTTTAAGAATGCATCCTGACAGTAACGGTCACCACCACAATAATGTTAGACTTTTATAAAAAATTTAGGGCAATATTTTTCAGTAATTAATCACAATGACATCAATGATGGTTATTAACTGTGTCGCAAGTTCGTAACTTGAAATTAACTATTCCTTATAGTCGGGTTTCAACGTATTATAAATTATATTCTAATCTAATTCGGTTTGATTATTTATCAGATTCGCTTTTCGTTCCAAAGCGAATTTGGTTAGTCAGAACTGAAGTCTCAAAAAATACTCCCTACTTTTAATCAGAATCTCATCCTCGTCGCCAAATTATTGTTGTGGAGTGATTTCACAGTCTTGTATTTGTACTAAGTCGGTCCTAAAATAGGTTCGACGTACAAAACGTTAGGAACTTGATATAATAGGTATAACGCAGAGTAATCTAGTTGTGGTCGCTGATACTATAGTATCCGACTAACTGTCATCCGACATCGACTGACTGATCGACCCGATACTCTTACTACTCCTACTTATTATAGGTGGGAGAGTCTATTAACTATAGAATAGGTTTGTTCCACTATAACAATCCCAAACCGCCTTCGGAGTTTAGTGTCACATTCAAACACTCCTTGGATATTTAGATTATTGTACATGCTTGATGTTGGTATCTTCAATTTTGGCCATTCTATTTGCTGAAAACTATTCATTTTGCTTTCTTACAATTGATGTTTAGTCTTTTCCTCTGTTTTTTCTTTGCTATCTTCTCTACGAGTTCCTGTCATTCCCTGTTTCTGCTATAGACACTGTGTCCTTAACACAATTAGCTTCGTTTTAATAAAGCAAAAATTAATATATATTCCATGAATATTCGCATATGAATATAATTTTAATTCATTTGAAATTTGTATTAATTTCTTTGCTTTGTGAACAGATTCTACATTCGAAAATGTATTTTCACCAAAATGTGTAGTTACTTCTTAGTATATCAATGTTTTTTTTTTTAATTTATAAATATGAAAAAAAAAACACTTTTCTTTGAAAGGAATTTGCTGAAGCTTTGTCTGTGTTTGTAAAAAAATGTTAATATCTTTTCTTAAGTAAGCAACTCTGGTAAAAAAAAAAATAATCTTATTTTCGGACGTAAGCTCTATGGCAAAACATGAGATTAAAATTACAGAAGTTCAGTGAGACCTGTGAATGAGAAAAAACAAAACAAATATATTGGAATATAAACATTTGTGATCGTAAGTGATCTGACATTTCCGCATGTATATGTATTCTCCAGTGAATATAAGACACTATATTGTATCACACAGAGGCACAGACACAGATATATGTGTATGTATGTTTCATATTACTATAAGCGTTATCAGTAATGGATGCACATGTTTGAGTAAAAATACCTGTTATGTTAAACTGTGTAAGTAAAGTCAAACGGTCTAGAGATCGTAGTTCGACTAAAGAAAAAATATGATTTCTAACAGGGATCGAACCTGTTTTCATTGTTCCCATCCGTTGTTTTTAAGCAAAGTGTGTACTAACAATTAGTCCACGGATAGCCATCTTTGGAAATGGGCTATTGGTCATGGCTTGATGGTTTCTTATGGCCTAATACTTGGCTTAAAACTGTTTTCCTTGATGTAAAAAGGGAATGCAGGTTTCGTTCCTGTTGGGAAGCCTATTTACTTTACGATTCTAGTCCCGTTGATATTAATGTCACTGATGAAACTGTCTATATTCATATTTCCCTTTTACAGATATATTGCACTGATACGCAACTGAGTGCCTCATGTGCCGGGAAAGAAGTGTGGGTGGAGGCATTGTTCTAGACCAAAGCAGCTGCATCGGTATTAGGACGAGGCGAGGAAACATGGTGGTGTCGAAGCAGTTTTCCTATGTTCAGGTCGGAAGATCTGTCCCTTTGTGTTGATGGTTTCTCATGGCCTAATTAGTAGAGAACACTTGGCTTAAAACTGTTTTCCTTGATGTAAAAAGGCAATACAGGTTTGATTCCTGTTGGAAAGCCTATTTTCTTTACGATTTTAGCCCCGTTGATATTAATGTCACTGATGAAATTAAAAGGCATGTACACTCGGACAATAAATATGACCGTTATAGTAATGAGAAATATCGTCTGGCCGGAAAACAAATTAATTGTTTACAAATTATATACAGAGAATGAGGCACCGCATAGGCTCAAGAAACTTTGGCTCTCATGATTACTGGAGTTTCTTTAATCGGGTAGTATGTAAGTGCAATGTCCCTATTCCCTCCCTCTTCAATCTATTTGAGGTGTTATAATCATCTGCTAATAAAGCTGAATGCTTTGCGCGTAAATTTTCCTCAAACCCTACTCTTAACTCATCTGGAGTATCTCTACCTAAATTACCACTTAGTACCGATTGTCTGTTGAGTAATGTCTATATAAGCCTTTTCATGGTCTCTGCTATCATCTCTAACCTTGATTCCAACAAAGCATGTGGATACGATAGTATCTCTATAATAGTCCTTCAGAAGTGTTTTCTAAAACTGACTCCTGTTCTCTCTAAACTGTATAATAAATGCTTCGGTACCTCCTGCTTTCCTGTCTGCTGAAAGTCATCACCTGTTGTTCCAGTTTTTATAATCTCTGGTGAAACGTCCAACTCATGCAACTATCCGTCTATTAGTCTTTCACTTCTTTTTGGGAAAGTTCTATGGAGAATTGGTTCATCATCTCTCATCGTAGGGCCTTTTCCCAAACAAGCAATGCGGCTTTCATTGCTCCAAGTCAATTCTGATGTATTAACGATAATTTCGGAAAGAGTCTGTCATGCTCCAGATAAAAACGAAAAAAACCCTGGATGCAGCATTGGACATATTGAAAGCATTTGACAGTGCCTGGCATTCAGGTCTTCTTCACAAACTGAAATATTACGGTGTCTCCGGGCACGTTTTTGAGCTGATCCAGTCGTTCCCATCTAATCATGAAATGAAAGACGACTTGAACGGCTACTCGTCTACACCCTTTCGTACTAAAGGAAGTGTCTTCCAGGAATCCATTATTTGATCATACGCTTTTTAACGACCTTTCCGATGGCATCAGCTCTTGGCATCTACGCTGACGTCATTACCATTTACTCCTCTCCCAATATTTAGGCTGATCTGTCCGACTAGGTCAAAATGGCAGCTCATGGGAAAATCGACATCAACTCCGTCGTTAACTGGGGCAAAAGATGCCGTGTACATTTTAAAACCTTCATAACTAAATTACTCTCCATTAATCGTCTGAGATACCCATCTCTGGCTTCCACAAGCATAGCTGATGTTATCCCCCAGGAAAGTGATTAACATTTTCAGCTGTCTTGAAGTGGAAAGACTATATTGAATCCATTGCTACGTTAACTGCTAAAAGAATCGGTTCACTGTGTCAGGCGAGACCATTTTTCGCTCCTGAATGTATCTTACAAATCTATAATTCTGCCATTCGCCCGTGTTTACAATATTGCTGCCATATATGCTTCGGTGCCCCTGCTATTTACTAGGAGCTCCTTGATAAAATCCAAAGAATCAGCAATATTATTGGTCCTTATCTGGCGGATCGGCTTCAGTCACTTTCCCACTACCGTAAGGTTACCCCTCTGTGCCTTTTTTTATAAATACTTTCATGGTAATTGTTCGGAAGAGCTCTTCGCTAAGGTACCTAGACTGTATGAATTTAAGTGAAGATATCTCATCAGTTTACAGTTGAGCTAGATGTTGTGATGTAATGGAATAACCTGTCACCCCCATGAGTGACTCTCCTATAGGTAGTAACTCCCTATAATTATCTGTAAGTAAACAGACTACAAAGAGTAGCTGCGATCTGTTACTCAGCTCTTAGCTTTTATCGAACTCTCTACCCAAAGACAGATAGGAACTCGGAGAAGGCAAAGTCTCGTCCAGGGAGGTAGACAGACCCGAACCTGTTTAGGCGGAGTTTACGTGGAATTTTTGTCCGGTCCAACGGGCTCGGATTGCCCCACATTAAATTTGACCTTTTGGCACAACCTACCACGTGGGGACGTTGGTGAATATTACTAGCTGTGATCTGTTGAGTACGACTCAGACTTACGCGAGAACTACCGACCTTCCAATAGTAGCACTGACTACTGGATTGACTTGCGACGACGTTGTGCATAACTGTTAACTTTATTCTTATTGTACTGGCTTTTTACAATAAACCTTTACTTATTTTATCCACCTTGTTTTTCAAGTATATATTCCGATTAGCACGGAATATAACATGTAACTAATATTCTAACAGATTCTTTCCTCGGAATTCTCGTTTGTGAAACTCCCTTCTTGCTCCATGCTTTCCAGCCAATATTAATCTGCAAAAAAATGAAATGCAATTGTCAATTACTATTTACTGTCCTTCTGGTTGCTCTTTTCTCTTTCGACTCATTACTAATGTATCTGTTCCTAATTCCTCCACCATCCTGCAACACCTTGCGTGTTAGTGGCTCTCTGGCTTGCTTGGGGTGACACCGATCAATACACACACACACACACACACACACACACACACACACACACATATATATATATATATATATGATTTATTCAAAAATTATAAATATGTTATAAAGTCACTACAAAAATAGACATTTTGCTTCAACACTTATCAAGTGATGGTGTTAAATGTAAAATAAAGGGTTTTAAAAGGTTCAAATCAAAGCGTTTGATCGATTTGAACCATTTAAAATCCTCTATTCTACATTCAACATGATCACTTGATAAGACACCAGAAGTGTTGAAACAAAATGCCTATTTTTGTAGTGATTTTATGACATATTTATTCTATAATTTTCGAATAAATTATATTTGCAATATACTTACTCTGTATTGAGCACTCTTTTAAGAATAATATTTTTTTGGTTATTGGAATTTATTCCATGCACCAATCCTACACACACACACACACACACACACACACACACACATATATATATATATATATATATATATATATATATATATATAAGCAAATATATAGATATAGATCCGACAGTATGAAGAAAAATATATACGGAAAAAACAAACAAAAATCCTTATATACAATTATGCTGTTTTAATGTTAATATGTCAACGTCTGACGTTTCGGTCTAATAAACCATCTTCAGGACATATTCATAAATTATAACATTATGAATACAACATGACAAAGACGATTGTACATAAGAACAAAACGTCCGACGTTGACATATTAACATTAAAACAGCATAATTATATATGAAATTTTTGTTTGTTTTTCCGTATATATTTTTCTTCATATATATATATATATATATATATATATATAAAATGAAGTCATATTAAGAAAAAGAGTTTGCTATACTGTTAACAATGTGGATAATATAAGTTACGGTAATTTACCAACGCACGCATGGACAACCCCAGATATAAATAGGAGTAGGTACTCCCTTTTGGAGATGGAAGTTTTCCCCATCAACTCTGCCAATCGGACTGAACATTCTTGCTGTAACACTCTCGTTTGTATATGTTTGTATTACTGTTTCTGTCAATATATTTGTTGAACTCAGTTCGTCTCTGTCTTTGTTTCTGGCTCTAACAAGGAAGTTTAAATTAGTGTTTCTTTTATTCTGCATTCAATTCTAACAAAATGTCTTTTGGAAATGCATCTTGTTCGAACGGAGAATATTCTCTCATCTCCTCTTATGATAAGAAAAACATTGCTTGAAACCTTAACCTTAATTAAAAAAGAAACAAAAAAAAACTACATGAATAATCTTCGTTGTCTTGGCTGAAAAGTAATCACTGTGTTGTAAATCGATTATTAAAGGCGAAAGAAAATGAGTTCCTCGTTTGTTGTTTCGTAATTGTATTCTTTAACCCATGTATGGAGTCAGTGGGGTTTAATTATATCTATAGAACAATCATTTTTACGTTGTTGAAAATTCATCAGAGCTCGTGGACTTAAGAGAAACACGGCTTTTTTTATTTCTCTGGCGCCAAATCTCTTTGATACATAGTTTACATTTTTTCATGTTTTTTTTGCGTATTCTAATGGTGTTATATTATATTATTTTACATCAAGATAGATTAAAAAATCATTTTCTTAATTTCAACAATATATTTCCTGAGGAAGATAGGTGTTTTTCCCCATAATTGTATATGCCAATTCTTTTATTTAGACATTGAGCGTATGGAGGCGAACTTAAAACATTTTATTTATCGCCTTTTTTTAATATAAGGTAACCTAAACGTCTTTTTTAATTTTTATATATAAATACTTGTAAAATAAAATCCTCACATTTGCCTTAATAAAGTCGGCCAGGAGACGAAATGCGTCGGCTAAGATAGGTTCTCCTTTTGTCTATATTTATTAGTAGTGGATGCACTTGTAGTAGAAATACCTGTTATGTTAAACTGTGTAAGTTAAGTCAAACGATATAGACTAAATAAAATATGCTTCTCGACAGAAATCGAACCTGTTTACAATGTTTCCATCCGTCGTTTTTAAGCAAAGTGTGTACTGACAATTAGTCCACGGATAGCCATCGTTGGAAATGGGCAATTGATCCTTGCTTGATGGTTTCTCATGGCCTAATTAGTAGAGAACACTTGGCTTAAAACTGTTTTCCTTGATCTAAAAAAGGGAATACAGGTTTCGTTCCTGTTAGGAAGTCTATTTTCTTTACGATTCTAGCCCCGTTGATATTAATGTCACTGATGAAACTGTCTATATTCATATTGCCCTTTTACAGATATATTGCACTGATACGCAACTGAGTGCCTCATGTGCCGGGAAAGAGGTGTGGGTGGAGGCTTTGCTCTAGACCAAAGCAGCTGTGTTGCGCAAACACATCAGTATTAGGTCGAGGCGAGGAAACATTGCGGTGTCAAAGTAGTCTTCCGAATTTCAGGTCGGAAGATCTGTCCCTTTGTAATGAACCCCGCTGGATGTTGGTGCCCAGGAGGACAATAGCCATACCTGTGGTTACCTTGCCGAACGCTACCCGCTTTTTAAGGAACAGACATCACCTGTACCGCATAGGGAAGGAGTACAATTTGAGCAAGTGGGTACTTCAATGCTAGGTCGAGATGCGGGCGACCAGGAAGAAAATACGACGACATGGCTGGGAGACACGTGCCATCTACCTTACTACATGGATCTTACGTCAACAGATTACGAACTCTTCCAGTCCCTGGACAACTTTGCTGGAAATCTTTCGCAAATGAGGCAGACTTGCAGCAGGCATTCAAAGATTTCTTTGCGTCTAAGACACCAGATTTTTACCGCCAGGATATTGTGTAGCTGGGGGCACATTGGCAAAATATTATTGTCGATGGAGATTACTTTGAGGACTAACGGTATGTCAAATTTGATATAACGTTTTTTCTAATAAATCAAAAACGGAAAGAACTTTTTTGCTTACCTTGTAGAATGGTTAAATGTTGAATAGCGTTTAAATACCCAAATATGTCATAACAAGTTTAATTGTCAAAAAATCGAAGAAAAAAAAAACAATTGTTCTGTGAATTTGAACTGCGGGTGATGTAAATGTAGTATTGACATTTGACGCAACCTTTTCTGAAAAAGTATTTTTCTTAAACCGACGTGAAAACACAGCAAATGAATCACTTCGTGAGAGTCGGTGGAAACTAGGTGCTAAGTATTTTTTGTTACAACAGCAAATTTAATTTAATTTAAAAATTTAATTTAATTTAAAAATTATATAGCATTATATTTTAGAATAAATGTTTGAAATGACGTTTCATTGTAGAATCGAATGTATTTTAAATGACCGGCTGAGTAAATTGACTACTAATCATTCTTCTTGTTCTTGCTCTTCTATGTATCATGGCCCTTCAGGACGTAAGCGTTCATGATTCTCCACAACTTCATCTTCTTTGTAGCTTTTATTAAGTTTTCTCTTTATTGATATCCCTTCTAATACTGCAAACCATTTACACAAACTAGCTACGTTAGGTACGTTATTTTCTGCTTCCTCCTGTCCTTTTTGTCTTAAATATTTCCTGTGTGTGTTTAATTTTCCAAGCACTCTTTTCTTATTATGTACCTTAGAAATTTCACCTGTCGATTTCTGATTCTAAGTGGAATGGTCATCTTTGTTTCCATTGTTCTTCAAACTTCGTCGTTATTCAAATGTTCAGCGTTTCACTAGATTCTTCGTTTTCTAACAAAATCTTCCTGTTTTTTAACACTTTGCTTAGCTTTTGGAAGTCATCATTCGTTATTCTAATTCGCCTTCGTATTCCGGTGTCAATTTTTCCTTTCTCTTTTAAAACACTTCCTAGAAATTTAAATATTTTCGTGCTTCCAACTCCTGGTTCGTATTTTGAACTGTTTCTTTTGTCGGCAACAATACATTCTTTCTTCTTACAATTGATGCTTAACCCTTTCTTTAAACTTAATATCTTCGGCCGGAATTTCTGTAGTTACCTTTCTGTGTCTGATCTTAACACTGTGATTGAGGGACAGTCTTGATGTTCATCTCTATCAAGCCAAAACTTTATTGCCTATCGATCTTGCAAAGTGTCTTCACGTTCCGACTGCATTCTTCAAACTAGTCAGGTGTAACAAGCAGTGTTTAGTAGGGTGTGTTAAAAATCCTCTTACAGCAGTCTCCTTCAATCTAGAATGACAACATGTTATCAAGTCAGCTTATTAGATGTATAGTAATCACATACTAAAATTACAATAATCTCGGGAAGTTATAACTGTTTCTCTTAAAATAAGGCTCCAAACTTCGGGAATGCCACTTGTATATTTTTCATCTGAGAAAATTATTTGAGGAAAAACGTTCACGTCGTCCACCCTATATCGTGAAGAGGTCATTTATCGTACCATTTACGGTGATTTCCACAGAGGGGATAATTATACATTGAGAAAGGAGCCTCTGGGCTTCTGTCGAAAAGATAACCAAGAAAGGGTCGGACATCATCCCGGTACACAGATGTTGAGGCTAAGTTAGCTATTATATTTAGGGAACTCAGCAGACATTTCAGCGTTAGTCGTATAATGTCCAGCGTAAAATGTCAAGACTATGGGAAAATATCAAAGATTTCAAAGTTAGTTTCACATGATCTGTTAGCAGAGAATCACAATGTGTCGACCATTGTTCATCTGTGCATTCTCATCCGTTTCAAGTGTCCTCTTTTGGATAGTGTCACTAGAAGAGATGAGAAGTGGATCCTTTTTCACAATGTGAACTGGAGACGTTAGTTGTTTAGTCGTGTTGGAAGGCCTGTTGAGTAGCCAAAAATGGTACTGTATACAAGAAAAGAATGTTCTGTGTTTATATTAGGATATGCATAACGATCGGTTATGAGGACTTGTTAAAATATAATCAAACGATTACGGATAACTTTACTCCCAATAGTTGATTGAAAGCCGTTTGAGACAAAAAAAATCTCCCATCTTGAGAAATCAGAAAACAAAAAAACAAACGAACAATGCGAATAACAAAATATCACTTGGAAGAAAATGTCTGGGGAGAATTCTTCACAAGCCTATCGCTATTCTATTGCTATTTCTATTGTAAATATTCGGACGAACTAGTTTTGTTTTGCGCCCACCTCTTTAGGCCTTTGCATCTGAGACCCACCATAGAATTTACACGGGTTTGAAGCTTGCTCATTCTCTTCAATTGGTAAGAGAAACGTTCCACTCAGACAGTCTTTTCTCAAAAAGTTACTTTGTGGAATAGTGTTGTAGAGTAGTTTCACAGTGGAGACTTGTATTTCACTAAGTCGGTCCTAAAAAGGTTCGACGTACAAAACGTTAGGAACTTGATATAATAGTTAATGACGCAGAAATCTAGTTGTGGTGGTTGATACTTTAATATCCGATATCGACTGACTCACCAACTCACTGAGAGTATTTAGTCACCCCCCACCCCACGAGGGCATCATGTGGCACAATGCCGGTTTAATGTGGGATCTCCGAGCCCGTGGGCTCGGCCAAAAATATGCCCTTTGAACCCTTTTAAACGGGTTCAGGGTCGGTTTACATCCCCGAAAGAGACTCCGCCCTTCGGCGTAGCCTCGTTCGGGTTCCTCCCCGCCCGAAGGCAGAGAGTTCAACCTGTCAGCCGGTCGTCCGACTTCAGACTGAACTCGGACCAACTCACTGAGAGTATTTAGTCACCCTTCCCACGAGGGCATCATGTAGCCCAAGGCCGGTTTAACATGGGATCTCCGAGCCCGTGGGCTCAGCCAAAAATATGCCCTTTGAACCCGTATAAACGGGTTCAGGGTCGGTTTACTTCCCTTTGGCGTAGCCTCGTTCGGGTTCCTCGCCGCCTGAAGGGAGAGAGTTCAACCGGTCAGTCGGTCATCCGACTTCAGACCGAACTCGGACCAACTCACTGAGCCCCCTGGCGACTGCTACTACTACTACTTATTATCTGTGGGAGAGTCTATTAACAATAGAATAGGTGTGTTTCAGTATAACAAATAGACACCGGAGAGGATGCTCTCCTACCGTCTTCAAATCTCAGGTCAACCGTTATCTATCCAGGATATCCTTATAATCTGCGCTTAATTCCTTCTACATTCATACAAAAAACTCATTCCCTAACCTTCTACATTGGATGGCTCTTGAGCCTTGCATTAGGTGAACAAATAAATTATTGTATGTTTAATCATAAATGTTACAGATGAAAACATTTTTCATTATTAGTTACTTGTTTTTATTTATTTACTCATGGAGAACTGCCGACTCCAAAATAAAAAAAAAATGTCTTTGTTTTCATGTTCTCTAAAACTTCGTCATTGCCCACATATTCAGGTCATAGTATTCTCAGCATCCTTCTGTAGAACCAAATTTCTGTTCCATCAAGCCTCTTCCTCATCTGTGAGAAGATTGACCTGCATTCTTTGTCATATAGGAGGATTGATATTACATAACAGTGGTCTTCCCTTTGCTTCTAACGAAGATTTTTTGTTTCTTAATACTTTGATTGGCTTTTGGACATGATCTTTCGCCATCTCAATATGCCTTCGAATTTTTATGTCGCTCTTTACGTACTTTGTTTAAACAGTTCCCAGATGTTTAAATTTTTATACGTGTTTGATTTTGGTATCACCAATTTGTAATTTGGATCTTGGGATGTTCCTTTTGCTGATAACCATGAATTCACTCTTTTGGCAAATGGAGTTTTGCCGTTACTTCTCTAATTCTATCATTACCCTCTGCAGGAGTTCTGTATTTTTCTTGCAATGAATCATGATAGGACTTCTAATTCTCTCAGCATTGCGTCAGTATAAATATTGAATTAGCCTGTTTCATTGTAGAATCGAGTCTATTTGAAATGACGGGCTAAATAAAGTTGTAAAAAAAAAGCGAGCTTTACAACGCTTTCCTCCTTGAAATTGCATTTATATTTGTATAGGAACGAAATATGCTTCAGTAGAAAAAAGACTCACTTTTTATGTAACCCTTTATAATAGTAAACTGCAATAATAATAAACTTAACTATAAAATGATGAAACGAAACACGAGAAAATGCTGGTAAGTTAACGACCTGAACAAAAACCGTTGCTTCCCACCAAAAAAAAAAAAAAAAAAAAATTGTTGGGTTATTTGCTAAGCTTTTGATCAAAACCTTGTAATTTTTAGTACCCCCAAGTGTCAATAATTAGGCATGTGGTCAACCCGGATCTTTATCGACATTTTTAAGCAGTGAACATGCCAAGATATTTAATGGCATAGTACTGCTGGAAAATTTCTAGCTCAATCCACTTCACAAAATGTAACCATCGTGCGTTTTCTTGTTTACGGGAGGATATTTTGTGATATTGTCACAACTTCGTATGTGGTGGATTATTACGCGAAAGGGTGTTTGGCGAGTACTATGTTTCATGCGTAGCGACCCGAGGTTGTAGTGTTGTAAGTTAGTTCATACGAGTATTAAATAGTCCGTATTGTATGCTTATAATTCTCTTGCTAGATAAAATTTACCGACACTTTGTCAGTCAAGGATGGCAACAAGAGCTGAGTGAAAGAGACTTCCAATAGTTCGTTACTGTCTATAACATCAGGGCCGTGTGTGTTCGCTTTTGTCTTTTACAGTGAAACCTTTCCTTCTCACTAAATGCTGGTGCGTTAATTCACGGAGGAATGAAAAGGCATTCACACCTTTTGTACTTTTTTTTATTATTTTTGCCAATAGCCAATGCCAATCACCGAGACCTGTGACTCTCAACACACCCAATCCAATACATAAAAACTACAATAAACTTCCAATGTGTGGCTGTTTATTATTTAGGAGATGTTTTTTCTTTCCCATGACTGATTCTCTTCTGCTTCAGACACACAATGTTACACTTGATTGGGCTGAAAACCCTTTGCATTCCAAGTAGATATCACCAGGTTATTATATATATATATATATATATATATATATATATATATATATATATATCATGCAGTGTTACATAAGAACATGCACATATCCACTACAAAATTGTACATTTTTGTTTCAACCTCAAAAAAAGGAAAACCTTTTTTAAACGTCTCATGAGATGGGGAATCATGATGTTCCTAAAAACCTTTATTCAGAAAAACAGTTACCAAAGCAAATATCATCTACTTCCGTTGGAAATTTTCATAAAACGTATTCTAGAATTTACATGTAGAGATGGAAGGCAATTAGTAGTCGTGGGCGAACGAAAAGGAAAAACACACTTTTGATATTTATATATATATATATATATATATATATATATATATATATATATATATATATGGGGCCCTAAAAGAGCAAGAACCTCTCTACCTAGATTTCACCTACCGGATGATCAGGATAATTCTGACTAAAGAGGATTGGCCCAAACAACATTTTCTATTAAAACGTCCACCAGAAATAATAAGAAATTAGCATAAATAAAATAAAAAAGAAACAACTCATATTCTATTTGTCAAGTGACCAGGATTTTTTATGCCTACAACCATTAACTATTTCAGATCTCTGGTTGAGTTTAGGGTTATTATAAGAAGCTATAGCAATTTTTTTCTCCATACATAGGAAGCAATATTTAGCACCAGTCTTATACTTTCAGCATTTTTATTATCACCGATTTTATTATAGGATCTATACCTTGCTTCTTTTAATTTACCGCACATAGTTAGATAAACAAGTCCTGTAACTGTATATTTCATGTATTCTAATTTTGCTCTACTTAGTGTATTGAGCACATTTACGTATCAATTTAGGTAACTCTGTCGGTGTTTTTTTTTCCTTTTCGCTAGACATTGTGGTGCTGCTTGGTTATTTTCAAGCAGTACGGATGTTTTTAGTCTTTTCTTTTTTTAGTAAATTTTTCCCAGATATCAGTTTGCGTAATATTTTTTATTTACAAGTTCTATCATCTTTTTCTACAGAATTATAGTATAGTTACAAAAATAATCTATCTATCTATCTATCTATCTATCTATCTATCTATCTATCTATCTATCTATCTATATGTATGTATATATATATATATATATATATATATATATATATATATATATATATATATATATATATATATATGAGCAAACACATGCCTGTGACGGGTCTGGGTGTACCATTTTTTTGCAGTTTCGTTTTCGTAAAAGTTTCAGATATTATTGTTATTATCATTATTATTATTATTATTATTGTTCTTGTTGTTTTATTTCCTTTGATTTCTGGTGTATACTCACTTCTTTCCGGGTTCCGACCAGAGACCTAAGGTCAGAAATGCCATCATGATATTTTCCACTGAGCTGTTCAAAAAAAAAAATCGCACATATTTTACATAGATATAGCCCCTCGTAAGGTGTGGGCTGGACTTGTGAGTAAAACTTTATGTATTTCTTTAAGGCTGGGCTACCATAGATACCTTTAATGAATCTATTGGAATCTTTTCCAATCAATCCGAGGGCTCCAACTACCACAGGAATTGTTAATGTCCTCATGGTCCACATTTTTTTGAAATTTCGATTACAAGGTCCTTGTATTTTGATAGTTCTTTGAAGATCTTCAAAGATACATTGCAATGTGCAGGGAGTGCCATGTCAATAAGGAGATGCATTTTGTCTTTGCGGTCTCTAATCACCATGTCAGGGCGATTAGTTTGGAGTGTTCTGTGTGTGTGTAATGTAAAGTCCCATAAAATTGTTACAGGACTTATCCCTGTAACTGGATTATTATTATTATTATTATTATTATTATTATTATTATTATTATTATTTTCTTTTTTTCTGGCGTTTACACATTTCTTTCCGGGTCCCGCCCAGGGACCTAAGGTTAGAAATGGCGTCATGACACTATCCACTGACAGAAAAAAAAAGAATTAAATTACATAGATAAAGCCCTTCGTAAGGTGTGGGCTGTACTTGTCAGAACAATTTTTTGTATCTCCTTGAGGCATGGACTTTCAGGAATCCCTTCAATTAGTCTACTGGAATCTTTTCCAACCAGTCCTAGGGCTCCAATTATTATTATTATTATTATTATTATTATTATTATTATTATTATTATCAGCAATTGACAGCAAAATGAGAACAATATCTAGACTGAGTAAAGGGTTCCGTTGTAAATTATCAGCAGGCACTTTAAGAAGGTCGGAGAGTAAAATTACTGAAACGTTGTAATTACTGCAACTAGTTTCAATTAAATTAGTGCAGAAGAAATGTTTTAATGCGGACAGTAACAAGCAAACAATAATAAGAGATAAAAGAACTAAATGCAGAAAAAAATATAGCATTTTTCATAAAAAGACGCTTTGTCGAGTGCGATGTCATACGTATGGCTGGCTGAAAAGAATTAGCAAATGCACAGAAAAAAAAAGAAAAGAAATACATGAAAATCTTGCAGTAAAATATAAAATAAAATAAAGTACCACAAAGAAAACGAAATAAATCACTAATCTTTAGTACATTGTAACCAGTGAGAAATTATTTTATTTTTAAAAAGTAGAGCTGATCGATAAATGCACCGAAAAACATTCTCTAACGATCGTTGACAATGCCATTGCTATTTCCTTCTTGCAATGACCGAGTATTCAATTGACTGAGTATTCAACTGGCGATGCAAAACTAAATGTAAAAACAATTCCTTATAATTGCATTGTTATGGAAACACGAACGTGATAAAATATAATTTAGAAATTTCGAGAGCATGCTCACTAATAGTTATCATTCCTGAATTTATTAATACCCACCGTAAATTCGGTATTACTTATAAAAATAAAGGTATTAGGTTGGTGCAAAAATAATGACGTAACAATGTCGTTTTTGACGTTAAAAATACGTCAAAAACGACATTATTACGTCATTATTTTGCACCATTTAATAAAAGAAATAGGAATTGATTATAGTTTTCTATAAACCTCCATTATTAAATGTCTCCTATCAACACTGTGTCATAAAGATTATATGACATAAAGATTCCCTATATCAGATTAATAGTGGTGAACTTAATAAAAAATGGTAAAAAATATGTTAGACGTGTCATCATACGAAAGTATACAATAATGTTTATTCGATGGACTCATATATGGAGAGGTAGAAACGAACTACAACGGACGTCGGTTAAAATTATACCTTGAGAAAACCATGCGGTAGAAGGCTACTTAATTTTAATTTTAAATTTCAAATTTTTGGCGACTGATGTATCTTGTTGCTGAACTCATTCACCTTCCTACTGCTTGTTTTTGTTTATTACTGGTGTTTTTTTTAATATCACATGTTTTAATCGCAGTAATTTTGTGAAGAAAGACTATATATTTTATGAACCCGGACACAAATTTTCCGCAGAAGACTCAGAAATCAGTACACTTTCAACACTCTTTCCCTTTAATAAACTGCTTTTTCATTTAATTAAAACTTCATTCTTGATTATTCCCATTCTTCGGACTGTTGTCCTCGTCTTTATTGCCATATTCACGACATTTCGGCTTTTGTAGACAGATATATTCTTGATGTCGAAATTAGGATCAGACGTTTTAAGATCATCGCCAAATTGAACTGATTATATAAATTTCAGCTGGTATTAAGAAAAAAAAATACTGCATGGATACATTACCATTTTCATCAGGAAGATAACTCGAGACATTAACTGTATTTTGGAGGCTTCAAAATTAATCAGGTACACAAATTTTTAACTATTTGAATAGAAATATGGAGGCACATATAAATAACGTTAGGATGTCCTCCAGGAAGTAATATTAATTCTCAGGTATGATATATTGTTAGAAAAAAGTGCTAAACTGCTATGGAATCTTCTACATGACAGGGGATGGTAAGCAATTTCTTCACAGATGAAGAAGAGATGTGAAATATCAGATGATATATGATTCTGTTGATCAATGCTAAGAAAGGTATGAACAGAACATGTGGTCAAGGTAGAGAAGAGGAATAAGGAAGCTTATTATTTACACTATTTACATCATTCGTATTATTGTCTTGATCTTTATTGCCCTATTCACGTCGTTTCAGTCGTTGTACGCTTCGGGTTTCTTCAGGTGTACTTGAAAAATGGACGAAGCGTACAACGGCCGTAACGTCGTGAATATAACAATAAAGACAGTAGTCCGAATGATGTACATAGTGTAGTAAATAGTTACAATACCTCATCTCAGAAATATAGACAGATAGTAACATTTGAAATTTCTAGTATACAGAATGAAGAAAGTAGGCTCGGAAAATTAAACACTCACAAAACATGCAAAAGACAAGAGAAATGGGGGAAACATTTAGTAACCTATTTAATGGACATGTGTGAATGGATCGCAGTACAAATATCAAAAGGTTTGGTTTGGTTTGGTTTGTTTTGTTTTACGGCACATCAACCACAGTGGGTTATTTAATACCGAAAAAAATCCTATTTAAAAAAAAAAAATGTATGAGTGGTCATTTTTTCAGAAATGTATAGCTGGTAATATTTTTTTTTTAAATGTATAGTTTATTGTTTTGTTTTATGGCATATTAACTTCAATTGGTTATTTAATGCTGACAAGATTTTTATTTCTGGTAATATTTTCTTTTTTCAAATATTTATTGGTGATACTAATTTAAAAAAAAAAAGTATTCCTGGTATTAAAACATATTTTTACACTTTCACAGTGTTTTAATTCAGGTTGTGGGGTCAACTATTTGCCCATAGCTGGGACTCTAACAGGAGCTACCACCACGGGTCAGGGTGGACCTGGGAACACCAGCAATTAAGAGGTGGTTCCACGCTCCTCAAAACCTCCTGATCAGAGGCCTTGCTGCCGGATGTAGTTTATCGTCTTACCTAGGACGCGGATGTAGTTTATCGTCATACCCAAGACAAAAATATCAAAAGAGGATAGTATAGCGTCAAAGCAAAAGGATAAAAAGGGGATGTTATGGAGAACCATGACTGTCTATGTCCTAAAAAGACGTCACCTGAAAGAAAAATAATAGACTATACAGTAACATGGGAAATGTCATGGGATAGGTTCGTATTATCATGAAGGACACCATTTAGCCCTGTGAAGTTCAACATCCCGACGGTACATCGATTCCACAAGGGACTGGAAGCCCTCTAGAATATGCTGTCTTGATAGGTGTCCAGCGGTTCCTTGATAGTTAGGCGCAGGACTTTGTATGCGATAGATCA
The DNA here is from genome assembly GCA_903632075.3 of Acanthosepion pharaonis. NCBI lineage: Eukaryota > Metazoa > Mollusca > Cephalopoda > Sepiida > Sepiidae > Acanthosepion > Acanthosepion pharaonis. The sequence continues at coordinate 28,121 of CAHIKZ030001688.1, forward strand.
CTTCACCATATTCCATATCACATGGTCAAGATGGTAATTCAGAGTGATTCGAGTGAATTCTTCTTCTTCTGCTTTTTCTGTCTCTTTGTGTTGGTGCCTCTTTAAGATGTCGAAGATAATGGCTCTCCATAATTGTCCTTTGTAGCTCTTGATAAATGTTGCGTTCTTGTTATCTCTCCTTTCTTTGATTTTCTCTGTGCCTCTTGGAATCTGTCCTGTGAGCGTCGCATTTTCCAAGTCCTCTTTCCTCATTATGTTCCATAGGAATTTCAACTGTCTCTTCTTGAGGTTAATAGTATTAGTGTTTTATTTTTCTTTTTAATTTCTGTTTTCTCTAAAGCTTCGTCATTGCTCACATGTTCTGTCCATAGTATTCTCAGTATCCTTCTGTAGAGCCACATTTCTGTTGCTTCAAGTATTTCCTTCATTTGGGGAGATTGCCCAGCACACGATTCCAGGACAGATATTGCATAACAGGCACGCATACTTAAAATCAGAAAAAAACACATTTGAAATTTCTGGTACACATTATGAGGAAAGAGGAATTGGAAATATTAATACGCACAGAACGTATTAAGGTGGGATAGACGGAAACAGTGAGCAAATTTGCCTAATGAATTTGTGTTAATGGATGCTTCAAATCTTTTTTCTTCAAGTCTCTTCTTCATCTTTGAAGTGATTACCCAGCATTCACTGCTATACTGGAATCGGCAAATGCAATCGGTAACTATATAAAACAATCAATTACTATGGTTAAACAAAATAATGTTTGACCGCACTAATCAAGTATTATGTATGCACTAATCGAATGTTGCTATATAAAAATTTTAGCGCACTAATCGAAAACGCATTAATCAAATGCGCATTAATCGAGGGATTCCGTACTGATATTACATAATAGTTCAGTACACTTTTTTTTGTTGCTTCTAAAGAAAATGTCCTGTTTCTTAATATTTTGCTGATATTCTAGAAGGCATCTTTCACTATCTCAATGCGTCTTCTGGTTTCAGTGTCTCACTTTCTGTCATCTGTTAAAAAGGTTTGTTAGATAGGCAGTTTATGGCACTCGTTTAATTTTGGTACTCCAAATTGTAATTTGCATTTTAGGCTGTTAGTTTTGCTGTCACCCACGTGTTCTGTGTTCTTGCAATTGATGTGCAGTCATTTCTTTGCGCTTTCCTCCACAATTCCTCTGCAGAACGTCGCTCATAATATTTCTGATTCACGATACATTACCCTGGTGTATTCAAGGAAAAGGTCATAACCAGTTTGATAAAGTGAGTTTATGATTCGTCATTCTGACACCTCCATATATTTAATGCTATATGCTTTAACTATTTATTTTTTTTACTACCAAACACTTTTCGATTCCTTGAATTCGGTGGCAGAAAAATAAATGAAATAAAAAAGAAAAGACGAAGAAAACTGGAAGTGAAAATTGTATATAACCATGGCCATGCACATACTAAACAGCTAATCAAAAGATCGTGCAGTTTACAATGGTTCTATGATTCTGACTGCTAATACATATGGGATATATATGGTAGTCGACAAAAGAAGTGAAAATACTACAGAATTCCGGTAATAATTCGGCGGTTGAGTCAAAACCATTGAAATACAAAGCAACAGGTGTACTCGATGTAATTTGCGTAGATTAAAAAAAGTATCTATGGTGAGCGAAGCAAATTAATATTTAATTATATCAACATCCAAAAATATCAGAAAAAAAAAGTATCTTCAACACCCCGCCCAACTCAGACACTTTGTGGTTCCTTTAATATTTGTATATATCTCTGAGATGAGGTATTATGATTACTTACATTGTTTACATTATTCGGACTGTTATCCTCATCGTCATCGTCATGTTCAAGACACATGGCCCATAAAGGCGTTGGTTAGATGCAATGACTTGGGGCCTGAGTTCAATACCAGGCTACAGCAGTGGTGAACCAAAACTTGAAGAGTTGAGTTAAAGGGAAATATCTGAGACATCCGAAAGAGGCATGGCACGTGGAACTAGAACAATCTACCCCACTGGACGAAATAAGGAGTTTGGTTCGAAATTCCGATCACCTGACGAAGGCCGGAGCTACATCAGTCGAAACGTTGTGAATATGGCAATAAAGATGAGGATAGCAGTCCTAATAATGTAAATAATGCTTGTAGTTCCTATTCATAATTCTTTTTTTTTCTTTAATAATCTGTACAGTTCTCTCAAAGGATTTAGGTAATATAATGTCTCTTTCACTTCAAGCTTTTTTTCTTTATCTGTGAGAAAATGTTCGGTCATTCGCTGCTATATAGAACATTTGGCATAACATGGCATAACAACACTCCATTCTCTGTTTCTAAGAACATTTATCAACCTTCCAATATATTGGTCGATTTCTGAAAACCACCTTTCACTTTTCCTATGTACCTTCGCATTTCTCTCACATTTTCCGTTCACTGTTACCAATAAGCCGCTTGATTTTAACATCTCCAATCATATCTGGAGTAGTCATTATTTTACTGTCAGTATCCAGTCAGTTTTTTACATTTAATGGTGTGTCCTTTCCCAAGGCAAATCCACATCAGATGCTGATTACGTGTACTTACTTGGTCAAGTGACTCGTCTTCTCATTTAATCACTTCATATTGCTATGTATGAGCGACTCATACTTTGATCACGCCATTCATGACCTCTTTGATCATGCCGCATTAATGATTCCAGAAGATTAATGTAATACACTCTTCCTATTGTTTCATTCTCTTGCAGACATGTACATGCAGAGCTTAGTTTCTTATTCCTCACATGTGAATTGATTTTTTGTAATGATAAAAGTAAGTGAAATAGAAAGAAACACTTTCAGCATAGATTATCGATCCGTCTATATTGCCTGGAAACTTTGCGTAAAGCAACGCACTGCATGACATCGGCTCAATTCTTCTGGAATTTTCCTTGATCCGAAGGGACTTAGCAAGATAGCGAGAGCTTTTTGCTTATTGGAAATCAAATAGATAATTCTTTTTTTGCATTTTTTGTTCGAATGTGACAATGTGAAAATCATGTACGCCAAAACAAAATGACGATTGTGTTTCTTCAAAACTTTCAGTTTGGTTTGCTTTACAAATTTGTAGATCATTTTTTTTATAGCAATAATATTCGTTGAATAAGTACAATTATATAAGTTACCTCCTGCGACGTCTAATTCTTTGTTTTTTTCTGATAATTTGTACAAATCCTATTGCGGTTTTCCCCAACATTATGCCATATTTTTATTGATGTTTTGCTATTCTCTGCAATTTACAGCTTTTTCCTTTTCTTTTCGAGCATATATATATATATATATATATATATATATATATATATATATATATATATATATATATATATATACATTAACTTTTGTTTTCTCATGACATCGTTTTTAGCACTTCATTCTTTTTGTTCTGTTATCTTTATTTCATTAAAAGACGTACATCTTCATTCCCTCTCAGGAGAATTCTTTCATTTTTCCATTTTGTCTTTTCTATTGTAAGGCTTGTTTTGGGCGCGTATTTATTTATTCTTAAATTTTCATTGTTTTCTTCACTAGAGCTTTCAATTTCCTGTTCGAAATCGCGCACGCGCAAACACGCGCGCCCGTTTGTGAAATAGCATTAGTATATAAATGTTATATTCGCCTTAATATGTTATTACTATATTCGTAACAAATTTTGTTGAGATTTGGCTGGTAGATTTTGATATTTTATAATTTCCGACCAGGTCCCTTATATTGAAACTCTTGTTTTGTAAAAAAAATTCCATGGCTACAACGGATAACAACTAAAAATCATAAAATAACCCTAACGGAGCCCAGTTGCAATAGCATGTTTATCTTTGTAATTTACTCCTGAAGATGATCCAAGAAAAGGACGAAAGTACATGGGTTAAAAACAACCACGGTGCCTTCCTTGATGAATTTCATCTCAATATCAAGAAACTAATTAGACAACATGAAAGGATGAATATAAAAATAAGTAGGAAATATGTCTATATTATTCAACAAAATATGTTTAAATGAAAATATGCTGTCTCTATCTCTCTATATATATATATATATATATATATATATATATATATATATATATATATATATATATAAAAGTGAACATAAAGTCAACACTTAGAGCCGACAGTCTGTTTCATGCTATATGCAATCGTCAGGCCTGACGATTGCATATACTTCTATGTTCACTTTATATTTACACACGCTCTATCTCTGATATTGAGCACTTTATCCCATAAATATAGCACACCTTGAGACTATATTTCTTCATATATATATATATATATATATATATATATATATATATATATCAAAACTATCGCCAAAGAAAATCGATATCTAAGGTTTTAAATGAATTTTTAAAAATGAAAAATCTTTCTTGAAGCATCTATTTTAGTTTTAATTTCAAACTACTATTTTAAATGTTATTTTTTCACCAAACAAAATGATACCTTACTGCATTTCAAAACTAAGTGAAATTGACTAGGTAGATTTTTCATTTTGAAATTGCTGAAATCGTTGATTTTATCCTCATTTTCAGCCACCCGTTATTACGGTAGTATTCACTTTATTAAAACATCTTTCACAAATAAAATATCCTATTCTGAAATTCTAATTGAGAAATATTTAAAATTGATTTAACGTTTAATAAATGTGTTTAAACCCAATATTACTTTAAATTTAAAATAATCTACAAATGCGCTATTTAACGCGTCGATAGCTGTTTATTTAAGGTATTGACTGACAGATGGAAGTTTTTCTACGGTGTAAACATTACTTTAGGAATATAACATGAGCACATTTTTTATATTTTAATCTAAAAAATCAGACAAACATGTTAATGAGCAAGTATGCTTTCCTTAAAAGGGAAAGTTTGTCTGACGATCGCTAAAGCGTGAAACCCAGGGTCACAAACTCATATCTATCCAACCATATATATATATATATATATATATATATATATATATATATATATATATATATATATATTACTTATTACCTTGAAAAATTAGGAAACCAGTGTTGAATCTGCTACGTTGGTTTTTATCGTACGCTTTCCTTAAATCTTAAAAAATTAGGAAAATATTCTCCATAGTCTAATGTTTTATTGAATTTAGGATACTTTAAACTTATTATAGTTGTCGGGTTTTTTTTTATAATCTAGTGTATGAAAATATGTACATACAAAACTTGTCACGTTTATACAAGCACACACACAAAATTCAAAATTCTTTTAAAATATTGCTGGTCGATGAATCTTATTAAGCTTTACCATTTCTGATTAGTAAATATAGTTTTTACTTGATAAGAATATCACATAATCGCTGTAAATTATAGAATTAAAAAAGATTTAAGACTTTATGAATTATTCTAATTAAAGCTAGAAAATGAAAACAATTCTTGTAAAAATTAATTATTAATCTAAAACAAAAATTCTTAAGACAATAGTAGCCATAATACATATTATTCATAAAATCCATTAAAAGCTCTCTAATTAAATAATGTCATAGCTATATTGCATCTGTTATTTTACGACTCGGAGCATATTTTCGGTAATTGGAGTGTCCCGTTTTACAAAAAGAAATTGATGATTTAAATTCTCCAAGGAGGTCTGCTTTAAACTAATATAAACTTTAAGGTCTTCAAAATTCAATTTCTTGAAATTTCCTAGAATTAAGTGGAGGGTAACAGATGTCAAATATGTTTTTACCAAGATTTTATAAAAAGAAAGTTCTAAAAGTTTAATTAAACATCTGATTTTTGTAAGAATTTTCAAATGACTGTTTTTTTCACATAAAAAAAGACGCTAAAATTTCCCATACTAATCTTTTTATTCTCACTAACATCCGCCGACGTAAAAGTAATAAGATATTGAAGCAAAATTTCTAACATACTAAAAAGGATAAAAAAATAATTTAAATAATAAAGAATCCTTTTGTCTTCTTCATAATAACATAAAAATTTCGACATAAAACTTTTTTTTTATTGATTTGCGGTCATTTTATTATCATGGTATATCAATCTTTTAGCATATAGGTGGATGTACCTATATTACTTCAAAGAATTTAAAGTGCCTAGTCACAGGCCCATACACCTGCACCAGCCTTCTCCGCTTTAATGAAATATCTGTCTAGTTACTGAATAGTTTTCCATCTCATAATCTTATTGCCTATATAGCGATGAAGCCCAGTCTTCATTAGTAGGTGCAATGTGTTCTTTGGGACCACACCAATATTTCTATGTCCTCGTAATATGTATATTTCTACGTTCAGCGCATGCTATCAGATAAATGGTCGTCGATTCGTGCAAAGAAAAGGTCAATCCGTTCTTTGACAGGTCTTCTTATTCATCGCGGCAGTTCTATAGCCATTCTCCATAACAGAAAATCTAGGTAGGGGAAATGGCTTAATCGTCGTTTAAAATTAAAAGAAAATAAAGGAGGGGTCGATTTCAAACAGAATTATCAACTAAAAATAGCATTTTAACGAATAATAATAATAATAATTCTGCTGCTGATAATATGTATATATATATATATATATATATATATATATATATATATATATATATATATATATATATTAGGCGGTCAATTGATAAAAATTGCTTGAGGAAAGCGTCCGTAGAAACCAACGTAGCAGATTTAACACTGATTTCCTAATATTTAAAGGTAATAATGTTATATATATATATATATATATATATATATATATATATATATATATATATATATATATATATATATATATAATCCATGGAAATATATGAACAAAGTATATAAAATAGAATACAAGAATATATGATGAGAGTTCGTTCCTTTTATCAATATATATATATATATATATATATATATATATATATATATATATATATATATATATATATTTTGTTAAAAAGACAAACTGTCATTAAATATTAACGTATTCTATTCTATTTCTATATACTTTATAGATATAGTTAACAATGATATATATATATATATATATATATATATATATATATATATATTATACTGATTTAATTTTTAAATTTTACATTTTCGGATTCGAAAATGAGTAGTTAAAGACTAATCAGAAAAAATATATGTTAATGAGCACGTATGCTTTCCTTAAAAGGGAAAATAGTCTTGCTGTACTCTCACGTTCTTAGGGTCGGGTCAAACTGTGATTTCTCATACAAAGAGGGCGCAGGTTCGTTTCTTGCCGGAGACAACATTTGCTTTCAATAGATTTCTCGAATACGCAGTCCCATGAACATAATACACTCTGTTTAAAAAATGGGGCGTTTATTTCAAAATACGAGAATCCCACTGTAAAAAACATTTGAAATCATATATATATATATATATATATATATATATATATATATATATATATATATACGGAATGTCTCAAAAAAAAGGTGTGCGCTCATCAAATGACAATAATTTCAAAATTTTATTGAGTTGAAAACAAGATTAATGATTAAAAATTAAGAAATATTAATTTCATTGTGTACAAATAAATTAACCTAAACGAATTAAATATGAATCTAAATTAATTGAGTATTTATATATATATATATATATATATATATATATATATATTAGGAAAAGGGTTCCGCCGTGAGGACGAAACGTTTCATATAAAAATCCTTTCCAATTTGTCAAATTTTTTTTCGCTAAAATTGTTCTTGATATAAAAATATATATATCGCTTATTCATAGCTATCCCACAAAATGTTTAACATTTAAAAACTACTAAACTGAGTTTCATTTTTCTAGGTGTTCAGATAAGGTGCTTTTGACAGCATTAGTCATAAGAATCACTGAAAATGCCTTTGAGTTATTCAGCTTTGTGTCAGAGCCACTGTCTTCCCAAATGAACAACGGTACAGATAATTAAAAAAATAATTCAGGCCTTCAGGAATTTTTTAGCATCATTCTTTACTTTTTTTTTTCTTCTAAAGTCCATTCAAGAACAAAGAAAGTTGAATAAAAAGAGGAACAGTAAGATGAAAACTGGATCTCTGGAATGTCACAACAGGAAGATATTGATCATCATTTCAACTTAGAGTTAAAGAGATGAATTAAAAGATCCAACCCAGTCTATTCTTTTTTTTTGGCATGAGAGAGGAGTTTCAATATGACTCTTTCAATCATATAATCAGTGAAAAATAATATATATATATATATTTATTAAAGACATTTTTATGTTTAACGTTGTTATTTTATAAATACAAATTTAAGCAAATGCTCTGTTTATGATAAACAGAAATGAAAAATAAATTTAAGCCTGAAGAAATTGAATTAAGATAGAAAATATATTCGTATATTCCAACAGGATTCAAATTGATGCATTTATACGGAAAATTTCATTTTAAATTTTCCAAAGACTTATTTTTAAATGATTAATTAAATTAGGCTCAAAAAATTTAATTTTTTTTTATTTTTTTTTTTTTTCCATCAATTTATAATTTTTTTGAAACACTGTATAAAAAGACATTAAAAAAAAAAATGTAAATGTAGTCTTAAATAAAGAAATGACTTTTATGAATTTGAATTTTTTGATATCAAAAAGAATTTAAAATTCTTTATTGGATCTTAAATCTAAAATTTTTTTTTTTAATCAATATTTTTTTTTTTTTTTTTTAAAATTGCAAATTAAATTATTATAATATTTTAATAAAAACAAAATCTTGTTAAATCAATTAATATAAATATTAAAACAAAAATTTCCAAAATAATTTTTGAAATTAATGAAAAAAAAATTATTTATATTGGAATTTGTTTTTTATAATTTAATTATATTTATTTTTTATTTTTGAATAAATATATCAATGTCTAAAATGATTCATCCAAACATGTTTTAAAAAATTTCAATAATACATTTTCTATTTTTTTTTGTACTTTTTTTGAAGGAGTAAATTTTAGATGGAATAGATTTACGTTTGATTTAGAATTTTTTCATATCAATTGACAACATAACTATTTTTTTCTAACCAGACATATAAAATAAAATGGGAAAAATAAAAAAATGCTCAAATTAAGGAAGCGGATCAATTATTTAAAATATTCACAAAAAAAATCGTTTTTTAAGGGAAACTGATAAAAAAAAATTTTGAATACGATAGGAACACAATCAAGGTATAATCAGAATGTTTTTTGCATGGAAATACACATGAGAATAATTTTAGTTCTCTCCTCTTAATAAAAAATAAAGTCTTCTCACTTTAATTTGAACCATCATGAGGTAGGTTAATAGATCAATATAAATGATGTACAATAACATAAAATAAAATATATAAAAACTGGCAAACCAGCGCACATTTATTTATTAACGATTAATCATTTATATTCAAAAAAATCAATACATATGTTTAATTTTGATTAAAAAAAAGCTATTTTTTTATTTTAAGTAGGAATTTTTTATTATTTAGATTTGTTTATAAAATAAAGTTTAATTTAGTGAAGTGAATTGTATAAATAAGGCCATTTATATATATTTAAATTTATTTAATGTTATTATAATATATTGTGAATATTTTTTTCGAATTTATTTTGGAATATAATATACAAGTAATTATTTAAATACATTTTTGATATAAGTATATTTATTATTTTATAGAAATGAAATACTGAATTTCTCATTAAAATTATGTACATTTTTTTTCGGATATAAAGAGAATTGTAAATGGGACCAGAGAAAATCTTAAATTAAATAATTTTTCTCTCTTTTAAAAATATATTTTTCTTATATTTCGAATTTTGTTTATATATATGGTTTATTTATTATATATATTTTTAACACAGGCTCTAAAAATTTTTCAACAAATTTTCTCTCTTATATCCGGGTTTCTCTTAAATTTTGGTTTTTTATATCGGGGTTATCAAATATTACAAGAGTATTTTTGTTCAGCAATTCTAAAACCATATCTAATTTTAATGAAATTTGGCAGGGGTTCAAGGTACAGAATACTCCTAAATTGGTTGGAATATTATGTATCGTTTATTAAAATGAAAACAACATATATATATTCAAAAAATTTTTTAGTATTATATAGATAAAAGCAAATATACCAATTCCTGCTGTGGAATTCTTTTTTTTTTTAATCACAAATGAAATATTGGCCCCAAAATGCAATGAACATAATGTTTATAGATCCTCAATTTACATTTTGTATAAAACATTTTCGGATTTATTTTCAAATCATTTTTAGAGAATCTCAATATTTTTCAGATATATTTTTTTGACTTGTTTGCATTTTATATAAATTAGATTTTGTGCTATCTTTTTTCTAAAATTTGAGACATGAATGACTCTGAAAATTTTTTTTTTGAGAGAGAGGTTTTGATTGTTGAAGAGAAAATCAACAGAATGCTTGGGCCTATTTAAAATAATGGGCCTTCTATTGAGAGAAAAATTTTTTTAAAAAAAAAAAAATTGAAAAGAGAAAATTTTAAAGAGAAAGGAGAGGGACAGAGAAATAAAAAAAAAGGGAAAGAGAGGAAATTAAATCAAAAGTTTTCCAGGATTAGAGTCTTTTTTTTACAAATATATCTCAGACAAACTGGGATTATATATTACCATTAGTTCATTCATTTAAAGGTCTCAAACAACTTTTTAAATTTGAAACCCAAATAAGAACTGGTGCTCAAAAATTTCTTCAAGATCTTCAAGGAAATTAATATGTCAAATTAATCAAAATCCACTGGTTTCTAACTAAAAGAGTTGCAGTATCAAAATTTTTTTTTTATCAGGAATCTGTTCACTAAACGGACAATAAGCAATGAAATTAATAAAAAAAAATAAACGAAGAAAAATAAATTTTTATACAAAATAATGGAAATATCCTGAAATAGCCAATCATTTCTAAATTAAAACCCAATCAAGAATCTGTTTCTTTATTATTTGAAAATTCAAACCAATTGAGATAAAATCAACAAACATTCCGGATCTGAAAACCATATGCGAAGAAGAATGGAACAAAATACCAACTAAAATTTTAAAATCATAGATTTTTACAGGAAAGGTTTTTTATTGTAGCTTGAATAAAATATATTCTACAAATATATTAAATGAAGATTATATATTCTTTTTTGTATTACAATTTTTTTTTCATTCATTAAAATGGATATCCAAAGAATTTATATCTATTAAATCAAAATTTTTTTTGTTTTCTATGCTTTACATTTAGATATTATGCATCTTTGTACAGTTAATTATAAAAAATGTATTTTATTCATTAGTTGGAAATACAATAAAAAAAAAATAAAAAAAAATGTACGAATATTTGTCCTGTATATTTTAACATACTGTATATGATAACATGGTTAGAAATGAAATTATTTACAAAAAAAAACTATTATCCTCATTAAACGGACATATTATCCTCATTTTTTGTCGTCATATTTATCATGACCTTCTTCAGGTGGTTGGAATTTGAACTGAACCCTTTATTTCGCTCACTGGGTAGACTGTTCTAGTTCCACGTGCCATGTTTGATGGATGTCAGTTATCAGTTATCTCCTGTTAATTCCCTCTGAAAGTTCTCCACTTCTAACCGGGTATTGAACTCACACTCTTTCGGCCCTGTCACTGGATCTAACTAATGCCTTTATCCACTGTGCCATGTGTATGAATTACTGATTATTATAAACCTAATGTCTTCAGCAACCATTTTTTACCAGTGCTCATATTGCAAATTTTGCTGTTATCATTCTATGTTTTTACCATAGCTCATATTGCAATTTTTTGTTGTTATCATCGCTTTTCACTGGCACTCCTTATTACTTGTTTCTATATTGTATTCATTTCTATGCTTGGTTGGCTCAGGAAATTTTTGTGGCCTAGCATATGTGCTGATTCCTTAAGTTTACGAATTTTCCAATGGTGTTCTTTGTCTATGATCTCAACCTGATCCCACAGAGGGCGGTGATCTCCCTTCTCTCTCCATATGTGGTCAGCCACGCCTGATTTTTCTACTTCCCCTCGTGTTACAGCTTTCTGGTGTTCTTGAAGCCTTACCTTAAGGGGGTGGCCTGTCTCTCCTTTATATTTCTTTCTGCAGCTGCACGGGATAGCGTACACACAGTCTTTAGTCATGTTCTCCTCTGAGGGGGGTCTTACTCGGGAGAGATATCTGCGAAGTGTCGTCAAGCTTTTGAAGGTTGTCCTGATGTTATATGGACCGCAGATCCTTTGTATTTTCTCTGATAACCCCTTCACATAAGGCAGGCAGACTGTTTTCTGAGTGTTGTTGTCCTCCTCCTCTTGTACCCGCCTATCCCAGTTTTGGGGGGCTGCTGCCATGTACCCAGGGTAGTTGTTACGTTGTAGGGTACTACTTATACTGACCAATTCTTTATCTAACGTATCTGGGTCGCCACTTATGACTTTTTTTTCGGTGTTGTAAGCAACGGACGATCCCTTTCTTTACGCTGTATGGATGGTGGGAGTTGAAATTGAGGTACTGTCTGGTGAATGTCGGTTTACGGTATACGGATGTCTTAAACCCATGCTCTGTTCGAGATATTAGAACATCCAGGAATGGGAGTGGGTTTTTACTCTCTTTCTCCATTGTGAACTGTATCGAAGGTCTTATTGAGTTCACATGGTCCAGTAGAAACCTGAACATCTTCCTTGTGTGGCCAGAGTATGAAGGTGTCATCTACGTACCTTAACCATATAGTTGGCTTTAGAGATATAGATTCTAATGCTATTTCCTCAAAGTATTCCATGTATATATTCGCCATTGCTGGTGATAATGGCGAGCCCATTGCTAAGCCCTCATCCTGTCGATATATGTATGATCCCATTCCGAAGTGTGTTGTTTGTGTACAGAAAAATGAAAATGTCTGGAATTAAGAAGGTAGTTATGACTGGATTCTGACAGCCATGACGGGAGCCTTCTGCTTGTGTAACATGGTGCAGAGTCCGGTTGCCAGATAGAGGGTCTTCCAGCAGACACCTTCTTCCAGGGCAGCACTACCTCTTCAAGTTACATGATGCAGGTCTCCGTGTTGTGTCGGATTCCCTCACCGACAAATTCGGTAGTTCTTTTCTTATCAGAATGAGTAGAGTTTTCCAAGTTGCCATAACTTCGTAATCACCATTAGACTCATCTTTTTCCGAATCCTCTGCACTGTCTTCCTATTGACACCTAAACAGACTGAAATATTCCTATTGGAGCGTCTGGTGCGAATGCTAAACAGTACTGCATGCGGTTTCTGTAGGGATGTCAACTTGAGGACAGTGCAGAATATTCAGAAAGAGTTGGAAGGGTCTAATGGTAATTACGAAAATATTTGGTGTGGCCACTAGTGATGGCGACGTTATGCCTCCATTTATCTTCCCAAAGGGCATCAGACTCAACACGAAGTCCTACAGTGCTGCCCTGGGTCAAGAGGGTGGCTGTTGGAAGACTCTATGTCTGGTAACAGGACTCTGTACGACGCCACACAAGCAGGAGAACCGAGTCATTGTCAGACAAATTCTACGACCACATCACCCCTTACATCTGGTCACCTATCTCCCCAGACTGTAACCATATTGATTATTGTGTGGATTGCAGCTGAGATAGAGACTCGCAAATCTCCTTGTAACACTAAAGATGAACTGGAGGTTAGGATTATGGTAGTTTTCAGCAACTTAGACAATGAGACTGTATAGGAGAGTTAAAGGAGATTACGAAGTCGTCTTGGGACCATGGTTGAAGTCAATGACGATTTTATTGAAAAAATTTACTCTTTAGATATTTTCAACTAATTTACTCTCAAGATATTTTCATGTAATTTTGATTAATATATCTGTGTCTTTTTTATTTCTACGTAATTTAGACGTGAATTTATTCATCTTTTAACAACGCACGCACACACACACACATATATATATATATATATATATATATATATATACATATATATATATATATGTATATATATAGTTGTAAGTTTACCGAAAATACACAAAATACACCAGCATCAATTACCTTTATCAATTTTATTCTCAACACTGTAACAGGATAAAATCTAGAATTATTTTGATTCTTTTTAAGAGCCCTAAGAAATTGCAGCATGAATCCCAATACTTAATATGTTGAAACATACACAGAATACACTTTCAAAAAACCACCAGTAATATAATTTCATATATATATATATATATATATATATATATATATATATATATAATTATTTATTTTAAAAATATGATTCAACTCGCGACATAAGAGGTCTCATGTCTTATGTCGCGAGTTAGAATCATATTTTTAAATAAATAATTATATTTATGGTCTACATTTGTATCGAGCATTTGATTTTTAAAAAAATAATAACTAAAATACTAAGGAACTTTGGATCTACCTAACCAGTTCTTTCCTATTTTCTATATATTTTCAATACAAATATATATATATATATATATATATATATATATATATATATGAAGAAATAGAGCGTTTGTATATGACCTGATGATTGCGTTTAGTATGAAACAGTTTGTCGCCTCTGAGTGTTGAATTCAATATCACATTTATATATATATATATATATATATATATATATATATATATATATATATATATATATAACATAACACACACATATATATATATATATATATAGAGAGAGAGAGAGGGGGGACAAGAAGAAAGAGAGCTAGAGAGAGAAATAGAGAGAGCTGCGTCGTGGTGTAGCAGTTATTAGTATAGGAAATCGTACTATATTTGTATCTGCGATTACAAAGTCTCTACTACAATAAGCATTACGAAAGTGACAACGAGTATTCGTTGACATCCCAAAAGTGGCAACGAGTGTTCGTTGACATCACAAAATATTTCAACCGATAGTGACGGTAACAGATCGGTCAATGGACACCTTGTTTTCTGTGGGGAAACGGCTATTTTCAACATCCCCATTCCTAGCTGGGCTAAGAATAATCTTGAAGGGAACATCAACATTCTCTACAAAATGTTGTAAGAAATAGGGTTATACACAAAACATTCCAAAAGAGAAGCTGAAATCGGAATGAAAGCGGTGATGATATTTACCCTGAATTCATCATAAGAATTCAGTCTGTGGAATTGGTAAATACTAAACACTATAAATAACTCGTTTGTATGGATCAGTTACACCAAGTTACATATAGGAGAAAAGGAAATTGTACAAAGAACAGGCTACGCTAGAGTTAGTTTCACTAAACACTGTAAAGTGATACAACACCTAAACATTAACCTGAAACCTCGAGTCATGTTCTTCAATAGATGAGTGGTTCCAAATCCGTTGGGAAATATCTGAACCCTCAGATGTATACAAAAGCTTTCTCAGATCAATGATTAAAATGAACTTTGAGCGAGTAAAGTCTGCAGACTTCAACTAGATCCATCCTTCTTCGAACATTGTACAATAACAAACAATGGACTGTACCAAATAACAAAAAACACAGAAATCGCTTGAGGACTTTCAACAGCAGTAACAGCTAAAATGGATATCACATGGCGATCGAAGATAAGGTTAAGATGCAACTCCCCATCAGTACTGGAAAGCGCAATAACGCCTACTGAACTTGAGAAAGATATTTTTCTATGAAATTTTTAAATAGAAAGATTTTATAAATTTCACCCAACAGTAGTACTAGCCGCTAGGGCAATAAACGTCGAAAGTTTTCTTATAAGAAAACGGCT
Source organism: Acanthosepion pharaonis (assembly GCA_903632075.3). Classification (NCBI taxonomy): domain Eukaryota; kingdom Metazoa; phylum Mollusca; class Cephalopoda; order Sepiida; family Sepiidae; genus Acanthosepion; species Acanthosepion pharaonis. Next base: position 43,813 of record CAHIKZ030001688.1, read on the forward strand.
AATATCATCATTATTATAACCACCACTATAGTATAATATAAACACAATACAAATTTATTACTCCCATAAGAATACTAAGCTGTTACGTAATATCTGTCCTTCTTTATAGCAGCGAATGTTGGATGATTTCCTCAAAGATGAAGAAGACACTCGAGGCGACAGATATATGGTTCTACAGAAGGATGCTAGGGATATCATGGACGAGCGTGTGAGCAACAATGAGGTCTTAGAGAGATTGCAAACAAGAAGTAGGCTTATACTTATTATCAGGAAGAGGCAGCTGAAGTTTCTGAGATACATAATGTGGAAGTCCTGGAGAATCTGATACTTGCAAATATACTTGTCGAATAGAGGGAAAGAGAGGCAAGGGAAAACGTGTGACATACCTGGCGGGCTTAAGCAAGAGAATGACATAAAGTGGTCTGGGGGAGGTGGCAGAGGGAAGGAACTGGATGGGAGCTGCAAGAGAGAGAGGGAGGTGGAGAGCCATGATCGCCTACGTCCTGAAATGACATGGCACATAAAAAGAAAGAAAGAAGAACCCGTCATCCCTTTTTCAGTAAAGTTATATTCTATTTTAGCAACAAGAAACATTACTCGACACCAGCAAGCAGAAAAAAGAAGCGCAGCCTACAAATATAAGCTTCTAGCATCTTTTGCTGCAATGAGCTGTCTGATGTCACTGAAAATCTATCCTCCTTGATTCACATTTGAACGTTTTTACAGAGAATCTTGGAGTAGTCTCTAATGAGCAAGAGTTGACAAACTAGGGAAGAATTTGCATTTCAAAACCTTAAGTGGGATGTAGATTGAAATGGGCACTCACGAGGGAAAATATGTTAATTTGACTCTCGACCACAATCATCAAAATTTCGACTCGCCATTTACTAATTTCTCTTCTTATTCAATTGCGTGCAAGAATAGGAAGCAAACGTCACACGAATAGAATGGAATATCTTGTTTCGCGTGTCCTTTTCGATATTAATGAATAACATTGCCGAGTACAGCGATGTTATAACCGGAAGATGTGTTAATTACTTCCGGCGTTTTTTCTTTTGCGATTACAAAGCCCTTGCTGTCAATTCAACAACAAAAAAAAACTAACAGAATGACTAAATTACTACAGCTAAGCAACAGGGAAGTCCCTTAAGCGGATAAAATAAAACTATTTCGCTTTATACTTTAAGA
>CAHIKZ030001688.1:50000-122500 GCA_903632075.3 Acanthosepion pharaonis
GCGCCATGACGATTTTTCACGTTTGTAAGTTTCTACTTGATTTCAGAGAGAGAGAGAGAGAGAGAGAGAGAGAGAGAGAGAGAGAGAGAGAGAGAGAGGGGGGAGAATGTGAAAGAGATAGAAAAAGAGTGAGAGGTGGTTAGACGAAGGAAGAAATGAAAACACACATCTTGTAAAAAGAAAATCATAGTGAACACTAGAAGCTATATTATAAAAAAGACTACAATCAGCTAGATATAAGAAAGTCATATCTATCTTCGTCACGCCTTTCATAACCAATAAGGATCGTAATAGCAGCGCTGTAGTGCGTCTAGGACAAGTTAAGCAAAAGAGGCCATCCCTCAGTCTGGTTTTGTCCTTCTAGACTGGTTGCCCTCCAAGGATAGATATCTCTCTATTAACCTCGAGATGGAGAAATGATGGATTTATTTACGAGAAAGTGAACGCAGTCTCACGGGGAATTCAATCCGGGGACCCCAACTCTTCTTTCCGCGTTAATAAACACTGTAGTAAGCGTACGCGCTTGTCTATCTTAAATACGCAAAAAAATGTATCGTTTTTCAGCATATTCTTGCCTATTATTTTTACAATAGAATCACTTTGATCTGGATAAGTCTTTTTCTAGACCAAAAGTCGGTACTCGCTCACACACGAGCACCAGGATCGTCTTACTTGCTTTCCTGATAACTATAATCTTTAAACAATCAAACGTAATGTCAACCAACATCTTCTTATGCCTTGATCTTGATCACTGTCTTTCTTTATATTCTTTCCTCAAACATTCCTCTTTACTCTTACTTTCACTCTTTGTAAACCATTGCGTGTTTGGGGCACTCCTGCTTTATTAATAAATAAATAAATTGTGGGAACTCCAACCAAGATTGTTTCTCTATTAGAAAACTCTAGCGCACGTATGTAGCTGCAAATGTCATCGCGTTGGAAATTGGAAAGAGTTTGATGTCATAATAGCAACCATTTTGTTTCGCCATCTTGTTTTGTATCGAAAGACACTTTCTCGTTCTTTACGGATTATACGCTTGGAGACGGCTGTATAATGGATAGACCGAAACATTTAATAATGGCAACAAGATCAAGATCTCAAAGAATGCGTTTAATTTCAGAACAAATCTTGCAGATCAAATTGCAATCATTTTCTTTTCAATGGACGATCTCTGATCGTATTTTCAGCTATTTCTTTATCAAGTGTGACTAAGTATCATATTAATAAAATTAAATAATTTTGAAAAAATTGCTTGACTGTCAGAGACGTGAACTTTAAGGAAATAATTTTAGGTCATTTCCCAGACGACATTAGGTAATTTGAAATAAGTTTTCCTTTTGTGTTACATTGAATATAGGAAACAGGCTGAAGTGAAACCTAATTAAATAACAGCAAATAAAATATATGAATTGGTGGAATAGATTGGAAGTTATATAAATACGTGTTGACAGGCAGAAGTAGACATGAACGGATTATTATAAGGACACTGAAATACAACTAGAGATGGAGTTTAACAAAGACTTATAGATGATGACATGGACAGATTGAAGCAAGGAAATTTATATATGATGGACAGACAGATAGACGAGATATGATATGATGAAAGCGAAATAGATATATAGGTAATATATATATATATATATATGTTTTAAAGATCTGAATAGCTATTATAACATAAATTTCGTTATCAAGCTTTTTGAATTTTCCTATACTTGTATTTTGATTGGTCATTCTAGGTTTTGTAACAACGTTTTCCCCTTGCGAAGGATCGTTAATTAATTTAAAACTTTTAAAACCATTTATTCTACATTCAACATCATCACTTGATAAGACACCGGAGGTGTTGAAACAAAATGGGTATTTTTGTAGTGATTTTATAACATATTTATGTTATATTTTTTTAAATATATATATATATATATATATATATATATATATATATATAGAGAGAGAGAGAGAGAGAGAATAATGAATGGCGGCTCGGACTGAGGAATTGGAGAGCCGAGTTCGAATTCCCGTTGAATCCATCACATTCACTTACATGCTAATACCCTTGGGAAAGGTACTAATCCTATCCTCTTCTCCCCTCAGCTATGGGTAAAAAGCAGGACAGACCTGATTTTATAGACTTTATACCGCAAAAAGAAATGCCAACCTACTCTGGGAAAAATCTGCCACGTCAGTCATATATCGAAAAATAAATTATCGCCTAAGCTTGTATCACGCACATAACACACACACACACACACACATACACACACATATATATATATATATATATATGAGTATGTGTATGCGTGTGTATGTGTGTGTATGTGTGTATGTCTGTGTTGACTTCTTATTAAACGTTATAAACATATTGTATCTATTTAGTAGTTTTCTTATCAAAGGGTATGTCTTTACAGAGTTTTGTCCTTCATTCCGACTTTAAATAGATAGATAGATAGATAGATAGAGAGAGAGATACAGAGAGATATATTAATAGAATTAGATAGGTAGATAGTCAGATATGAACAAAACAAGATATATATATATGAACAGAACAATATAAAACAAGATCAATCGATCGCTAGATAGATAGATAGACAGAGAGATAGATAGATATCAAGAGATTGACATATGCAGGAAAACTCTGTAATGATATATAAACAGTATTAGACACACAGGCGGAGAGATAGTTGAGAGATAAATATATAGATTGATGTAAACTGATAAATATGGAGGGAATGAAAGCTGATGAGAAGAGACTGAGATAGATAGATAGATAGATAGTAACCATGTGATATAGATATAGATCGATATATACAGAGAAATAAATATGTGTATGATAAATATCAACAACTGATTGCCAAGCGTAGGAAGTGACTATTATAATGGATTTAGGATTATACTTAATTACTCAATACCGCTTGTTTGCCCTTCCAACATAGTATCGCGTGAGTGATGATGACTTCACTAGATTAATAACAAGTTGATGAAAGGGAGTATAGATTCAAAGCTATTCCTCTCTCACAAGCGGCAAATCAAAACGATGCAATCAATATTCGAAATTGCTGTCTTTATTTAATTTAAACCGTTTGACATCTTTCAGATGAAAAGATCTTTAAACTCTTCAACCATCGTAGATTTTACAATCACATCATATGAGCCTATTTTAATCCCTTGATGGATTATCCAGAATATAAGTATATAAGTATACACGCGCCCAAGTGAATGGAATACTGAACAAGGACAGTGCTTAAAGAAGGGATTCCGCGTATACATGGGGTTATTAAAAAAAAATCTAATTCACGCGGAAAATTCCCTTTTTTGGACACCTCACTCATCAGGGGTTGGCACTGATCCATCTGCTTATTTGCGAGGAGATAATTACTGCCTGGCATGAAGATGGCACCGCCAGAATTGGAACTATACCTACACTTCCATAAAATGACAGGCAAGTAAAGGTCCAATCAGTATAAACTACAGCTAGGTAAACCTATTAAACTCACAAGACATATTGAAAGCAAGTGCAACAGAGGAAAGCAGTGAGTAAGCTACCTAAGAGGCGGATGGCAGAACAGGAAAATAAAGCGGCAAACATTAAATAGTAATGCAAAAAATATGAAGTTGTGGAGAGCGATAATTGACAGTGTCATCAGGTACAACGGCTCTTAAAAGAATGAAAATACAGTATTTTCTTCTCTTTTTTCTTCGTTTTTTAAAAGGATATGATTGACAAGTCGTTCATACTTGTATGCTGAACTGCAGCAGTCTGATGCAGGCAAATGGATAAAAAAATTGAGGTATGGCGTAATATTGTATTAAATAAAATGCGAAATATTTTTATAGTGAATTCAAACTCAACTAGCAAAAAAATAATATTCTTTCTTTCTTTCTTTCTTTCTTTCTTTCTTTCTTTCTTTCTTTCTTTCTTTCCCTACCCTTATACGGTTCGTTTTGTCAACAAAAATAAAATTTATTTTGGATTGAGAAAGGACGCAGATACGTCCGAAAATTTCGATTTTTAACATTTTTTCAACATCCTTCTATTTTGCCTAATAACCTAGTGGCAACGTTAATATTATCCCCTTCCTAATATAACGGTAATATTATCCCCTTCCTAAAGTAACGGTAATATTACCCCTATCCTAAAGTAACGGCAATATTATCCCCTTCCTAATATAACGGGAATATAATTCCCTTCCTAATATATCGGTAATATTACTCCCTTCATAAAGTAACGGTAATATTATCCCCTTCCTAATAAAACGGTAATATTATCCCCTTCCTAATATAACGGTGATATTATCCCCTTCCTAATATAACGGTGATATTATCCCCTTCCTAATATAACGGTAATATTATCTCCTTCCTAATATAACAGTAATATTATTCCCTTCTTAATATAACGGTAATATTATCCTTTTCCTAAAGTAACGGTAATATTATCCCCTTCTTAAAGTAACGGTAATATTATCCCCTTTCTAATATAAAGGTAATATTGTCCTTTTCCTAAAGTAACGGTAATATTATCCCCTTCTTTAAGTAATGGTCATATTATCCCTTTCCTAAAGTAACGGTAATATTATCCCCTTCTTAAAATAACGGTAATATTATCCCATTCCTAATATAAAGTAATATTATCCCCTTCCTTATATAACGGTAATATTATGCCTTTTCTAAAGTAACGGTAATATCCCTTTCCTAAGTTAACAATAATATTAGCCGTTTCCAAAAGTAATGTTAATATTAGCCGTTTTCTAAGGTAACAGTAGTATTAGTCGTTCCTTGAGGTAACGGGAATATTATCCCCTTTCTAAGGCAACGGGTATAATAGCCGTTTCCTAAATTTATCCCCTTGATAATATAAATTTCTTATGAGGAAAATTAGTCACTCATTGAGAGTTCAAGTCACATGTAATATCCATTTTAGTTGTTAATGCTTTTGAAATTCTCAACATGTGTGATTTCTGTTCTTTCTTTGTGAATCTGTTCTAAGCCAACTTTAACGATCGATCTGAGAAATACGTTGTATACAAGGACAGTTTAGATATTTCTGAACGTGTTTATGTGATAGCCATACCTTGATTTAATGAACATCTTAAAATATGACTGGAGTTTTTAGGTTAATGTTATAATTTTGTAGTAACTTCCGATGTTGGACAACACTGATCTTACCACAGCCTATTCTGTGTTCATCAAAGTTGGCGGGGTCATAAGATGATTGAATCATATCACCGTGATAGGTCCTCTGCTAATATAGGTGTTTACCAACTCAGACATATACACAAACAAAAACTATCTACATACTTTTGACTGTTTTACCAAATGCAGATTGTAGTGTGTACGTGTGAGTGTGTTTGTGTGTGCACACGAGCGTGTGTGTGTGTGTGTGTGAGAGAGAGAGAGAGAGAGAGTAATTGTGTGTATCTCCATGTATTCATAGATGTGTGGTTTGCGCCTGACAATTTTTCTTAAATACATTCTTTCCGGACGTGTCTGAGTTTGGTTTATAATCATTTACTGGATTCTTTCCGTTGTAAATCTTTTTTCCCCAACTCTATTGAATAAATTGTAGACATATTTAGGGAAGGAAACGTGAAAGTCGGCCATTTTGTGATAACTATACAATGACTCCTGATTACAGACATTTTTTTGCGCTGACATTAGCAATGGTAACCAAACAGTCGTTCGTCTTATTTTTCATCTTTTTTTCTTTTACAATGCCTACATCTCTATTTCTGTTACAAGCTTCGCTTTTGCTAAAACTTTTCATCATATATGCATTAAGTGAAGGTCATCTTGGTCACTAACATGGCTACCACCAACAAGGTATAACTACATTGCATGTCGGAAAAAGCGTTACGTTCCTTTTACATGTTAAACAGGTTACATAATAGTTATTTTACATAATACACCGACGTTAAGGAAAATGAAGATCCTACTATTCGACAACGGAATTCTGCTATTTGTCAAGCTTGACAAATCTTCTTCTTCTTCTTCTTCTTCTTCTTTTTCTTCTTCTTTTTCTTCTTCTTCTACTCTTCTACCTCCACTTTCTTCATTCAGTTACCGTGTTCCTTAAGGACATGAGCGTTTGTGTCTCTCCACAGCTTCCTATCAATTGTACCTGTTAGCAATGCTTGCCATTTTATTACCCTTTACTTTAGCCACATACAGAAGTTTGTTAGATTTATTCACTGTTTCCTACTATCTTTTTCGCATTCACTTATGTACTGTGAGTGTTAAATTCTACGAGCCCTCTTTCCTCATTATGCGTCCGATAGATTTCAACTAAATTAAAGAAGACAATTATTTTGGCAAATTTGGATTTCGTACCCGAAAAAAACAAAAAACAAAAAAACCCAAAATGTCAAAAGGATGGTTTTTCCGTTGACACCGTTATTATTTTAACTACCTTCACTCCTCGGCAACATTTATTGTTTTAAAAATGCGATGATTAGGATTGTATTAAAACCTAAACCTGATGAAAGTGAATTCATACACATTTTTTGTTCCTGAGAATTTAACAAAAAAGAAAAAAAAAATATTAATCAGTATTTATTAGATTGTTTCTTTACACTATTTATTTACTGTGTTGTTTTATCGGAGTTAACTCCTCCTTAATTCCCTAAATGTTCACTAGGGCACGCACTCCCTACACTATAAATACTGGGCGATTTCTTGCCTCGTTTCCTTTTTACTTTGCATTTCAGCGGACACATTTAAAACACTTGAGATTTGCGTTTTGCCCAGTTGTGGGAAAACGCCATGAAATACGATCTCTTTACGTTTACGCACAAACACAAATATTAATGTTTTTGCCCATTGTAAATCTTGTTGTTTTATATATATATATATATATATAAAACAAAAACACTGATATAATATATATATATATATATATATATATATATATATATATATATATATATATATATATATATAATATTATAGATATATGGTAAATATACATGCATATGCAAAATATATAAATACCCATACATGTATATACGATTCCAATGGAATAAATTATGACCATGGAATATTAGTGTTTAAGCCTTTTTTTATATATATATATATATATATATATATATATATATATATATATATATATATCGGTCTTGTTTGATTTCTTTACATCTACAGTTGGACTCAACTTGAGTCCGCCATATTCCTGTAGTGGACTTTTTAATATTCTATCAGGAGTTACGCACGTTCCTAATTTAACAACACGTAAACCCACAGTCCGCTACAGATTATTTGAATGAAGTGTGACGCTCGACTTGAAGAGATTAAATTTTTAGTGTTCAGGGAAGCATATATGTCGGGTGAAGTGAAGATGATTCGAACTCGTCGAAGTAGCATGGCATGTCCTATCTATATGATTGGAAAGTTGCGTCTGTGTCAAAGAGCTTTGAGAGCGGGAAATAATTTAGGCCACACCCAAACAAGTCCGCTTAAAAACAAATTTGAACTCTATCAAAAGAGGAAAATATGACTAACCCAGCTTTCTTCTTACAACTGAAATACAGAGAGACTGACTTTGACACTATGGAGGTAGATCATGTAGCGTCTTAAACGTGAAGGTCTGAACTAGTAAAACTAAAGAATGGAGATCGTCAGGAAATATGACTTGGAATTAATGACTGCAGATATGAGCTTGCGACGTTGTGCCTGTAGGAAAGTGACTGTAATGTAGAAAATAAGTCATCACTCACAAGGCAGTGTAAAATTTTGTAAACTCTATCAAATTAAAAAAAAATAAATAAGAAGGCTATCCATACCTTCCAGATTTAAATATGGATAGCCTAGTTATTATTTAAATATTTTTACAGCGATATTCACCCTTTATAAGGCTACTCGAGATGGAGAGTCAAAGAGTAAGAGGCACAGTTTATGTGTAGATATGCGGGGAAGCTAAGAGTTAATCTTAGACTTGAACATTGTAGTGATCGGCGAAATATCCTCTTGTGAGTTGGTTCAACAGAACAACGCTTCATGGAAAGAAGCTGTCCGAGTGGAACATACATCTCACCATTGGAATACGAACGGGATGATGGTGATTCGCTACAATGTACGTCGCATGACAGGTCTTAGCTATGAAGGTTAAAACTGGTTCGTAATAAGAAATATAGTTCGGCTGAGTACTTTCCATGGAAATAACTATAGCAATACTAAACATTTAGTTTAATCTGGCACTTGAAAAGATGAAGTATGCCAGGAGGAGTTCGGTATTTCCTGGAATGAAACAATGAGTTGACAAGTTGTCTTACTATGTACAGCAATGGATCGTATATATATGAATTCCACCTGAAGTCTGGAATGAAGTTGAGGATTATCTTTTTCCATATTAATTTTTATTCTGTCTCAATCATATTTCTTTGAGATTTATTTATATTAAGTTAAACTTTACTTATTTACAAGCAACGAAGTGATAAAACATTCAGATCACTTTAACAAATCGAGCTTCACTTATTTTACTGGCCAAACATGGCTCCCCAGATCAAGCCGCACTACGAATCTCAGTTCCCTACTGATGTATAATAAACTGCGTCTATAAGAAAATCACTCTAAAACAAAGTTCGATTCTTTGAAGACTGGCCGTTTAAATTACAATGTGTAGTAAAATATCTCTATTAAAATACTGATCAAACCTACTGCCAACTAATATTGTTCTATGGGCATCTGTGAATCGGCAATTTTGAGTTTGTAGCTCGATCAGACAAGTACCGAAATTTACATATCTATCATCCGGTTCACACCTCTCCCTGGTTCTTTGAACAGGAATTGAGGTTTAACCTTTGTTCCCTCACTATTGGATTTTCGATTCCTTCCAAATTCTTCTCAGTTTACTTCAACTCTATACTTCTAAGTTCTCCGCCTAAACTCTGAAATTTTATTCAATGATCTATTTTTCCTCAATAGGAATAGATAAGCTCACCTATTGTCCGTTTCGGATTTCTCGGTATTTTGAACTGGCGTAGAGGTTGATCCATTGTTTCTTATTTAGGTTTAGATTTGGATTACCAGTTCTTTCAATTACCGATTCCTTTTACTCTCAGTAACCCCTTGCGTCTTAGTGGCTTTATCGTCCTACTTGGGATGAATTGATTAGAAAACAAAAACAAAAACAAAAGCAAAAGGATCTGATTTTGAACACAAGGGTCCAAATTATTGAAATAGCTAAAGATGCATACTAAAAACGAAACAGTGTTCTATGAAACCGAAAAATGTTAGCAACAAAGAAACGTGCGCAGAACTATTATGTAATATCAATCCTCCAAAATGGCAGTATATACTGAATAGTATTCTCACTAATGAAGAGAAAACTGGAGGCATCAGAAATGTGGTTCTACAGAAGGATGCTGAGAATTCCATGAACGGAGGGCGTAAGTAACGAGCAGATATTAAGGACGATAGAAATAAAAAAGCACACTTATAGTCAGAATCAGAGAGAGCTGAAACGTCGTGGACATATAATGAGGAAAGAGAGCTCGGAGAATTAGAGACTCATATATAGAATATATCGATGCATCTTTGTATCTCGGCGAAATAGTTTAATATAACACTTTCTATACTTACTAGAGGATTGTGGTATCAGTAGTTCGTTGCACGCATCTTGTACAACCCCTCTTGCTAACAATCATATATTCTGTCTTCTGACGCATTCTGGTTAGTCTTTTCGTTTTCATTTACTATCTTGATTTGGAGCAACTGTAGTTTTTTACTGTGTCCGATATCGATACGGTAATACATAACTTTTTCTGAAAACAACAACTTTTCAGGGCGTGGATAATGGCTTTCCAAATATTCCTTTTCTTTATTGTCTTCGAATGGTCATAACCTCAGGAAATATAGTGACCTAACTGTTGGCTTCTCCACAGTATAGATTTGAGAGTTTTTATTCTTTTGGATTGGTTGCTACATTGAACCAGAGAACCAAATTTACCGAACTATATAACCCAAATGGAGGAGAAGAAACGGATTCATACCTTTCCCCAGGCCATATTGCGAAGGGAACTCAACATATTTTCCATACAGGTAACTTTTACGTCGACTGCAAACGTATACACGATTATTACCATCTTCATCGGATATATGGACCAAAAGCTACTTAAACTGTCGAAAGTTTAACCTTTTTGAATGGTTAATAGAGGTACATATATCTAGCTAATTTTTCCATTCCTATCTATCGGTCTGACTATCTTTACTACCTGTAAGAAAAAAGAACAAGGTGTAACAAAATAGAAATAAGAAGAAAAGAAAGATAATTTAATAATTATTGATCATTACTGTGGGGAAAAGTCAATTGAATGTAGAGTGTTTCAGTGGGGACATCGGTATGAATTTCGGATTAGATAAATGTACGAATGTAACATTTATGAAAGGCGGAATTATAGACACACACTCAATAGATATAGATTTTGTTAAAAAGATTGGGGAGTTGAAACAAGAAGAAACCTATAAATACCTAGGAGTTTGCGAAGGAGATAGTATACAGCATAGCCATATAAAAGAGAAATTAAGAAAAGAATACTACAGCCGTGTGCACCTGGTGTTAAATACCGAGTTGAATTCACAATATAGAATATCACCAATAAACATTTTGGCTGTCACTGTGGTGCAATACAGTTTCAACATCCTTAATTAGACCATAGTTCAACGAATAGATATCAAAGTGAGAAAGCTTCTCACTTGCCACTGCATGCAGCATCCTAAGGCTGATGTTCATCGTCTGTATGCGCTCAGATGCGAAAGAGGCAGAGGATTAGTTCAACTAGAACTGTCTTAGAAAACTACAACAATCGGTCTTCAAAGATAATTGGAAACTACAGCAGACTGGATGATGATCTGTGTCAAAGAACATGAAAGGAATAAGAAACTGTATTCGGTAATAAAGTGAGCCAACAAGGCTCGGTAACAGAGATAGGGCCTGTAACAATTTTATGGGACTTTATGATACACACAGACACAGCAATCAAAGCTAATAGCCAAGATATAGTGTTCAAAGACCACAAAAACAGAATGCGCCTTCTTATTGATATGACAGTCCTTATAGATTGTAATGTATCTTTGAAGATCTTCAAAGAACTATCAAAATACAAGGGTCTTGAAGTAAAAAAAATGGTACATAAGGACATTAATAATTCCAGTTGAAGGCCCCGGATTGATGAGAAAAGGTTCCGATAGATTCATTGAAGGCATTCCTGATAGTCCATGCCTTAAGTAAATACAAAACATTGTTCTCAAAAGTACATATAACAGATTAGGAGAACTTTATCTCTGTAAAATGTATGAGATCTTAGGGTTTGTTCTTTTTTTTTACAAAACTGATCAGTAGAAAATATCAAGAAGCCATTTCTGATCTTAGACCTCTGGTTGGGATCCGGAAGGAAATGTGTATACAACAGAAATCAAAAGAAAATAATAATAATAATAAAAATAATAATAATAATAATAATAATAATAATAAAGACTAATTAGTTGTAGATATTTCGAAAGAATTTTTTCCGAGAAATTTTTTCCGGTATCTTTTCTTAGACTAAAATATTAGTTTCGATAACGCTTATTATTTTCGACGAGTTCAGTGAATACATAACTGAATATACAGATGGACAAATAAATAACAAAAGAATAAAGTTTGTCTCTATATATAATTTCAATTATCAATAATCATGTATTTACTTTTTAATTATACTCCTGTAAATAAATTCACTGCTTTGTTTAAATTAATCAGTAAGTAATATTATTTATTTTTCCAAGTTGCATGGATTTTTCACTTAATATTATTATCTTAAAAATAGTAATTATCATTCTTCTTCTTCTTCTTCTTCTTCTTCTTATTATTATTATTATTATTGATTTAAAATTTTACAGCAGTGATGCGTTATCCTTCGTATGAATTCTAATCTTTATTTACTGAACTTTAAGTTTTTCTTTTTCCATTAAAATTTTTGACAATTAATTATTGATGATAGCAACGAAAATAATATTTTAAATTAATTAACTAATCTGATTAACAGGAGCAGTAGCAAAAACAGCAAGAAAAATAAATTATTTAAACACCGTAGAGTAATGTATAGCAGCTCGGATTGAGAAATCGGAGAGCCGAGTTCGAAATCCACTCAAAACAATTACATTCACTTACATACAAATACCCTTGGTAAAGTATGAATCCTCTTCTTCTCCCCACCAGCTATGGGTAAATAGTAGGATAGAACGGGAAGTAATGGTAACCTACTGCGGAAAAAATCTGTCTCTTCAGTCATTTATCGAAAGATACCAGATCGCCTAAGCGTGTATCACGTATGACACATAACTGACTGATTATTTAAACGTAATACTCTAGACTTTGTTTTGTGTCTTTGAATAGCTACTTTTTCCAATGTTCCAATGAAAAACTCTGAACAACAACTCGCAAATCAATATATTAATCGTCCTAAAGAGTAAATAACTGCTGCGTTATGAGGTCGCGAACGATCCACTACAGGTTTCGGCACTCTGTAAAAGACCGTTACCCAATGTGTCGGGTAACTTTGGGTGAACTTTTAGATCCGTGCGTCACTCGTTGGCACAATATCTCTAAATCTATAAATAGCAGGATGTGTGTGTGTGTGTGTGTGTGTGTGTGTGTGTGTGTGTGTGTGTGTGTGTAACGAATGCACGGCCGCAATTTTCGACGGATTTGCACCAAAATTTACATGCACATGCCCCAAGTTAGCGGGAACGCCAAGACCGACTTTGCATTTCCCAACTCCCATCGATAGTGGAAAGAATCGATTTTTTCATGCTTCTATGGCACTTTTCATGTAGTTTGTGGCCATTCTGTACTGGCCAGAGTGAGAGCCTATAGCTGCCTGCCACGAATAGGCAGGAGGATTCTATTGGCCAGCGTGAGAGCCAACAGCTGACTGACACGAATGTTGAAAAAAAAAATTGATAGCTACATTCGTCACAAGTGGGAAAAATTTAAATCTGCATGGCACTTTACTCCAATTGGCTCATTCGCTTGCTTGAACTCAACGTTGATTCTGATTCCGCAGAACTGGGTTGGGTGTGAAAAAGTGTTTGTTGTTAACATTCTTTTTTCATTCGGTTTTTCCAGTTACGAGTCCTTTTTTAAAGCTGATCGTTTTGTGTTCATTTTGTTTAGTTCTTTTTTCGTCACATCACATCAGGTCGAAAAATCTGCCATAGGAACAAAGCAATTAATCTTTACGTCACCACAGCCGGGATAATCCCAATGGTGTCCCTACAAATTCTCCAACTATATCTACAACCATTCATTTAAAGAAAGAAACAGTAAAATGTTCTCGTGAGGAGTACAGACTCGTTATGACTGCATTTTATGACGCGTTGCACAAACATATGACTTTCGGCGATAAAAGTTTGACAAAATAAAAATAAAATACATTGACGAAAAGAAACTAACCAGTGTAAGAAATCATGAGAAATAACCGATTGACAGATGTTGACATTAAAGAAATAAAAAGAACTGCAACCTGAATAGGTGAATCCCCAGAAGATGAAAGGGAACTAGAAATGGTCATAAAGAGTTCTAACATCACACAAATCACAGATTATAATGAAGAAACTGAGATATACACCAATGATTGTGGAGATAATGCTGAAAGTATAGTAGTGTTGAAAGGTCACAGTCTTAGTCGCTCACAAGCTTGTAATAAAACGAGTTCAAAACACAATGAACCGAATTATTTTACGGAATATAAGAATAGTACACAAGAAGTCAAAGAGAAAATCCGTAGGCTTATAAGTCAGACACAACATATTGAAATGGAGGAATGAGAATAACTCATCAAAATTACAACCAACGAAGCATAACTCCAAAACTATTAAACTCTAAAATGCATCACTCAAATTAATTCTGTAGGAAGTAGACCCGCATTTAAGTCTCAACGATGTAGTATATGCATCAGTAATAGCAGCATCTAAAAACTTAAACATTAAAGTAAAAATGTAGTCCCACAGATAGGAAGGTCCACATTGGAAAAGAAAAATAGAGAAAGAAATTGAACAACTTAGAAACGAATTATCAGTATAGCAAGAGGAAGAACATGAAAATGAAATCCTATCTGCTGAAGAAAAAATAAAATAAACCATACAACTAAAGGCTCAAAGAATCAGATGCTGTTAAAAAAAGATCAAGATTCTACAGACAGAACAAGATCTTTCAAACTGATGCAAAAGAAATTTTACAGGAAACAGGTAAAAAAAAATTGAAGTGACAGTCCCCCTAAAAAAATAAACGGAAATGGTTATACAGGTCTCTGAAAAATATGGGCTTGCCCTAAAGAACATAACAAAGAAGCAATTTGAATTATTCAAGATGTAAGAACGGATGAAGATATAAACCAAAACAAACATGAGCTGGAATCACAGAAGAGAATGTTGAATGTGCACTGAAAAAAGCACACGACAGGAAATCTCCAGGAATAATAATAATAAAAAAAAACATCCTAATTTTTAAATACAGCACACAAAAAACTTCAAAATAACTTTAAGAAATGGTTACATGATCCAACTAAAATTCTTGCATGGATGAAAAGAGGTTACCTTTCTAAACCCAAATTTTAGTGACACAAATATTAGGAAAACTATAGACCAATTTCAGGTTCTTCCAAGTGGATACAAACTGTTAACATCTATTTTAACAAAACAGACATATTTCTTCACCCTTCTGTTGACGTCTACCACTTGAACAAAAAGGTGGAACGAGGCTACTTCGGATGTAAAGACCAATTACTTAAATAGGATGATCCTGGAAAAACGTGGAAAAAAATCTTAGTATTGCCTGGATAGATTATGGTAAAGCATTCGATAGTGTACCATATTCCTGGATCTTAAAGTCTTTAAGTATGTACAAGGTATCACCCGTTATCATCAATTTCATCAAAAAATGTATGTCGATATGGAAAACTACACTTTACCTCAATCAAAAAAATGGAACCTATAAGTTGGCGAAATAAACATCAATAGAGGAATATTTCAATGTGACTCTTTGTCTCCTTTATTATTTTGCATATCACTTATAGCATTAACCACCAACTTAACAAGACAGAATGCGGTTACAAAATAGCTCAAAAGAAAATAAACCATCTATTTTACATGGATGACAAAAATTGTATGCTAGGAATGACAATGAGCTGGAAGGTCTTCTGCAAACTGTAAAATGCTTCCAGTGAAGACATTAATTGAATGAAATTCAATTTGATAAATGAAAAAGCTACAGTTTTACGAGGATCGCTACAACAAACTTCCTCTATTAGTTTAGACCCTGCTGTAACAATAAAAGATTTAGAACAAGGAGAAGCTTATAAGTACCTAGGTGTAAATGAGAGTGAAGGAATTCACCATAAGAAAATGAAAGAAATAGTGCGTAAAAGAGTACTATAGAAGGGTACGACTGGTATTAAAAACTGAATTGAATTCTCAGAACAGAATTATGGCCATTAATAACCTAGCCATCCCAGTGGTCCAATATAGTTTCAACATCTTGAACTGGACTCTAAATGACATCAGACAAATGGATTCTAAAACAAGAAAGCTTCTTTTTCTAAGTATAAGATGCATCATCCAAAAGGCTGATGTAGACCGTCTATACATACCCCGTAAAGAAGGTGGAAGAGGTCTTATTCAGCTAGAATTGTCATACAAGACAACAACTATTGGCTAACTAACTTTACATGGAAACAACAAATGACTGGATGATAAAATTAGTGAAACAACATGAAAACAGAGAAGAAAAAATATTCAATAATAAAAGAAGGCAGTAAATACAAACAACATTTACATTTAGTAGATTCTGTAGTAAATCAAAACAGAAGCCAAGAACCAACTATTGCAGCAAAAGATATGAAAAAAAAAGCCAAGGATAAAGCCCTTGAACAGATGAAACAACGCTGGCAAGACAAACCTCTGCATGGCCAATATCCAGAACGTGCAAATAAACCCAATGTTGATAAAGTTAATACTCATCGATGGTTACGAGCATCTGGATTAAAGTCTGAAACTGAAGGCTTTATTCTTGCAGCGCAAGACCAGAGTCTTTTCACTAGGAATTTTCAGGCAAATATCATACATAATAATGTGGATCCAAAATGCAGGTTCTGTGACAAATACCAAGAAACAATAGACCATCTAATCTCAGGATGTTCTATACTTGCCCCAAATGAATATAAAAATCGTCACGATAGAGTGGGGCAATACTTACACTGGACAATGTGCAAACACTTTGGAAAATGTGTAAGCAAACACTGGTATGAACATCGGCCAGCGCCGGTTACAGAAATAGAAGATGTCACCATTCTATGGGATTATACCATCCACACAGACAGAAAAATTGAAGCAAATAGGCCGGACATTATTGTCAAAAACCAGAAAGAAAAAAAACTTGCCTACTAATTGATATGGCTTGTCCAGCGGATTGTAACATAGCAACCAAGGAATTTGAAAAACTATCAAAATACAAAGACCTGGAAATTGAAATAGAAAAATGTGGAAATTGAAAACAAGAATAATACCAGTGGTAATAGGTGCACTTGGAATTATAAAAAATGGAACAAAACAACACATTGAAAGAATCCCTGAAACCCCAGCTTAAGAGACATACAGAAAATTGTCTTATTAAGTACAGCACACACACTAAGGAGAACTTTGTCTATGTAACGCTAGCAACTTCAAAAAAAAAAAAAAAAAAAAAAAAAAAAAAAAATTAACATGAAATGTGGCCATAACAACACACCACGACCTGCCTTAGGTCTTTCCGCAGACTTGGTAGGTAGTGTGTCCATAGCAGAAATCGAATGATGATGATAATAATAATAATAATAATAATAATAATAATAAACAAACAAATCAAAACCTTTATAAAAAGTGACTAATAATAATATGGAGATGAACCAGACATCGATGTTCAGCAAACCCATCATTAGCATAGAAGCAGTGCTCTTATTTTTGGGAGACAGAATCTTCCAACTAATAACTACAAGGTTAAAATCAACATTTTTGCTCAAATTTTTCAGTCGATTATGACTTAAACTTGACGAAACTGTTGGCCACATTGAATAGTGACAACCGCATTTACATATCAGTGATCGCCAATGAAACATGGTGACACCTGACCGGAAAAATTTTCTCGTGAAATGGAGAGAACGGGTTTTGAAGTAGGTTTTCAGATCCATTGCAACTAATTTCTTGTAATATTGAATTTAAACCGTTAAGATAATAAACATTAATATTTACTATCTTTAACCATTCATTTTGTTTGCCCGTAAATAAAATATGCTTTTATTTGCCCTTCAAATGCAAAGAAATAAACTTTTTTCTATATTATATAAATATATAGTATATATAAATATAAATATATATATATAAAATAAAAAATTATATATATAAAAATTTTTATGGTTTTTTTACCTATCACATTTGACCAGAACTTTTCTATTGATTTTAAAAAATCACTAATCATATATATATATATAATATATATATATATGAATATACTTAATTCTTTTTTCCAATCAGTCAATTAAATTGCAGACTTCGAAGGTTCATTTTGTATTTCTTCAGCATAAACAGAAAACCAAAAGACCGATGTTCTGGGGAGTCTCCTTCCTGACATATCGACCAAAATCCATTCGAACCCGGGTCTCATGGTCAGAAAGTGAATGTTCTAACTGTTCGACTGTGCGCTCTCTATTTCTATTCGTTCTCTCTCTCTCTCTCTCTCTCTCTCTCTATCTATATATATATCTCATATATATATATATATATATATATATATATATATATATATATATATATATACATAAATTCTATTTGTATTATTTCATTATCAAAAGTGAATTTACATTTAATTAATTAAAAGGAAACCAACATTTCAACAATTTTTTCAATTATGCCATAAAAATGTTGATTACTTCGATCTGAGTCATTTCTAAAAAGATTTAAAGTTTTTTTTTTTAAAGACAGAGATAAAGATTTTACAATTTCCTAAAATAAAACGTTAATTCACAAGACAAAAAAAGAACATAATAAAATAAAATCCCAATCGGAACAAGTACATTAAAAATGCCAACATTTCGTATAAAATATAAATGCAAATCTTTGATAAACTAAAATGACAATGTTTGATAGACTTTTTTATTTAAATATGTTTATTGTGTTTATTACAGCGGAAGCTTTCAATGGCGTTTATCTTTCCTTTGATCTTTTATCGTTTTGAATGCAGTTTTTGATCACTTTTGAGTGTAGATGAAAGGAATGAACTGGAAATTAGTCGATATTCCGATGGTGATAAGGGATTCAATCAATGGCAAAGCAGCGCTTCGCGGCAAAGATGAAACAGAGCCGTACCAATGATTCGTTTAATGAATTAAAAATTTAATTATCAAAGAAAAATGAAGATCTCATATACGTCGGATAATCTGAAAAAAAAAATGGATCTGCTGCTTAGAACATGAGGTTTGTAATCTTGAAGAATCGCAAAGAAAATGAACAATTTCTTTGTAAAATGGATTTGATCCATTTTTACATACAGCTGCAATTAAAAGACAGAATACAAGCATATCTTCTATATAATAGTTTTTGCATAATCTGTCTTATCATAAACAACCTGATGTAAGAGATATTATTTTTTATTGCTCAGTTTAAATATTAAAAATTAAATAAATATGTTCATCACCAAAGTTAAATTTAAATATAGAACAGAGTGAAAGGTTTAAAAAAAACAATTCTTTATTAAAGTTTTATTAAAGTTTTAACTTTAATCAAACCGTAATTAAAACTTAAGCGGGGTACGGTACGTTGCTCATATGTTTTTATCATTTTATAGCACGCGTATTTTAACATATTCGAAATTTTACATCGTTCGGTCACCTTTTAAGCGTGATTTTAGTTGAAGGGATCATAAAAAATCGCAATTTTAAAAGAAAATAAAAATTGCGCGCAGAATAAATGTAAAATAACTAGGAAGATGGATTGCGTATACAACAGACGTCTCTTTGTCTCTGCCCGTAATCTAGCTAAATGTCAAACAATGAAGCAAAACTACTATTTGAAAAAAAAATGAAAAACGAATATCCATCTAAGCGAGTTTCAGTTCTAGAAATTATTGGCGGTATCTGCAAGAGCGTGTTGGTCAACAGCAAATTATCAAAACATCCTCTATTCGATTAATTTCAGTACCAGATTTTTGATATATAGTGTATGCTTTGATTTGAAATTAAAAATTTAACGCTCGATTCATCCGTATTACCCAAGCTGTTTCAAATCCCTAGAACGGAAATTGTTTCAGTGAATAAATATAAACCCATCGATAATTTTGGACATGTCTAAAAATTCAAACCTCCCAAAATAAGTCAATAAATAGTGGCGGGGATAATTTTGAAGGAGTTGATCAAAAGAAATGTAAAACTGAACTTAAAACCAGCCCTCTCTAAACTATAAAAACGGTCCTCACTGATATTTAGTTTCCAGCCTGTTATAATTTTTCATCTCCGGTGACACTTAATTGATACTATTTAACTACTAGGTTGTTATTTATTTTTATTAAAACAAAAGTCTATGGAGGCTTTAATCAACGTGTTTGATTAAGGATTTCATCCCATGATCTTTCTCAGACTAGTATTATGGTTTATTTTTTTCCCAGTGCACCATTGAATTGCTCACGACAATTTGAATTTATATACCAAACACTTTACAATTCGGAGAAGCTTGTATGTTAAAATTTTTGATATTTCTGGCACGCTGGCCTTCTTCGTGAGCTCGGGGATACGGCATTACAGGACGATTATTTGATATTTATGAAATATTTGTCAAACCGTGAAATGAAGATAATATACACGGGTTCTCGTCCAGTTTAAAGAACACCATTTTTGGTAAAAATATAAGTTTTTTATTTTTGATCATAAGTGTTTATGATCTTCATCTATGATCTTTATGATATCATCAATTCCTGTTGACATCCACGCTGACGACACTTTTTATTTAATCCTGCCTTAATAGCAGAAACAATCATCGTTGAAAAAAATAACCTGTCTTTTCTATTGGGACAGGAAATTAAAATTCATTTTAATGCCTTAAATGCTATTTCAACAAAAAACTGCAATTCAGGTCGCTATAATATCAAACATCCCTGATTGCCATCAGGATGGTTAATGCTCAATGAAGAGCGCTCTCTGTCGCTAGTTTTTGGTCTGATTGCTGTATATGACCTGAAGTGGAACAACTTCATTGAATCTATAGCTTCCTCTGCCACAGGGAAAATTGGTTCTCTGTGTCATACCAGACGTTTTTTCTCTCCTGAGTCCATCCTTCAAATCTACAAATCAACCATTCGTCCTTGCATGGAATACTGCTGTCATATATGGTCTGGTGCTTCCGCTATAAAGACGGATACAAAATAACGTGACAGATATATCAATATGGCATCCCGCCTGCAGTCGTTATCTCACAGATGGGCTGTGGCTTCCCTCTGTCTTTTGTACAAGTAATTTCATGGCAACTGCTCCGACGAACTACTTTCACTGGTTCCCAAACTGCATGAATTT
This sequence comes from Acanthosepion pharaonis, assembly GCA_903632075.3. Taxonomy (NCBI): domain Eukaryota; kingdom Metazoa; phylum Mollusca; class Cephalopoda; order Sepiida; family Sepiidae; genus Acanthosepion; species Acanthosepion pharaonis. The sequence continues at coordinate 70,557 of CAHIKZ030001688.1, forward strand.
AAGCATACTATTAGATTGGCATCTCAGTCTCACCCTTTCACTGTCGAAACGACTAAATGTAGCCATCACTTCTTCTTCAATAGCTTCTTATCTCTCACCTTCCGTCAATGGAACTCCCTTCCTATCACTTGCTTCTCTGATAGCTGCAATCTTCAAATATTTAAATGTCAATCGACATCTTCCGATGCCTTGACCTTGATCTCTGTTCTTCTTTTTATCCTTTTCCCGAAAACTCCTCTTTACTCTTACTTTCACTCTCTGTAACCCCCACTGCGTACTAGTCGCAGTCACGCCTTCTTTGGGGCGATTTACTTAAAAAAAGAAAAAAATTAGCCGAATTAAAGAGTTGAATAAAGATAAAAAAATTTTGTTATTTTTAAATTCTTATAACTTTTACATACATAGGACGCTAAAGGTTGCACTATACAGAAAAACTCTGATGAAAGGAAAAAAAATAATTCACTACGACTAGAGAGTGTGTTGATAGAAAGATTCCACCATTCCTGGCAGATCCGCCCATCTCACAGTGTGGGACAACAAACGTGATGGAAAGAAAAAGAAAAATACTCTAAATGACTTAGTCTAGATATGTAGAAAAACATTCTAAAAATTCCAGCACCATTCGTTCGTACACATGTGTAATCTTGCCAACATAACAAATTTAGTCCGATGAAGTCTTGGAGGACGAAACGCTTCACAAGTAAATTTTTTCCACTTTGAGATACTGTTCTTGATATCTAAAAATAAAAAATAGTATTCATATAATATATATATATATATAAATATATATATATATATACACACACATATATATATATATATATATATATATATAAAATATAAAATATATATGATATTTTTATATAAAATAAATATTTTAAAAGATATTATTAAAATATTATGCTCTACGTTGTATTCACCACTTTTTAAAAAAAGTAAATGCTGAAGAAGCTGTGGATTTTTCTTTCAGGTTTCTGGTTTGTCCTTTCTCTTAATTTGTGTATGTATATATATATCATTAAACATTAAAACAACATAATCGCATATTAGGATTTTTTGTTTGTTTTTCTCAGTATATTTTCTTCATACTGTCGGATCTATGTCCATATATTAACATTCACACACAAATGACACACACACACATATATATATATATATATATATATATATATGTGTGTGTGTGTGTGTGTGATTGTGTGTGTGTGTGTGTGTTAAGCAACTGTTTTTTATTTGAACTGTCATGATTATTCTCTGAATGAATGAGTTTTTTTCCCTTTTCCCTCTCCACGATATTTTTATTGAGACACCATCTTCATTTAGCTGATCGTTGACTCATCAAGAGTTTTTTTTCCTGCTCTTTAATAGGACATATTTGTCAACCAACAGAGTAAGAAGAGAAGAAGAGATTTCGGACAAGAGAAATGTGATACTACAGAAGGTCGCTGAAAGTACAATCAACGGGGCATTTAAGCAGCGATGAATCTTTAAGAAAAATGGAAAACATAAAGGACTTAGAATTAGCAAGAGACAACTGAATATGTTTATTCACATAAGGATGAATGAGGGCTTGGAAAATTTTTGATATGCACAGAACATAGTGAAAGCAAACGTTACATTGGAGACAAGGGGCAACTTAATTAACAAGCTTATGCAAATGTATGGTAGAACGGAGAGTAGGAGTGATGGCAAAAAGAAATATTACACTAATACATTATTTAGAGCTACAAGCTATAGGAATGCTTGCACTCCGAAGGAGCACAACACGTCGAAAACTTTTACATAATTCCTGTTTTTAGAACATATATAGGTATCCTTTCTCTGATATGTACGGCATCTGTTTTAGTAGGAACTCTAGGACTTGTTTACCATCTCCTAAATTAGAACACTTTAGATCATATAGAACAGAGTACTGCGTATAAAATCTTGCGTTGCTAGTCTTAACATGAGAATAGGCGAATTAAAATACCGAAGTCTTTTTTCTTATTATTAACTACTCTGATCTGTTGATCTCATATTTTAAGGAGGACAGGTTTACTGTGGCATAAATCTTTAAATGCTATATCATCACGGCTACTTGGTTTCGAAAGTGCGTTCGAATCTAAGCTATATATATATATATATATATATATATATATATTGACAAACTTATATGTAGAGATTCTGTCGACCACGATATCATTATTCAATGACTGACGGGTCAAAGCTAATGACACCTTTGTTAGACTATGCAAATATCTCAAGGACAACAGAAACGTCTTGAAAGAATCGAAAAATAAAGTCTACAATACCATCGTGTTGCTTACCTTTTTTTTTTCAGGTGCCGAATCCAGCGTTGTATAACGACACCATTTGCACCTACTCGACCGTTTGCATCAACGATGTATTTGCGCTACTCTAAATGTGCGTTAGATCGACTTCATCTCTAGAACTACACACTCAGATGCCATGCTAGGATAGAAAATTATTTTTCAAAATAAATACATCTATTTGAGAAACTAGCATCTATCCAACGAAGAAGTGCTGCTTTCTTTCCTGAAGATATATAAGGACTTCTTGAAAAAAAACCCACCTTCATTTCCAGTGGCTTAAACCACCATCATTGAGAAACAGAAGTAGGGGATAAGGTGACATTAAAACGCAAGATCTATCAGGCTAACTCTTTGCTGAATCAAGTCCCAAAAATAAAAGGAACAGAATAAAAATACAGCTTCTCCAAGGTCGGTTACCAGGCCTCCTCATTCATTTCCTCATACAATCATCCAAGATAAGCAACGTCTAACCTGATCAGTACCATAGTAATACCAGGTGATGTAAACTTGAAAATGTGGCTGTTGTAATGGACATTGGTTCGGAATTGTTAATCGGAAAACCAACTTCCAATTCCCTTTAAGTTCTTTCAAGTTTATTGAAGCTTCTGTATGTCAGTGGTTCAAGATTTCCATTGTTGACAAGAGATGTAATGTGAATAGATACAGCTTTGGGTTGAGACCACTAGTTCCTGATGGAGTAAGAGAAGGGAACAAGATATTGTTCCGATGAAGTCATATTCCAAATCCCTTCCTCAACCAATCTTGGAATTAAAGCTATGGTACACGAAAAACTTAAATTGTATTCTGTTATACCGGAACGTACCTATTCTACTGTAAATAGACTCTCCCACAGATAAGTAGTAGTAGTAGCAGTCGCCAGTGGAGCTCAGTGAGTTGTGTGAGTCAGTCGATGTCGGACATTAAAGTATCAACCACCACAACTAGATTGCTGCGCCATTAACTATTATTTCAAGTTCCTAACGTTTTGTCTGTCGAACCTAATTTAGGACCGACTTAGCGAAATACAAGCCTCCACTGTGAAAACTACTCTACAACATATTCATCGATTGAATAATCTGTTTTTGTACTTATATGATTGATTATTGGCAACAAGTTTTATCCACTTAATTTTTTTTTTAACAGCATGTTTAAAAAAAATGTGTCTTGCACACTCCTTCATGGGTGCTTCTACAGTTTACGCCGAAATCATTTTCAGGACAAAATTACAGCACATTGGTGTTATTTGACAAAATAGAGACGCCAACCATCGCACAGAAGCTCAACCCACCTTTGATCTCCTGACAAGCGAACAGTGTCGTATCATAATTTGTAGATGGTTGATATCTTCATTTTTCGCGGCTTTTCTGGAATGTATATGTTGTTAGTAATTGAAGATTTTTTTATGAATATGGATAAATTGATAACGTAAAAGGCTAGTGTTGAGATGTTGTGAGTTTCCCGCCTGTCGGTGTATGAATCAAGACAAACACAGTTGTAGAGGAAAATACTGGTATATTCATAAAAGCAATTAACAATAGAGTGATTAGTAGAACGAAGGTTGGTTAGAACGAAACAATATCCAAAGTCTATAGTCCAACGGTATGTACCGGGTAAGCTTATCTGGACTGCTCACGCTGACTCTCTCTCTCTGACGCTCCGTCACTCTCTCTCAAGAGCTGACTTATATAAGAGGGACCAGTCCATTACTAGTTAGAAGGTGGGTGCGCCCCAACAGCTAGTAAGTAAATGATACAGTAATCGGCTAATGAACATAGAATAAGTTGTGCCATATGTACTTTGGCCCAACACCGCAAATTGCTTCAAAACTCAAGTCATGTTCTTAAATAGCCTCATCAGATCGAGGCATTCATATGTCTGTCATACATAGCGCCAAACCTGTTTAAAAATATCTAAACTGTCAGCTGTATACAACCACTTCCAAAGATTAATGGTAAAAAATGTTTGGAGCGAATAAAGCCTGGGGTCTTTGCAAAGATCATCCTGCTTTGAACATTGGGATTGGCGCTACAGAATTACAAAGAACTGTAGCAAATAACAGCAACCGCACCACTTGAGGCGTTTAAAAAGTAAGTTTTTAAAACGGATAGCACATTTAACCCGAAGAGAAAATAAGGACAAAATGAAGTTGTTAAGATTTCACACCGCATCAAGGTTTGGAAGGAAAACCCTATCAATATTTGAAAGAGCGATAACAGCTACTGGACTTGTGGAATGCGGTTACAGGAACACAAAGAACTATACCAAATAATAGAAATCACATCACTTGAGGATTAACAACAGATAAAACACATATAAACCTACACACACAATGATTTCCACACATATTAGCCTAAATATACAGTGAATCCAAATCATATAAATTTATCTATACCATGATCTGGAAATAGAATGGAAGCAGTGATGGCACCTATGCTGAATCAATCATAAAATACAGTGGAATTAGTAAATACTAAACACATCAGATACCTTAGCATATGCATCCATAAATAGGAGAAAAAGAAATTGAACATAGAATAGGCTGCGCCAGCAGTAGTTTTGCCCAACTCCACAAATTACTACAAAAGCAAAATATCAATCTGAAAACTTGAGTCATGTTCTTAAATAGCCTCGTCAGATCAAGACTTTCATATGGATGCCATGCATGATTCTAAATCCATTCAGAAATATCTAAACTCAGCCATATACAACCACTTTCTAAGATCAAAGGTGAAAAAAAAGTCTTTGTGCAAGTGACTACTAAAGACCTTGGCAAAGATCATCCTTCTTTGAACACTGTGGAATGTCGTTAGAGAATCACAAACAAAAAACTGTACCAAATAACAGAAATCACATCACTTGAGGACTACCAACAGCAGCAACAGCTAAAATGGATAGCATATGTAACTTGATGAGAAAATAATGACACTATCAAATATTGACATTCCCACTACTTGAAATAAAAGTTAGAAAGGAAACCTCATCAATACTTGAAAGAGTGATAAAAGCTACTGGAATTGAGAAACCTGTTTTCTTAAAAAATGTATTTTAAGAGAGAGATTTTATAAATTTCAATTGACAACAGTACTGGCTGCTTGGCCAATGGATGCCAAATGTTTCCTTGTAGGGGATTTTTTTAAGCATTTCACGCCTAGCAAGGTGGGAAGCCACTAGCACGCAAGGGGTTATAGAGGATTTGGAGCAAGAGCAGATAGGAATGATAGAGGAAAGGATGAGGAGAAGGATAGTGGAGAGATCAAGACAACTGGAGATATCGATTGACATTACATTTGAATAGTTGGAGATTATAGCTATCAGGGAAACAGGAATAGGGAAGGGAGTTCCACAGGCGAGAGGTGCGAGATATGAAGCTATTGGAGTAGAAGAGGCGGCTATATTTAACAGTTTCAACAGTGAAATGGTGAAAGTGGCATACCAGCCTCGTAGCACGTTTGAATTCGCGAAGTCTGGGAACCAGCGAAAGCAGCTCATCGGAGCAATTACCATGAAAGTATTTGTAAAAAAAAGACAGAGAGAGGCGATTACCATTAGAATTACCATATCGTCAACGATCAGGACCCTTTTTCTTTATTATCTGTGAATTGTTTTGCATTTTGGGGAAAAACAAAGGAATGGTTTCCGGTTGCCGTTTCCACGGTTTGGAATTCAGATTTTTCCATTTTTTATTCTGGTTTCCAACCAAATCTAGTCTAGACAGCTATTTAGCCTATATGTGACGGGCAGAAGGAACAGATTCCTGCCTTTCTTAAGGGCTTTACTACCAAAATGATCGCACAGACTGGCCTCGGATTCGAACACGGGCTGTCGATTACAATTTCAGCTTTGATAACATTTATCGCACGCAAATCCGTGTTGGAACAAAATACTGTGAATTCGGATGAAAAGTCAACAAACATCTGCGTCAAGATACAGATTTATTGATTCATTCTCGTGTAGATTTGTAAAGTACTCTTTTCAATATCGTCTCTTCAAAGAATTCCGTGCAGATGTTAGTCGACCTTAGTTAAAATGGTGCGCCATCGCTAGGATTTTGTGTTTCTATGTATGCTTCGTAAATATGTTGTCTGTATACATAATGATAGCATCTCCATTAAACTATTCACAGGAATGTTGGTAACTGCCATTAATGATTGATCTGCTTCCAGTTCGTCTGTTATTATTGACAGGATTTTGTCTGCCGTTACTTTGTCAAGCAGGTATAAAACAGGCTGGATAGGCGTTTCTTTTATTAGGTCGACCAACTATCGAACACATTTTGGTCAAAGTCGGAAATTTTCTTGAAATCGGATTGATTATATCCACCAGAAACTGGCTTCGTTGTTGGCCGACTTAACGTCGCAAATGTTTTCCGAGTAAAAATTTGATGTCTAGGTTTCTGAGATGAGGTAATGTAATTATTTACATTATTTACTATGTGGGCACCTCGACGTGGTGTAATGGTTAGAAAGCTTGTCTTGCTAGATCAATTACGACTGAGTAGTGAGTTCGACCCTCACTGGGTGCCCCCATACTTTCAGCCATGTGCCACATCTAAGCCGGACTTAGAAAAAAAACAGGGCACCTCGGCGTGGTGTAATGGTTATCAAGCTTGTCTTGCTAGGTTAGTTACTACTGAAAAGTGAGTTCGATCCTCACTGGATGCCTCCTGCTTTCGGCCTTGTGCCACATCTAAGCTACGCTTGGAAAATCACAGAGCACCTCGGCGTGGTGTAATGGTTAGCAAGCTTGTCTTGCTAGGTCAGTTACTACTGAAAAGTGAGTTCGATCCTCACTGGATGCCTCTTGCTTTCGGCCTTGTGCCACATCTAAGCTACGCTTGGAAAATCACAGGGTACCTGTGGTGTAATGGTTAGCAAACTTGGCTTGCTAGATTAGTTACTACTGAAAAGTGAGTTCGATCCTCACTGGATGCCCCATACTTTCGGCCTTGGAAAATCTTTACATTATTTACTATGTTCTATGTTACGCTTGGAAAATCTTTACATTATTTACTATGTTCTGACTGTTGTCCTCACCTTTGTTGCCATATTCACGACGTTTCGGCCGTCGTACCCCCCGACCTTCTTCCTGAGATTGGAATTTATTCCGTCCACCGCGGTAGATTGTTCTAGTTCCTATTCCTAATATCCTGTTTCATGTATTTCCCTTATTATCTCAAATCTTCAATCTTTTGTTCACCACTTCTGTGGCCAGATATTGAACACGCAAGTCTTTGGATCAAATAACTGGATTACTTCAACCAACGGCTTATCCACTAGGCCATGTGTCCAATCATCTGAATAAACGTCGTGAATATGGCAACAAAATGATGACAACAGTCCGAACATTGTAAATAAAATAACTGATAATATAAAATAAATTAGTGGCTACAGTATGGATTCGCCCTCTACGGTGTGGTAATTGCGAATAGATATTTTTTATATTAGATCGATCAACCATGTGCCGAGATCAGTTTTTCTATATTAGATCTTATGCAGCATTCTGCTAGTAAGGATTTTGCATTTAATAGAGAATAAAAACACGATACACAGAGTGGGTAAAGTTCAAATGCAGTAGATATTAACGACTTCAATATGAGAAGCAAAACTTTCTGGCCGTAGTAGTTGATAAGAATATTTATTACCCCATCCTCAAAAATTAAAATGCAAATTCCTTACACACGGATTATCTCTCTTATTTAAATCTGAAAACGCCTATCATGAATAGGTGAAAAGATTTGTTCGCATACAATTCCATTTTACTCATTACCTTCTCCTTAGTCCAGATATTAATCCAGATTCTACATATAGATCCTGGTGATTAATACTACACACAAAAGACAATTGTTAAAAGATTTAACACAGAAAGAAAACAAATCATTACTTTAAATAATATGAAATAGGGAAAAAGCCTATCACGTCCACAATGTATCCCATCTAAATAATCTCAAAATAGTCACAAAAACTTCCAAAACCGTTATAGATATACTCAAATCCTCTAACACTAATAGCAATAATATTTCTGAAGCAAGTATTTATAAAATAAATTGCCAAAACTGTTCCTCCCAATATATAGGAGAAACAATTAGAAAATTAAAAAAAAAGCGCATTTATGAGCACAAAAGAGACTTCACAAAAAACAACTTAATTAATGCACTAGTCATACACAGAAATAAATTCAACCAAAATTTTGATTTTAAAAATGCTACACTCATAAAAAAAGAAAATAACTCGCTCAGAAGCAAAATCCTCGAGAGTGCCGCCATTGAATATTACCCAAATATTTAAATAATATGTTGAAGTAACCATTTTCGCCTGAGGAAAGTCACAATACCCGAAACGTATGTATGGAAATGTACAGAATAATATATATATATATATATATATATATATATATATATATATATATATATAATCCAAATAATAATCAAAAACGTTTAATGCTTTTTCTTTCTTTAAAATATACACATTTCTCTCCTTGGAACAACAGTATTCTCTCTCCAACACACACACACACACACACACACACACATATATATATATATATATATATATATATAATGTTACGTAATAGAACGTATGCCATAAATGAGTATGAACACTTTGGCGACAGACAGTTACATGCTTGAGAGCAATATTATGGCTATTAGTGGTCTATATAAACGCCGGAAGATTGCTTTTAATTATAAATATTCGTCCCATAATGTCCCCAATGCTATATAATAGAGTTTTGACTTTTTTTGTAAGCCTACGTTACTGGGTCATAAATCGACCTTTAACCTTTTTTAAAAAATAATGTAAAATGCATTAATTTGTTTTAGTGCTGGAAAACCTCACACCAAACAAAAATTAGATTTTACTATAGACGCAATAAGGGTAAAAAAAAATCAAAATATTTCAGAAGCATCATTTTTCAATTTGTTGATGAGATAATTGGTTAGTACTTATGTAATTTGAACTCATTTAATAGTTTATAGCTATAGCATAATAATGTATATATATATATATATATATATATATATATATATATATATATATATATATATATATATAAAGTCTGTCTGAAATTATAATCATCGATTTTTAAAACTATAGACATTGCGCCCATGAGTGAAAGTATTTCAAAAAGTGGCGGCATCATTTTGATATTGCGTCTTATAACAGGAACGTTTATCCATGTTTGCCAATTTGACTGACAATGATTAGGAACGTAAAAAACATCAATAACACTATTTCTCTTTGATAATTGCTATTGTCTTATACTAATTATATTGCATTTTAATGGCCGTCCGCAGAGAAAATTTGAGATTATTCAAAATGCCCAGTAGAAGCAGACTGATTTTGGTTAAAATGAAATTTTTAAGAATATGCCTTTTAGAAAAAATATATACTTGATCATGTGGAATTAGAAGCTGCAGTTTATTGGAATTTAAAAGACAAAAAATGCTTTTAATATTTTGGGGTGAGTCGGTTGTTGATTGATGGTATTGACATAATAACAGAAAGCCATTTATAGATGGAATTTAAGCCTTTTATATTATTTGGGGTATTTTCCCGTTGTCTTTATTAAGACAGAACCTGAAAAATTACAGGAAACTATTTATGGCATCTTCCTCAAGTACATAATTCTTTAAAGAGGTTAATTTATGTTTCCTCTGTTAGTTAATTTTGAACATTCTGTTTACAATATATAAACCTATTAATAAACGTATATTTTACGGTCAATAAGGAAAGCACAAACAAGTAAGAGACGACTTAAAATAAATCCTAATAAATTCAATAGATACGAATGACTTTTACAATTCTGTACAAACCCGGTTCCAAATTAAATAAGTGGTTTCTGGAATTTGATTGGATAAGACAAGTCACGGGATGTGCTTTCTACTACATCCGCGCGGTTAAATTCTAAATGTTCTGGAGATAGTTCAGGACAAGGGTTATTGAACCATTCCCGAGGTAAAACTTAGATAGCGATTCGGAGCTGACCCATAGCGATGAAAACGATTCGTCACCGACCATATCTGCACTGATGCAGTCAGTGAAGGACAGTCGGCGAGAGACAGTCAGTGAATCAGACCAGGCCTCGATTGCACGTACTATGACAACAAGTCAGCAATGATTTTTCTATAAACAACGCCACGATGAAAGTAAGTCCTGCCTCTATTCTCTTTGTTTACTGTGTTTTAAAATTACTGCTATCGTACGCAATCAGTCAGCATTCACACACACGTTTCATTAGAGAGTGCTTCACTTACACACTCATATTGGCGTATCATACCACTTGAGTTCCTCATCTGCAAAAAAAAAAAAAAAAAACTTTGTAGACACACTTGCGATAAATCGAACAATCGAACTATTGGTCTCATCCTGGTCCAGAAAATTAATTTTTAGTATGTAATATTATTTGCAATATTATAATATGTATCTCTCTGTATAAATGTTACTGTCATATTTAGTTTGATCGTTCTTTTCCGCAAAGATCATACCTTCGATTTGTATAAAAGATTGTTGTATTTGGATTTTATTTTTTTCTCTTAAAATCCGGGTAGACTCACCTCAGAGTTCAATGATTCAATTCATAAACTAGTGATCGACATAGTAAAATGTAGTCTGAATGGGAATCGTGGAACTCTAGTGACAAAATAATAATAGTCGATTCAAAATGTATTAGTAGATCATGGGAGGTATCAATCTGTATAGTCTTGAAATAGATTAGGGAGGCAAATGAGGTTTCCCCTAGGGAGACAGTGAAGACGGCATATGTCAGATTTCGGAGACGGATGGAGGCCGTAGTAGATGCTGAAGGTGTTTTTTTTTTTTAAGTGAATTGCCTTTTGATTGTATGCCATTTTTCTATATTCCTAATAAATTTTTATGCCTTAGATGTTCACTTTATTCACACACACACACACACACACACACACACACACACACACACACACACACACACAACAAACACAGACACACACATATATATATATATGTGTGAAGAAATATAGTCTTAAGATGTGCTATATTTATGGGATAAAGTGCTCAATATCAGGGATACAGCCTGTGTAAATATCAAAGTGAACATAGAAGTCAACTCTTAGAGGCGACAGTCTGTTTCATGCTAGATGCAATCGTCAGACCACGAGTGCTGTTATTTTTCTCGGCTATTTATATTACGGGTTAGTGGTGCATTGTGGGTAGTCTATTTTGGCAGTTATTTTGGCGCAAGTCGTTTATTTGCTTATTTATTTAGGTTAAATTATTTTGCTTGTTTTTATTTTTTATTTTATTTTTTTATTTTTTATCTTATATATTTATTTTTTATTTTATTTTAATCGGTGTTTTTATTAACGTAGTAAAAATTTGTTGATATCGCTTATATAATAGTTTTTTTTTTTGGTTTGGGAAGGTAATAAAAGCTATTTATTCAATTCACAAGCAAAATAATTTTACCCAAATAAATAAAGAAGCAAATAAACGGCTATATATAAATAGACGAGAAAAATAACAGCGCTTGTGGCCTGACGATTGCATATAGCATGAAACAGACTGTCGCCTCTAAGTGTTGACTTTATGTCATTTTATATATATATATATATATATATATATATATATATATATATATATAAACAAAAACAATTTTAACTTTTAACAGATATATAAGTTTAAAAAATTACAACTTGTTACTTTATGATGCGAATCTATAAATCAGTCAGTCAGTGCCATTATATATCTTTCGATTTATGACTGGCGAGGCAGAAGATTTACCCGCAGCAGTAGGTTGCCGTTTCTTGTTGCGGTATAATGGTTTCAAACCAAGGATATAGAACCCAGGCTATCTGTCTACACAACCCATTGTCTGTGAAGGAGAGAAGAGATGGATATATACATTTTCCAACGATATTTGCGTGCATGTGAATGCAATGAACCCGACCGGAAATAGAACTCGGGTCTCCACTTGCTCATTCCGAGATGATATGCATGACACCACAACGCTAGAATTTGTAAATACTCAACTATAAAAATTACGTCTGATTCCATTATGTTAGTGTTTATATATTGAAATATATAAAGTGTAATTCTTTAGTTTTATTATATTCAGTCTGGAAATATACAAATATATAAATAATTGAAAGGTAAATCCATACAAGGAAGAGAGACATCAGAGACAAAGAGAAAGCTTAATGTATTATAGAAGATATACACTAGCAAATTTCAAAAATAAAGTAAAGAGGGTTATAATGCAAATGCATTCCACAGGCGAAATTTCTTAAAGGTTACTTTAGTATTAGTTTAGTGATGGATAAAAATAAGTTCAAAGTTTGTTATAAACTTTTATATGCCATCCACATATAAAATATGGTACATTTCGATTGTATATGGTGATATAAAAAAAAAATTAACTTGTTAATGCTTCAACATAGCCCGGTGCACAGAGTGCAAAAATCATGAAAAAATGAGTAAAAATCCGATACGCATCTCTTCTGAGTACTATCTATCTATCTATCTATCTATCTATCTATCTATTTTCTATCTATCTATCTATCTATCTATCTATCTATCTATCTATCTATCTATCTATTTTCTAAGTTTTATCTATATATTTTTCTATTTTCTAAGTATCTATCTATCTATTTTCTAAGTTCGGCCTATCTATCTATCTATCTATCTATCTATCTATCTATTTTCTAAGTATTATCTATCTAGCGATCTAGTTTTTAATCTATTTTCTGCGTATAATCTATGTATATTTGTTTTCCAAGTATTATCTATCAACCTATGTATTTTGTAAGTATGATTTATCTATCTATCTATCTATCTATCTATCTATCAGATGTTTTTCAAAAGTTTACAAAGCTCTATTTTTGCAAACATTCGACAAGATAGAATATTCTGTTTATATAGACATCTATTTAATTATCCTAAATTCTATTTTCTTTTAACTATAAATGTTTGTATCATTTATTTTTGTTTTTCTATTATCAGTTTCATTATATTTTGCGTGCTTAATTTTACTTGATATAATTTTGAAGTTATTAATCTTTTTACTATTATTGTCCAGTATTTCTCTCATATTTTTGCAGACTTGTCATTGTGGTAATTGGAAGTTGTTGAATATTTTAAAGAGTGATTTTTCATTCGTAATGCGATAACGCATCAAAACATTTTTGTGATGTCAACGAACACTCATTGCCACTTATTGTCACTTTTGTAATGTCAACAAATATTCGTTGTCACTTTCGTAATGCTCATTGTAGTAGAGACTTTATAATCGCGGATACAACTATGGTAACGCCGTAGAACAATAAGAGTGTCAAACGCCTTCGAATAACATTCGCACTAATAGTACTTGCTCGATAATACTCACTCAAACAGTAACCATGGAATAGTGATACAAATAGTAATCTGTATAGTGATCAGTATAGAGAAATAGTATGGTGAATAGTATAGAGATAGAGGATAGTGTAGAAAGATGGATCAGTATAATAATAAAGGATAGAATAGAAATGGTGATCAACTAGACACCAGGCTAATTACTATATATACATTGCTTTTACTCTAACATGATCTAATTATTCAAAATGGGATCACCTCTGTTTGTTCTTTGGTGATCTGTGTTAAAACCAAATTCCTATATAACAAACTTAAAGGACTGTTTGGAGGTTTTTCTACTTGAAACTAAATAAGCATATATTTCTGATATAACACAAATCACATGTCCAGGCGTAGAGGATAACTAGTTTTAAACTATGCGACATTAATCCTCTCTTAATCGAACTAACTAAAAGACGATACATTTGACCAAATAGAATGCTCTTTAGTGCATGTGTATATTGTGCCGTCGGTTTAGTTATTTATTTCTATTGTGTTCTTACTCTCTAGTACACTGAGGCGATCCTTACAGAATTATAAGTCCTACCAGGATTCATTATCGATAGCCACAAAACGTATGTCTTAACAACAAAAGATACGCCAATGACACTGTGTTGATAGCAGATACAGAAAGAAAAGTACAAGAGAAGGTAGTGTAGGCAAGTAACAAGATACAATTTGGAGATACCAAAATCAAACAAGCACCACAATTTACACATTTAGGAAGTGCGACACTGAAATCATAGAGAAATATGTCTTCCAGAATCTAAGGAAGGTATTCAATCAGTTATGTAACACGCGTGATTCACGCTTAGGCGATCATGTAACTTTCAATACATGACAGACGGGGTAGATTTTTTTCCCGCAGTAAGATGCCATTTCTTTCTGCGGTAGACCAGTTGCCATCCAAGGCTATATAACCCGCTCTTTACTGCTATTTACCCATATCAGTGCGAAGAGAGAAGAGGATTCATACCTTTCCCAAGGGTGTTTGCACCTAAGTGAATTTAATGGTTCAACTAGAATTCGTACTCGATTCCTCAATTCGAGCCGCTATCCATTACTCCACCGTGGGAGGCACGTTGGAGTAATGGATACCGGAAGGTATTAAGAAACTGGAAGGAAGGTATTAAGGAACTGGAAAAATTCGTTATAGACGGAGAAAAGATTATTGAACTCTTATGCGTTATTAGTACGCGTATAAGGCAGTGAACCCTAGACAATCTCCACACAGATGAAGAAAAGACTTGAGGAAACAGAAATGTTTTTTTTTACATAAGGATGTTGAGAACAACATGGACATAACATATGCACAAAGAAGAAATTTTACAGAAAATATAAAAAGTGCACTTATAACATAAAGAGAGTTGCAATTTATAAGAAATAACGAGGAAAGAAAACTTGGATTATTGTAGGCAAGACACAGTGGAAGGACTAGCTTATCTAACGAGTTTTTGTAAATTGATGACAGATTCAGCATTAGGAGAGATCGCAAAAAGACATTTACAAAGAGACATAAATGACAGTGAATTGTGAAGAGCCAAGATGACCAACGTTATGAAGGGGTATGGCTTATATAATAAGAAATGTTTCAGTGTAATTCAGTTTTGTCCAGTTGTCCGTAAATTGTTTTTGTCCATTTTTTTTTTTGTTTTTCTTATGAGATAACGCAACTTATTTACTAAGTTAAAACTTGTTGATTATGTATCGGCCGTTCGTTTCAATGTGTAGGAATGATTGCTAAAAACACGCTCCTCTCCATATTTATAGAGAAATCGTAAAGATTCCTTCTGGGATTTCTTCCTAGCCAATAAGATAAACGATTCTTGGTTACACCATATATTGCTTCCTTTTTGTCTTGAAGTCAGAAGGCTGCAATCACTTGTCTGTATTACATTTGTTCTTTAACACCATTCTTAGTTTTTGCACTTGTTGCCTGATTACTGTTGCTTTGTCTACGTTTATCTCGCATATATTTTTTGTTTAGTATTGTTTTTGCCTTTTTCGTTTATTTCTTTTATTATTGTTTATTGCAAACTGTGTCAATTCTCTTTGCTGGAGATTACTACCAATTACATTTAACCATGGCCAGTAACTCTACACCCTAATTATCTCTCTGAATGATGAACTATGAATTTTCGTGTTCTTCAATCTCTTAACCAAATATTAGATTTCCCTACGTGTTTCCCTATTAATTCTGGAGAACACGTCCTACATCCGAGCTTTTCTTTACTTCTTCTCCGGACACTTGTCGCTATTTGCAACTATCTCCTAAGACATGATTTTATTACTAACGTTTTGATTGAAAATAGTGACATCGAGTTTTCTTCCTGAGACAAAGTCGCTGTCAATGCTTTCGTGACATAACCAAGTTAAATAGGATTCTTCTTGGTTCACTCCTGCCTGTTCAGCCGATATAGCCCGGCGATACCAACGTGTCAGATCGGAACCATTGTTGGCTTCCAAAGAGTTCTGTCTACCTAATTCCACTCAAATGTGTTAACCCGGTTTATAGTGTCCAGACACTTTCTAAGGGTGCTTGACTCTGGGATCGCCGTGCCAGATCGATACCATCAAGAAGTCGCATTCGAAACAAGTCGAAAATAGAATGGTGAAATCCGAACCAGGATCTAATTGCGGGTAAGTGAAAATTCTATCCATTATACAATATGCAATATATATATATATATATATATATATATATATATATATATATATATATATATATATATATATATATATATATATATATATATATATATATATATGTGTGTGTGTATATATATATGTATATATATATGTGTATATATATATGTATATATATATATATGTATATATATATGTATATATATATATATATATATATATGTATATATATATATATATGTGTGTTTGTATATATATATATAATAACAAATATATACGTATCAGACTAATAGCTTTTGATCGCTTTTTGATCACTTTTATTGCTTTTTAAGTAGTTCTGCCTCAATATAAATATATATATATATATATATATATATGTATATATATATATATATATATATATATATATATATATATATATATATATATATATATATATATATATATATATATGTAAAAAAGAAATATGTTGTAGTGGTTCCAACGAGAGAAATTTATGTATATTCGGTCTTATCTGCGTCTTATGAGAAAACTGGTTTTGGTTTTCTTCTTAAAAAATGATTTATTAACGGAAAAATTTGTCGTGAAAACTGTAAAACAAAGTATAAATTTTTCTCAAAAATTAACATTTCAACCAAAACTCATTCTCCGGTTTCTTCATTTGAAGCATCCGCGCATTATTTTATAATATATATATATAAATATATATATATATATATATATATATATATATATATATATATATATATATATATATATATATATATATATATATATGTATATATATATATATATATATATATATATATATATATATATATATATATATTAACAAAAGATATACATATCAGACTAATAGAATGTTTTTGATCGCTTTTGAATTTTTATTGCTTTTAAGCAGTTCTGATTAAAAGGCAAAGTAATTTATAAAAGCGAAAATGAAGTGAAAATGCACTTATTTCAGAATCATTTGCCGTAAATTTCTCTACCATATATCATATTTTCTTCCATCTCAAAACTCTTGCTGATGCTTTGTCAGATAATTAGAAGTAATAGTGATAAAAATAAAATGAACATGATAAAAAGCTGTATGTGACACTAGAGTGTCTCGATACATCGGACGTAAACCTGTAAAATTGAACGTCTCCGTATCTTTCAATATAAACTGAAAAAAAAAGAAGAAACAGGTCAGGCCAAAAGTGGAGTACTGTTGTCATATTTTGGCGGGAGCTGCGCAGACGTCACTCTCCAGCCTTGATATAGTGCTCAAAATCGTCCCCAAGACCTTGAGGTTGGACTATTCTTCATCTTTCAACCTCTCTCCAGCAAGCCTCGCACTTCACTACCGGAAAGTGCTCGGACGATCTACATTCCCTGGTCTCGCCAAGGCAAACCTTCACAGCAAGAACAGGACATGCCACTTACATAGTGGCAAATCACCCACGTTCCCTCCGTATTCCATAGGTGAGAAGTAAGTTCCACTCGAAGATCTACTTCCCGCGAACAACTGCCCTGTGGAACCGGCTCGAAAACAAGATGTTTCCCAGGTCATTACAATTTTAACCTGTTCAAGGTTAGGGTTAACCGTTTTCTTCCATTTTTATACACACACAAACCTCTAATTCAAGTGCCATCCATGGGCCTTGTAATAGGTGAACCTCGTTGTTTGAAATGAATTTAAGGCTATATGAATTTTTTTGTTTTCGAGCCATTCTGAAAATAAAAAGAGGATTTTATCTTAAATTAAATGCTGAAAAGTAGGGAGTATACATAAATAACTTGCGACATGAACTAAGAATTATAAAGAAAATATACAGAATAAAATTTAACGGCTTTTCATTCTTATCTTTCATCCCAAGAAGCGCCAGCTTAGCGAAAAAAGTGCTAATGATTTACTATTTAAGCAAATATACACATATAATTTTATTTCGTTTTTTGATCTGATGTAACCTAGAAAAACGAAACGCGTAATCAAATTTAATTTCAATGAAAAGCTTTCCTATTTGTCATATTTCCAAATTTTGACGGGATTCTGTGTCCTATTTTACACGCACACACACAAAGACACAAATACATACACACACACATATATATATACTGTATATATATATATTCTGTATATATCTATACTGTATCAATACTGTATCTATACTGCATATATCTATACTATATATATATATATATATATAGAAAAAGTTTCAAACTAAAAATTATAATGTTTTATTTTATGAAAATATTTATTTATTTATATATATATTTGATATTTCAAATTGTCCTCAATTTTTCATCAGAAATAACTGTTTGTTACAAATAAATTAAAATTACTGTTTGTTGGCAAGTAGCGTCCTTCGAGAGACGCGGACGTCACGTGATATGGAACGTCACTGTTCAGATATTCCTAACTTAAATCTAACTGTCATAAATATTTTAAAAAAAAAAAATTTTTTACTATATCTAAAAAAATTTTTAGCTATTGAAATATTTATAAAGATTTAAAACACCTAAGTCCCTATTCAACCCTAATTTATGTGTATTTAATTTTAAAATCCAATATTTTTTTTTTTTCTTTGAATGTGGAAGTAAAATCGGAATCTATTAATAAACATTTGCAGTTTTCTAATGTGTGTCCTGATTGATTAAAGTGTTTAGCTATGGGGAATAAGGGTTGTTTTGACGTATTGTTTGTTTATGGTTATTAAAACGAAATCTAAAATTGTTTCCAGACTCACCAATATATCCACTATTAGGACATAAGTTGCAGAATAAATAATAGATTACGTTATGGGTATCGCAGGTGAGGTTAGGTGGCTGTATCCTGATATTGGTGTTGGGTACAGAAAATATATTATCTATTATTAAATGTTTGCAAACTAAGCAACGAGGTTTGTTACATTTGTAATTTCCTGTTTGGTTTCTATTGTTTAGATATTTGGTAGAGGTGAGGATAGCTGATAGGTTTGGTGATTGTTTCATTGCATTTATGGGTGGTTTATCGAAAATGTCTTTGATCTTGTTGTCTAATTGGAGGTTCTTGTAATCCATTTTTTAAATTGTGAATAAGTGTGTGGGAATATTGATTGTGGTTAAAAAACCATGGGAATCCGATTGTTGTTTTTATTTTTCTTGTATGTGAGAAGTGTGTTACGATTTATCAGGATAGTTTTATTTAGTGCTTCTTTTTATTATTTTTTATTGGCTTATTTGCATTTTAGGAATTGTTTTGTTAAGTTATTAATATTGTATAGAAAATCTAAATGGTCTGAGCATATGCGTTTGATTCTAAGAAATGAGATTGTATACAATAGATTTTTTTAATTTAAAGGGATGACAGCTGTTAAAGTGCAGGAATTTATGTTGGTTTGTGGGTTTGTTGTATAGACTGGTAGAAAGTGTTTGTTTGTTTAATTTTATCATAACGTCTAAGAAAGGGATGGATGTGTATGAGTGCTCCATGGTAAATTTAATTGTATTGTGGAAATTGTTGCAGAAAGTGAAAAAGGTTTTTTAATTTTTCTGATCCATGAGTCCATAATAAGAAAATGTCATCAATATATCTAAAGTAATGTGATGGTTTATATTCTGAATTGTCTAGTATCTTCTTTTCTAGAATGTGCATAAAGATATTAGCATAACTAGGTGCCATTTTTGTGCCCATTGCTGTGCCACTAATCTGTAAATAGTGTTTGTTGTTGAATTTAAAATTATTATGTGTTAAGATGAACTTTATTAATTGGCATATATCTGTAATTTGGTAGTTAGTTAAATTTTTTTGTTACTAAGGAACTCATAGCAAGCTGATACTCCTTCAACATGTGGAATGTTCGTGTAAAGGGACGAAACATCCATCGTTACTAGGATTGTATCATGGTGGACTAAGTTAATGTTTTGTAATTTGTTGAGAAAGTCAGTAGTGTCTCTAATATATCTAGGTATGTCAGGCAATAAAGGTTTTAGGATATTCTGTGATGTACCAAGATATAATATATATATATATATATATATATATATATATATATATATATATATATATAATTTATTTAAGGGTTTTAAGAAATTTCATAGATAAGATTCCATTGTAATTATTTGATTGTGTAATTTATTTTGTGGGTCGGATGAAAAAAAGTGAAACGAAAATGTTTTTAAAATTTGATTTTATATATATTATATATATATATATATAATATATATGAAGGAAATATAGAGAATGGTCAAACAAAAAAGGAGAGTTTAATATAAAATTTATTTTTTTTTTCATTATAATACTTAATATTGAAGAAGGACGGCGGTAAGGATCAGACATCGAACCATTTAATCGGACATATTCAATAAAATGATAATTGACATTAGACTATAGAAAATTCAAAAAAAAAAATGAATATGTAAAAGAGAAAAAGATGTATTTAGGGTAGATGGAGGAAGAAGAGGACTGTTGATATATTTTAGCAATTTAAATAAAATAATTGCATTTAATTTTTGATAGTAATTTAATTTTTAAAAAACTGTCGGATCTAAATTAATTTAATATTTGTTAGCAATTTAAATATTTAACACACACAAATATATATATATATACATATATATATATATATATATATATATATATATATATATATATATATATATATATATTGTGTGTGTGTGTGATTTTTACTGCAAGAAGTATTCATCAAAAGAAAATTTGTAATCATTATTAACAAACAAAATGTGCCTGCCTGGGTTGGAAAATAGTTTATATTTTTTTTCTTATTTTGACATTCCAATTTTTTAACGAAAAATATGGCGACTCAAATGTCGTTTTTTCCACGAGATTTCACATTACTTTTAAGATATGGTATTTTTAAATTTAATATATATTTCTAATATGATTTGATTACAAGGGTTGAAATCATAAACATTTTAGGAAGGTCTGAAGCCATTTTTTTCACTTCTCAGTTATCGGTTGAATAGTAGAAATCTATTGAACTGGTGGACAACCATTTTGCAGATGGACCCTTCTGAATGATTTAAAAGCTAGGAAGGTTGGTTCCAGAAATGATAGATTCATACTTTTCAACGACAAGAATGGCATAAGTGAATGCAATGAACTAGACTAAAGTCTTCTTCTAAAGGGTTGAACCGTTGTCAATTAAAATGATTAAATTCTGATTATTTTATTATCATACAATTATATGGACAAAGTAAGTTTGCAATTGAAGTATTATAATGGTTATTACGTAAATATCAGAGGGAATGTTTGACAGTGAATAGAATTATAGATATTTGAAAGGAATGTTTTCTGATACTTGGAAATAGCGTGTGTTTGATCAGCTACGAATTTAACTTCCATGAGTATACCGTAGATTGTAGCATTTATCTAACAATGGCACAAGGCAACGAATTTAGAGCTATCTTAAGCTATTTGAGAGTATATTGAATTATAGCAGTAATTTAGATTAAGATAGTTATTTATGTTTTTTTTTTGATTTACATACGTTAATTTCATCTGACATTGTGGGTCTTATCCGTTAAATATAATTTTCTAAAAACTATATTTCTCTTCCATATATATATATATATATATATATATGGTCCAAGACAAATTAAGATGTTTATTTTATCCCTGCAAGCTTCAATGGTTTATGATATGAATAGTAAGGTTCCACTGAAAATTTCATTTTTCTAATTTAATGTTTCTTCAGGATATAGTTAAAATTATGGTTCCGTGCATGAGATATCTATATGGATTGGGTTTGATCTTTTCAAACCATTGGCATTATGATTTGAATAATAAATTTTGATCTGTTTGACATTTTCTAAACCAATCCAGTTTTTCTTCCGTATAGGCTTTTTTTTTCCTTGTTCACCTCTGGTCATGTATGATTCCTTTGATATCAGCAAACTGATTGATAATAAGATTTGAATAAGTAAATAGATCTGATTGTAGGCTAGTCTACTAGACTACCTGACAATCAAGTTATTTAAACCTCAGCTAGAGGAACGAGACATAGATCCATCTGTCCCCAAGGTTCTATAGTGCTGTTCCATGAAAGAAATTACTTGTTTAATTGCAAAGGGTTTTTCGGGATTCTTACAATAATGGTGATTAAGATGGATACAATAAAAAAAAAAACTCAATTTATTTATTTATTTATTTATGTATTAAACATTGACTGGGATTGAGATGCTACGCTAGGTCCAATTTTGAGAATTTTTTTTTCCAATTATTCTCCGAATATATATATATATATATATATATAAATATATATATATATAGTAGCAGTATAAAAACCGTTGGTATATAAATCAAATGACTCATAAATAGTAATATAAAACAATTAGATTTTTTAATAGACAAAAAAGAGTTCCATGTATTCAATTCAATTTATAGATGTCACAATAAAATTAATAATCAAACAAATTAGGCGTCAATCTGCCTTTTTAAAAGATACCATACGGACAATTACATCTTTTAAACCCTTTCTTTACAATTGAAATAAACTAACCCCAGACGGATTTATTTGATTAATAATTATATATATATATATATATATATATATATATATTATATATTTATATATATATATATATGACAATAAGTTATTTAAACCCCAGCTAGATGAACGAGACATAGATCCTTCTGTCCCCAAGGTTCTATAGTGCGAAATGAAGGAAAAATATTCGGCCAGAATTTGAGCTCAGGACTTGGGGGGGTATATTTTAAGGAGAAGATGGTTATTAGATGTGTGTGCATTTAAATGTTTGCAAATTGTGTGTATGGGTGGAAATTTGAAAGAAGGGCAGGAGAGAGAAAGACCAAAGTTTTAGATGAGAATCTGATGTAATGATATATAGACAAGTCAAACAGTAAGAATATAAGCTAAAACTTTAAAAAGCTAAAAGCTTAATATATAAAATAAACTGAGAGCTCAATTCAAAAGCCGATAAAGCCAAAATATATATTATAATAATATTAATTATTAAGAGAATTCTTTCAAAATTTTTTCCTTTTCAGAGGTTACATTTGAAAATGGTTGGGAGATTGAAGATAAATGGATAGATAGATAGATAGATAGACAAGACACATTAGGACAGAAAATTGAGACAGAGATAGATAGATAGATAGATAGAGAGAGAGAGAGAGAGAGAGAGAGAGAGAGAGAGAATATAATTCCGTACCGTGATAATGAGTAAAACAACTCATTTTTCAAATTTGTCATTAATTTTTAAAAAAATCCATATATATATATATATATATATATATATATATATATATATATATATATATATCTAAATATATATAAACATATATTTATATATATATATATATTTTCCAATATATATATGTTTTATATATATATATGTGTGTGTGTGTTCTTTTATATATATATATATATATGTATATGTATATATATATGAATATGTATATATATGATATGTATATATAAATATTTGCGAGAATATTTATGTATATATATATATCATATATATATATATATATATATATATGTATATATATATATAAGTATATATTTCTAGGATATATATATATATATTTGTTCTTATATATATATTTATATATCAAATAAATATATATATATATGTGTTTGTTTAATGATTGATTGTCAAATAATAAGATGAATTTTTCCAGTTATATTTAAACATAACAACAAAAGTTTTGATATTTTCATGAGCAAATAATTTGATTGTTAAATTAATTTAGGTTTTTGCTATCGAGGTTTTCAACTGGTTAGGCAAAACATTTGAGTCAAACAATACATGCAACATATCATTATATATTACATTTATATTATATATATATCAACGTTTTGTAGAGGATTTCAATCTCAGGTCAGTAACTTCAGAGAAAGAAGTCAACCATTTCTAACAGGAAATGTGCATGTGTATAAAAATGGTAAAAAGCAGGGGAAATAAAAGCGATAGAAATAACGGGGAATTTTGACGTTGGTAATCAACGTCAATGTCTTCGTTATTTTTTATTACGATTATGGAATATATATATATTTTTATATATATATATATATTGTTGAAAATTTTTCAAAAAATAACATAAATAAATATGAAGCTATTACGAGAAACATAGAAAATAATGGATAGATAGATAGAAGATATTCCACAATCTATGTTGTTTTTTGATTTTGTAAATTTTAAAAAGAATATAAAATCTAGTGATCCGGAATTAACAAAAAGGACAAGGAGAGAAAAAAACAAAAATAAAATAAAATAATAAAAAAGAAAACAGAAAGAAAAATAACAAAATACTTGGGCACAAAAATTAAAATTTACTCTTGAGCGGACTTCATGTTGAAAATCTTTTAAACTGTAGCCTGAAGGGATAACGCGATTTCTAAAATAGATAGAATATCTTCCGCGTAATAATCCCTCCGAAAACAACAAACAAGAAGCGGGGTTGCATATACATAGATATAAGTATGTCTATATCGATGAAGACATATACATATACATATATATATATACATACACACACACGGTGGTTGTATTTATAAATACATACACACAAACACAGACACACAGATAGATATATATATATATATATATATATATATATATATATATATATATATATATATATATAGATAGATAGAAAACACAAACATAACATAAAATAATATATGCACATATACAAATGTTTATTTGATATAGATAGACACACACACACACACACACACACACACACACATATATATATATATATGAAATGATAGATAGATAGATAGATAGATAGATAGATAGATAGATAGATAGATAGATAGATAGATAGATAGATAGATATAAACAGATTGAAATAGATAGATAGATATAAACAGACTGAAATAGATAGATAGATAGATAGATAGATAGATAGATAGATAGATAGATTTGTAACCACTGGCAGAAAAAAAATTGAAACGACCTGAAGACTGATGTGTAGCCTTACGTTCATCGTCAAGAAAAGTGTATATGAGGCTGGAGAGAAAAGCCAGTGTGTGTGAGGCTGTAGAAAAAAGAAAACATTGCTTTTAACATTTTAGGGATGTTATTATGTTTCCTCTATTTGCTTATAAATAGATGTTTCTAATGACTTTTTCTTCAGAAAAAAAATTAACCCACCATGAACCATTTTCATACCTATTTTTTCTAATGGAAATATGTATGATAGGCGGTCATGTGACGACTCTCAAAAATGACCCTGTTAGTTTTCGCTCACCTCACATAAACGAAACTAGATACTGTGTTTAAAAAAAATATAATGATCTTTTGTTGCATAATTTCCATTTCATAAAATTAAGGTAAATTGATAATATTTTGTGGTGTTTATTTTAAGGGAAGTTTCGCATCTTCATCGCTAGGATATGCTGTTTTATTTTCCTGAATTCCAACAACTCTTCAAGACTTCAGTGATTCTTCTGAAAAAATATTCCCTTTAGTGCTGCCCACATTTGTCCGACCAATCTCAAGTTAGGATTTTGATCTTGTTAATCTTGCAATACAGTGACACCTCATCAGATTCTTATCTTTAAACCTCACTGTTTTCGTCGGATAACACGAACCGTTTCGCTTTTCTATAGGGTTTCTAGAAAATTCCCTGCTTATTAAAATGTAAATCAATCCTGGTTTCATTGGTGAATAAGATCTTATTCCAAGCATCTGAATTCCAGATTTCATGCCTCTTTGATTAACTTAATGTTGTCTTCAAATGCTTTTTGTTTATTACTATTTTTCATAAATCAAATACACCACATAAGTTTATGTTCTCGATGGATACATTTAATGGCATCTCCAGGTACCAAACTGGATAAAGCATACTAATCCATTACTTGTGCTGCTACCTTCTTTGGTTGTGATGTTCTAGGCCATTCTATGCTACATCTTTGTAGGACGTTTATAGTCGATTCGACATATTTCCAGTACTTTGAAATTTCGACAGGATTTCTGAAATGTCGAGTTTCTTACCTCTTGTGCTCTGGTACATACTGGTAAGTTTTTTTTTTATCCATTGTTCACCGACATATTCATGGTTTTCTTCATCATCTTCATCCGGAAATTCCCTGTTTTCACAAAATGGAGTATAATATGGTTAGAGCTGTTCTAAAAAATATTTGCTTTCCGGAGAAAAAAAACAAAACAAAAACCAACATGGCTAGGTGATCGAGAATTTTTTTCACGGCCATTTTTGGCGGAAATTTTCGCGGCTTTCCGAATCTCGGCTAAAACTCAAATTATTAGGCAAGGAAATGGGTTCAATTATCAATGACAGAAAGTTATTTTGGAAACTGATATCAGTTGCCCTGCATATTTTACCAAAAGCTGATAATGATCAATTTGAAATAAGAAAGGAACTTTTCCTTTTTTATTGTAATGTTTACCCAGTACAGGACCGTAGAGCCACTCAGTGTAGAAGTTTACAAAGTAAGCGTTACCGTTTATAGTGTTATGTGTGGAAGAACAGGGAAGCATCCTCTTGGGAGTCGGTTCCACAAAGCCACTTGTAGACAAAACTATTGAAGTAGAACTTACATCTCAGCAATTAAATACCAAGGGAAAAGTATTGGTTTGTTACAATGTGCGTACCATGGCTGTTCTTAGCCGTGAAGGTTAAATCTGGTAGATGCAAAGAATGTAATTCGTCTGAAATCATTTCATGCTAAGAGAATGCACGTTTTAATATCTTCCTGAGAATAATATTCTTAGATTTTGCAGATTTGTTTTCAGATTTGTGAACTTTCACTAAAAAGAAAATCTATTTGGATATTCTTAGCGTTATTCGAAGCTGGTGTGAGGACAGTGACAAAATCATACACATTAAGGTCAGAAAAACATTTGAATTAGACTGAGTTTGGTGTTGTATGTCTCCCAATTGATTTAATATCGGTAATTTTTGAAAGAGAGTATTAATTTACTACCACTTAAAAAATTAACTTCCGCACAATTCTCATGACCTTCACAGACAAAAAGAGGCAGGAAAAGCTATATGATTGATCATCTAATGCTAAACAATTGGACATTTGTAAATTTTTATTAAATTTAAATGTTAAATTTTATTAAATTTAAACTTGACAAATACACTTCTGCAATTTAGGAATACATCTCGCATCTTACTTATTCCGAAGTTTTAAAACTAAATATTTCGGTATGAAAATGACTTTAATTGAATTAACGTTTCATCGGAAGAAAACGCTATGCCAATAGTTGAAAGTTGCCGATGATAACACAGTAGCGTATATACATTTAATCATCTACATATCTTCAGCTATATGAACATTTCTAGCCATCTTCCCGATAACCTTCTGTCGATCTGACGTAATTTATATAAGAGATTAATATTCAAAATAAAAGTTATTGGTGTAGTCATCAATATTAACGTCTGCTTTATATAAACACGAAGGCAATTTACAACTGTAGATGATTTCCTTATATTTATTGAAACTTGGATTGAATATTAATGTTAACACGCGATGATCTATCTATCTATCTATCTATCTATCTATCTATCTATCTATCTATCTAATTGTATTTGGGCAGCAATTCCTCTTTTCAACAAGTTTCATTAAAAACGACTAACAAGGTAATGCGGTTATTTTTTGTTATTTTATTTTTATTTTGTTCTTATAATTTTCTTCTTTTCTGAACATAAATTATTGTTGTGTAGTGGTTTCACAGTGGAGGCTTGTATTTTTACTAAGTCGGTCCTAAAATAGGTTCGACGTACAAAACGTTAGGAACTTGATATAATAGGTAATGGCGCAGAGTAAATCTAGTTGTGGTTGCTGATACTTTCGTATTCGACTAACGGTCGTCTGACATCGACTGACTGACCAACTCGCTGAGCGACCCCCTCGTTACGCTTCCTACTTCTACTTATTATAGGTGGGAGAGTCTATTAACTATAGAATAGGTGTGTTCCACTATAACAATTATGTAGACATTATCCCAATGTTCTGTATGTCCGAGCGCTTTCAGCTATACTTTTAGCCTTTATGAAGTATGGTTTTACTTTTAACTTTGAATACATAGATTGTTTTATATATGTATCTAGTTATAGAGTTTTCAGACGTTTATAATGAATCTATCTATCTATCTATCTATCTATATATATATATATATATATATATATATATGTGTGTGTGTGTGTGTGTGTGTGTGTGTGTGTTTTAAGCTTTTCACCCCAAGCAAGGCGAGAGCACCACAACCGTGCAAGGGGTTACAGCGAATGGGAGGAAAAGTAAGAGACGTGATTGAAAGAAAGGATAGAGAGAAGGACGGGCAATTATATCAAGCTGTCGATTGTAAACATTTCACCCCACGCAAAGCGGGATTGCCACTAGTACGCAAGGTGTTACAAAGAGTGGGAGCGAGAGTAAAGAAGCATGATAGAGGAAAGTATGAAGAGAAGGACGGGGAATAGAACAAGGTATCTGGAGATGTCGATTGACATTGCATTTGAATACTTGAAGACTATAACTGTTAGAGAAGCAAGTAAGAGGAAGGGAGTTCCACAGACGGGAAGTGCAAGACATGAAGCTACTGGAGTAGAAGAGGGCGTGATAGAAATGCCAACCTAGTAAGACGCTTAAATTCATGCAGTTTGGAAACCAGCGAAAATAGCTCGTCGGAGCAGTTACCATGAAAGTGTTTGTAGAAAAGACAGAGGGAATGAACGAAACGTCTGTTGGAAAGAGACTGTAGGCAAGATGCCAGAACAGAACCAACCACATTGCATATCCGTCTTTGGACTTTGTCGAGGACCTTGAGATTTGAAGGATGGACTCAGGCGAGAAAAAACGTTCTGGCGCGACACAGAGAACCAAATTTCCTTGCGATAGGCGAGGCTATTGAATCAACGTATTCCATCTTTGGTCAGAGGACAGCGTTAGACCAAGCAGGCGCATAGAGATGCTCTCGTGGATTTGGGCATCAGACATACTAGTGCGAGGCAAGGAGGGTTCTCTGTGGTGGGTAAATGAGAGCAGTGTGTGTGTGTGTGAGAGAGGGAGAAAGAGTGACATAGCCAGAGAGAGAGAGAGAGAGGTGACAGAGAGAGAGAGAGAGAAGGACAGAGCCAGAGAGAGAGTGACAGTGAGAGAGAGCCAGAGAGAGAGAGAGAGAGAGCGCCAGAGAGAGAGAGAGAGAGCCAGAGAGAGAAAGAGAGAGAGAGAGAAAGAGGACATAGCCAGAGAGAGAGAGAGAGAGAGAGAAATGGAGAGAGAGAGAGAGCCAGAGAGAGGACAGAGCCAGAGAGAGAGAGAGGAAGTGAGAGACAGAGAGAGAAAGAGAAAGAGTGATAGCCAGATTATTCTTTGAAAGAGAAGAGAGAGAGAGAGAGAACAGATACAGAGAGAGAGAGATATATATATATGACAGAGCCAGAGAGAGAGAGAGAGAGAGAGAGAGAAAGAAGATAGAGAAGAAGAGAAAGAGGACATAGCCAGAGAGAAGAAAGGACAGAGAGAAAGAGAGCCAGAGAGAGTGACAGAGCCAGATAGAGAGAGACAATGAGAGAGAGCGCCAGAGAGATTTCTAGTAGAGAGATGAGAGAGAGAGAGAGAGAGAGAGAGAGAGAGAGAAATTTAAGGACATAGCCAGAGAGAGAGAGAGTGACAGAGAGAGAGAGAGCCAGAGAGAGAATGACAATGAGAGAGAGACAGAGAGAGAGAGAGAGACATATATACAGAGAGAGAGAAAAGAGAGAGAGAGAGAGAGAGAAAGAGTGACATAGCCAGAGAGAGAGAGTGACAGAGAGAGAGAGCCAGAGATATTGACAGATCCAGAGAGAGAGAGAGTAGACAGAGAGAGAAGAGAGAGAGAGAGAGGAATCAGGAGAGAGAGAGAGAGAGAGAGAGAAAGCGCTAGAGAGAGAAAGAGAGAAAGAGAGAGAGATATACAGTGAATATTTCCTTGAGCTTTGTTTGACAAAGAATAGAAAAATTTTTTTTTCAGAGAGAGAGAGGTGAAGAGCCAGAAAGAGAATGACAGTGAGAGAGAGAGCCAGAGAGAGAGAGAGAAATATCTGGAGGACAAGCCAGAGAATCTTTTTTCAGATAGTGAGAGAGAGCCAGAGAGAGTGACAGAGCCAGAGAGAGAATTTTTTTTTGAGAGAGAGCCAGAGAGAGAGAACTCTTACAGAGAGAGAGAGAGAGAGAGAGAGAGAGAGAGAGAGAGAAAGAAAAATGTAAAGAGAGAGAGGTGACAGAGAGAGAGAGAGAAAGAGAGATTGAATAAATAGAGAGATGATTTATGAGAGAGAGACAGAGAGAGAGAGAGAGCAAAGAGATTTTTTTTAGTGCCAGTCAGCAAGAGAGAGAATAAGATTTGGGATTTATAGAGAGAAGAAGACAGAGAGAGAGAAGCCAGAGAGAGGATAGAAAGTGAGAGAGATAAATTTAAGTGGAGAGAAATTTTAGAGAGAGAGAGAGAGAAAAATGACATTTAAAGAGAGACAGAGAGAGTGACAGAGAGAGAGACTTTAGATGTATTTTAGGACAGAGCCAGAGAGAGAGAGAGAGAGGATCTAGATAGAGCCAGAGAGAGAGAGAGCCAGAGAGAGAAAAAAAGAAAAGAGAGAGAGAGAGAGAGAAAGAGGACATAGCCAGAGAGAGAAAGGTTGAAGAGAGAGAGAGCGAGAAAGAATTTGACAGATATAATAAGATAGATCTTCTTTTTTTTTAGGGCAAGAGAGAGAGAGAGAGAGAGCGCCAGAGAGAGAGAGATTAATATAGAGAGAGAGAGAGAGAGAGAAAAGAGGACAAAGCCAGAGAGAGAGTTTGACAGAGAGAGAGAGCCAGAGAGCTTAACAGAGCCAGTGAGAGAGAGTGACATGAGAGAGAGCCAGAGAGAGAGAGAGGTTCGTGAACATAGAGAGAGACACAAAGAAAGAGGACAGAGAGAGAGAAAAGAAAGATGAAAGAGCCAGGAGATAGAGAAAGTTAGAGTATTAAAAAGAGAAAGAGATGTCAGAGAGAGAGAGCCAGAGAGAGATTAGAGAAAGAAAAGACAGAGAGAGAGATTAAAGAGAGAGTTTTAGAGAGAGAGAGAGAGCCAGAGAGAGAGAGAGAGAAATTTTGATTTTAACAGAGAGAGAGAAAGATAGACAGAGAGAGAGAGAAAGCCAGAGAGAGACAGAGCCAGAGAGAGAGTTTTTTGACAGTGAGAGAGAGCCAGAGAGAGATAAAGAGAAAGAGAAAGAGAGAATAAGAGAGAGAGAGAGAGAAAAAAGAGATAGCCAGAGAGAGAAATTTTGAAGAGAGAGAGAGAGAGAGAGACAGAAAGAGAGAGAGAGAGTGACAGTGAGAGAGAGAGAGAGAGAGAGAGAGAGAGAAAGCCAGAGAGAGAGAGAGAGAGAAAGAGTGACATAGCCAGAGAGAGAGAGTGTGACAGAGAGAGAGAGAGCCAGATTTTACAGAGCCAGATAGAGAGAGGAAAGGATTTTTAGAGAGAGAGAGAGAGAGAAAGAGAGAGAGAGAGAAGAGCCAGAGAGAGAGAGAAGAGAGAGAAAGAGTGACATAGTCAAAGAGAGAGATAGAGATAGAGAGAGAGCCAGAGATAGAGAGTGACGGTGAGAGAGAGCCAGAGAGAGAGAGAGAGACAGCGCCAGAGAGAGAGAGAGCCAGAGAGAGAGAGAGAGAGAGAGAGAGTGACATAGCCAGAGAGAGAGAGTGACAGAGAGAGAGAGCCAGAGAGAGTGACAGAGCCAGAGAGAGAGAGTGACAGTGAGAGAGAGCCAGAGAGAGAGAGAGAGAGAGCGTCAGAGAGAGAGAGAGAGAGAAAGCGCCAGAGAGAGAGAGAGAGAGAGAGAGAGATACAGTGAGCGTACTAAGTTGAGCTTTGTTCGACAAAGAATAGAAAGAT
The DNA here is from genome assembly GCA_903632075.3 of Acanthosepion pharaonis. Lineage (NCBI taxonomy): Eukaryota > Metazoa > Mollusca > Cephalopoda > Sepiida > Sepiidae > Acanthosepion > Acanthosepion pharaonis. Next base: position 102,715 of record CAHIKZ030001688.1, read on the forward strand.
TTTTTTTCAGAAATCTTACAAGGAATGTAAATCAGTTCTCATAATGCTGACATTTGATCTAGGTTCGAATATTTATATCTGTCGCAAGTGTGGAATATGTAAATACATCAGCTGTCAATTGTAAGCATTTGAGTTTACGTGGAAAGGACGAAACAACACAGCCTCATCGCATTGAAACACCTGAATTTAAGCTTTTTGCTATTATCACAACATTTCGGCCTTCATCAAGTCCTTGTAGATCCCTGTAACCTTCATGGAATTTGGAACTGAACACTTTATTTAACCTACAGGGTTAGATCGCTCTCGTTCGGCGGAATATGTCTACGGATATCTCTTCACGTTTTTACTTTAATATTGTTCTCCCCATTTTTCATTGAGTCCAAGTACACACTGTCCGGCTCAAGGATTAAACTCATAATTACTATTTACCGAAATTCTCGAACCAACAGCTAAGTCCTCTCATATGTCATCAAGGTAGTTGTTAAAGGCAACTCCTCTGTAGCAATGCTTGTGTCCCTCAAGTCTCTTTCCTAGGTTCTGCCCTCATTCTGCTTTATATCAACGGCTTGCCCAAGAACGTTCTCAGATCTTTACTAAATATATATGCATATGATACCATGGAAAATAAAAATCCCGCAAAATATAAAATTTATTCTTGCCAACGTCTCAAGAAAAACGCATTCGCCTTCGGAAATTGCCTGGTATGATTATATATATATATATATATATAATTATTTATTTAACAATATGATTCCAACTCGCGACATAAGAGGTATCATGTTTCAAAACAAGAGCCGAAAACTTCAATATAATTATTTGAATTAAAGTTAAAGTAAGCTCTGTTCCATCTTCAAGCGAATTTTTTTTGGGAATAACTTATTTCTGAAATTTACGTGTTTTAATAGTATATTCATAATTGAAATCAAAATTTCCATGGTAACAGCTAGGGCGAATTGTTTAAATTAGGTAGGGGTGTGTTGGGTGTTAATAATAAGTATGAGTATAGAGTTACTTTCATAGATGTCAAGTCAGGGTAAGGTGGGGGTGTCTAAATTTGAAACGGAAGATGTTTCCGCCTAGTCTGGTTTACGTGTCTATTGAGATTTATTTATTTATTTTATTTTATTTCTTTATGAAAGGGATTTGGGCATATAAAAACTGCCGTAATATTTGTTTTTAGACAACTTCATAAAGGGTTATCTTTTTTTGTAGAGTATTTAAACTATTTATTTGGGTTATGGATTATAAAAGTTATTATATTGTATGCTTGTTTTTAGCTAATTATTCAGTGCATAAATTTGATGATGTCGAAAAAAAACCGTTAACTTATGTCTATTGTTTAATAGATTTTTATTATTTAGAAACTTAATAATGTGCAGTTTCTCATGGAGGCACAAAGGGCGTGAGTCATCCCAAGCTTTACAAGTTCCAGTCCTACATACATTTATATATATATATATATATATATATATATATATATATATATATATATATATATATATATATATGATCAAGAAAGTTTGAAATGTATGCGTGTTTCATACAAAAGGTAAGTATTTGTTATTGGACAGCAGAAATAATAATCAGTTTTAACGGATTTCTCATCCAAGGTTAAAAGTGAATCATGTAAAGGGTGTCATGGTTCCGGAAGACGTAGAAATAGAATATTAATTGATAGGAGGGAAAATTGGAAACATACCTGAATCTTTCTAGAAAACCGTAGTAATGCAGGCCATTAAGATAAATGCAACAGATATCATTACTGGATCGTGCAGAACAGTATCAAAGGGCCTTGCAAATTGTTGAGATCAGAAATCTGAAGAAAAAAAACAACAAAAAAAAACGAACCCGTGCAGAAAATAGCATGTCTAAAATCAGCTAGAATACGAAGGAGAGTGGTGCAGTGTTGGCAATATTTGTTGTTATTGCACAATCTTCTATAAAAGTCACAAGATACTAGAATGAGTAAATATATATATACATATTTACTGAGTATCACATGGTTACAAATATGTGGATTCTAGTGAGCATCGAATTGCTATCCGTTATAATTAAAAATGAAGCCACATACACCACATACATAAATTTAATATATATATATATATATATATATATATATATATATATATATATATATATATTTATTTTAAGATTTTTCCCCGAGCAAGGTGGGAAGCCACTAGGATGCATGGGGGGGTTGCAGAAGATTTGGAGCGAGAGCAGATAAGAGTGATAGAAAAAAGGATGAGGAGAAGGATAGTGGATAGATCAAGGTAACTGGAGATGTCGATTGACATTACATTTGAATAGTTGGAGATTATAGCTCTCAGGGAAACAGTAATTTGGAAGGGTGTTCCACAGGCGAGAGGTGCGAGGTATGAAGCTATTGGAGTAGAAGAGACGGCTATATTTTAAAGTTTCTACAGGGAAAGGGTGAGAGCGGGATGCCAGCCTCGTATGGCGCTTGAATTCATGAAGTCTGGGAAGCAGTGAAAGCAGCTCATCGGAGCAATTACCATGAAAGTACTTGTAAAAAAGACAGAGAGAGGCGACGACGCGTCTGTGAGAGAGCAACTGTAGACGAGATGCCAGATCAGGGCCAATTATATTACATATCCGCCTCTGGATCTTGTCAAGAACTCCGGAGTAAACAGAAGGTGCACCAGACCATATATGGCAGCAATACTCCATGCAAAGGCGAATGGTTGATTTGTATATTTGAAGTATCGATTCCGGGGAGAAAAATCTCCTGGTGCGGCACAGAGAGCCAACTTTCCTTGCGGTGGACAAAGCAATTGACTTAATGTATTTGTTCCATCTCAGGTCAGCAGTCAACGTGAGACCGAGCAGACGCAGAGAATTGCTCTCAAGAATTTGAGCATCAGACATTCTAAGGGTGGGGGCAGGGAAGGATCTCTATGGTGATTAATAAAGAGCAGTTTAGTTTTTGAGGCGTTAAAGTGGACCAGCTAATTCTTGCCCCAATTTACAACATAGATAGATATGTGTGTGTGTGCGTGTGTGTGTGTGTGTGTATATATATATATATATATATATATATATATATATAGAGAGAGAGAGAGAGAGAGAGAGAGAGAGAGGGAGAGAGGGAGAGAATTAAAACAAGTGAAAGATTTCTCACTTAGCTGATTGATGTTATCTTCAGCATCCCGACTCTAAAGTTTCGTAGACCGTCCCATCCATCCAATTGCCAGAGTGTAACAGGAATTGACTGTCTATATTTCTCGATTTTTCTTTTCATATGCACTTATTATTAATGAAAGATTGTTTTTCATGTGTGCATTCGCGCTGATATTCGTACGTGTAGGGTGTCGTGATTGTTTGTCCTTTTCGTCACCTTTCTTTCTCCATTTTACACTCACACCTTAAGTCTGTTTTCTCTTTTTTTTCTTTTTCTTGTTTTCTTTCAGTTGTTGGTATTTGGTTTCCGATTTTTTCTAGACAGATTGTCATTTTTAATTTTTGCGCACTTTCGTCTTTTCTTGAGGTAAGAAAATTGTATTTCATTTTTTCCAGAAGTATTTAATTTTAATGCTTAAATGATAATTAAATATTTATGTATGTCTTCACTTAGATATTATTTCCATTTTTTTATCTAATTTGGTGGTATCTTAAGTACTATTATGGTATTAATTTTTGGAGCTTAGGTTTATGATTAATTTTTGTTTATTATTGTTTGCAGTTGTATGAAGATACCTGTATTCATATGTTTGCGCATACGCACATACAGACACATACATGCATGTTGTAGATATGATGTTCAGATCTATGCATCATACCAATAACTTCTATTCTGATAGTTTCTTCTTATCTGTTGAAATTTCTTCAGATTTCTTACTTCCCCGCCGTCTACAATCATCAAATATTTAAATTAATGCCAACCGCCTGAACCGTGTTCTTTTATTATCCTTTCCCCCTACAAAAGTTCTCCCTATTCTCTTTCCCCCCAGTAACTCCTTGCATCTTAGTTGGATTATCGACTTGTCTGAGATGAAATGATTAAAAATCTAGTGAGCAGTTGCATGAAAAAATGCAAAGAAATTTCTGTGTTTCGTCGTGCGAAAGGACTTCTTCCGACTAATAAATGGCGTCTAATATACACCAACTGGCTTTTTTTTATTACTTACAGTGAACAAATGCTCTTTCTGCAAATTTCTAATCAGCCAATAATCAGCGTATACGTGGCAGCAATTTAATAGATAAAGACATCTATAAATGATCTTCTGAATTTCATTTCATGCATTGGAAAGGTAACTAAAGATTTGACCGTTCCATGGTCGTTGGTACAAACTGGGCAGATCGGATTATTTAAAAAAAAATGCTGATCAACGAGGATTTTCACGCTTAACCCTCTCAAAATTCAGTGATGGTCAATTCTTTCACTGTCGAAACAGTTAAATGTAGCCTTCCCTTCTATTTCAGTAGCTTCTGTGAAACTCCTTTCCCCTTACTTGCTTCCCTGATAGCTATAATCTTCAAATATTCAAATTCAATGTCTATCGACATCTCCAGATACCTTGTTCTATTCCCCGTCCCTCTCTTCATACTTTCCTCTATCATGCTTCTTTACTCTCGCTCCCACTCTTTGTAACACCTTGCGTACTAGTGGCAATCCCGCTTTGCGTGGGGTGAAATGTTTAAAACAATTTCTGTCGGTGGAAATCCCTTGTTGATGAAAGAGGTTGGAGTAACATAACTGAAAGCCTAACACGTCGAACTGAGGAAGCATATGGGCAGGATATGACCACGGCAGGTGCTACTTCTGTCAAATTAAAAAACAAAACAAAACAAAAAAAACAAAACAAAATTAAAACGAGGCTAAAATTCGCTAAAGATCACAAAAAATATGACAAGCGAAGATTATAAACACGTCAACTGGTCTGATAAGTCTCGATATAGTGACACTGACTGGATATTTATCTTAATTTAAGCCGCATGACACTGACTGGATATTTATCTTAATTTAAGCCGCATGACACTGACTGGATATTTATCTTAATTTAAGCCGCATGACACTGACTGGATATTTATCTTGATAAAAATCGTGTTGAATGGTCCTGCTTCTAGTTTTTTTCATAATTCTGTTAATTCTTTCTTAATTTTACTCTTTCTTCACTTTATTTATTGACTTTTCCTTCCTCCAATTTCTTTTTTCTTTCCTTCATCTCTTGATTATTTCCTTTTTGTTTCGACATATTTATTATCGATTTTTATATTATTAATTCATTTCTTTCATATTCTTTTCTTCTTATTTCTTTTATTTACGATATTTTTTGTTTATTTTTCTTGCATTTCACATTTTCTTTTCTTTTTTTCTTCCATTCCATTCCATTCTTTCTTTCTTTCTTTCTTTCTTTCTTTCTTTCTTTCTTTCTTTCTTTCTTTCTTTAAGCTTACGGCTACATCACTTTGAAACACTGGTTCCCGTAAGATCACCGAAGTTAAGAAACGTCGAACCTGATCAGTACCTAGATGGGTGACCGCTAATGAAGACGAGGTTTTGTAAGCTTGAATATACCGGTAGTTAAATGGATAATCGCTCGGAATTGTTAATCAGAGGGTCGACTGTCCTGGGTATGACGATAAACTACATCCGCGTCCTGGGTAAGACGATAAACTACGTCCAACAGCAAGGCCTCTGATCAGGAGGTTTTGAGGAGCGTGGAACCGCCTCTTAATTGCTGGTGTTCCCAGGTCCACTCTGACCAAGAGTGGTAGCATCTGTTAGGGTCCTAGCTATGGGCAAATAGTTAACACCCAAACTTGTGTAAAATAGGTTTTAATACCAGAAATACTTTATAATAATAATAAAAAAAATATTACCGGAAATAAATTTTGAAGGAAAAATTATTATCAGCAATACTTTAAAAAAATAGCAGCAATACAAACAGCTATACATCTTTTGAAAAAAAATATTACCAGTTATAGATTTCTTCAAGGAAAATAGATTTTTGAAGAAAAACATATTAGCAGCAATAAAAATGTTTGTCTATATTTCAGAGATGAGGTATTATGTACAGTATTTACATTAGTCGGACTATTGTCCTCATCTTTGTCGCCATCAATGCAGTGGAGAACTTTCAGAGGGAAATTAGCAGGAGATAACTGATAACTGACATCCATCAAACATGGCACGTGGAACTAGAACAGTCTACCCCAGTGATCGAAATAAAGGGTTCAGTTCGAAATTCCAACCACCTGAAGAAGGCCGGAGCGTACAACGGCCGAAACGTTGTGACCAATATGGCGACAAAGATGTGGACAATAGTCCGACTAATGTAAATACTGAACAATAAAAATGTTGTCGGCATTAAATAACCCATTGAGGTTGATATGCCGTAAAATAAAAATAAACGAAACCAAACTAAACCAGAGAGTCGAGATCCAACTCCTGTTCATTTATATTCACTTACGCTCACATACCATCGACAAACGTGTGAATTCCCATCTACTCCCCTCGACTAAGGGTTAGTTAGTGAGACTTGTATCACTAAATCATTTTATCTCAAGTCATTTTTTATAATATTAAAATATTATATGGTTTTAAATAACCTGCAAACGTTTGATTAGCCGTAGAAAACGACTCAGTCAATATTTCTTTCTTGATATTTTTTTGTATTTTTTCGCTTCCTTTGTTCTTCTTATATTATTCATCATTAGACTGTAGTCAGGACAAACGGGCCAAAGCAAAAGATATATTTTCGCTGTATCGTATGTGCTTACACCAGGGCCACATACAGTGTTACATTTCTCCTATAAAGGTTGTTACCCAGTCTACCTTGCTATTTACCCATAGCTGGGTGTAGATGAGATTTAGATCTTTCCTAATCGTATTAGCTTGTAAGTGAATGTAATGCATCTTACTTGAATCCGAACTCGGTTCTTTGATTCCTCAATTAGAGCCGTTATCCATTACACCACCGCACCTCCTTGCTTGTATCTCTTCCTTAACTTTATTCTTTCGTATTTCTTTCCTCTTTTCTCACTTTAATATATTAGTCTCTTTCCTTCAGCTGTTTATTCTTTCCTTCCTTTCTTTGTCGCTTGCGTTTACCCTTCTTAAATATATCTGACTTATACAGGGTACTTCAGAAATGCCTCCCACATCTACCTCCTAGAAATACCTTCTACATAATGGTACATCATTAGCTAGAAGAAGACACCATTGTCACTAATGTCTTGTCATTACGTTGGAGTATTTCAATCTGTATATATATATATATATATATATATATATATATATATATATATATATATATATATATATATATATAAAAATAAACTTGCTTTTATGTGTTCTTTTTTATCTGCCATTTTTCTTTCATCCTTTCGTTTCTCCAATTTATCATGAAATACAGAAAATTGATTAGGATCAAGAATTCCATTTCTTTTTTTTCTCTTTCTCTCAATTTCACTCTTTCTTTTCTTAGTTTCATTTTACAGTTCGTGCCAAACTAGAATTAGATTTAAGATTTCAGGAATTCTATGGGAACATCTTACTCTTGTTCCATTCTTTTGACATTCACCAATTCTAAACTGCGCTTGCTGAGATCTCTTGCGTATTCCGAGGAAAAAAAAAACTTTTTTTTTCTCGGGAAATGTCTAATTATGCCCTTTATCCTCCAAAAAGTCAATAGCAAAAACTGTCGTGCCTGACGTTATGAAAAACAATTTCGATGAATAAGTCGGAAACTGTTTTTCTGTCTGTTTAAGTATCGGAGATGTCGAAGTGAGTTAGAGTATATAGGATGTAATACCAATTCTACAAAAGTAAGTCTACTCATGCATACAAAAAATACAATAGGATCAGTATCGATCTGCAATATGTCATTACTTTAATTGCGTTAGTGTCAGTAATAACGATTCTAAAAATGATTGCAACTTTCTGAATATATCAAATACAAAGAATGAAGGAATTAAACACACACACACATATATGTATGTATGTATATATATATGTGTATATATATATATATATATATATATATATATATATATATATATATATATATATATATATATATATATGTATACCGGGTTTAACATTAAAATTGTTCGAATTGGGTAACAGCATAATTGTCCACCCCATAAAATGTTTAATAGCTAAAAAAAAATCACTAAACTAATTGAGTTTCTTTTTTACAAGTTTACACATAAGCCTAGTAGCCATCTTGACACTATTTGTCGTAAGAATCACTTTAAAACCCTTTGATTTATTCAGTTAGAAAGGCTTAAAAAATCGTTTTATATCAGCCACACTGTCTTACCAACTGTGCAATGACGAAGAGAATAGTATCATTCAGGCCTTCAGTAAAAATTAATACTCTGGCTTCAAGATTCCATCAAGAGAATTGTGAATAAGTTTAAAAAAGAAGGAACAGTAGAACAGAAACCTGGATTAGAAAGTCACAAAAGAAAAGAGTGGTTATCATTTTAATTTAGAGCTTAATTAGAGATTAATTAGAGATTAATTAGAGATTAATTAGAAAAGATGCAACTCAATCCATAAGTCTTTTGCTACGTGATCAGTTTTAGCCATGACAGTCCAAAGAGCAGTGAAAAAAGACTTGAAAATGAAATGGTACGTGAAAGATGGGAGGTACCTTATTAATATAGGACATAAAGTTAGAGAGGGAGAAGATCATCTTGAATAAAATGAAAAATTATCCTAGAATAATATATACATATATATTTAAACTTTATTTCAATCCTTCATGAGCTTCCGATCCTTAGCTATGATTAATTAATGATGAACATGTCATTTTCGTTTATGGTCGAATTTGTCACAATTCTTCTGCTAAGCTGGGAGAGTAATTGTACATTCATATTGTCTAAGTAGAGTCCAGTAGTAATATAAAAACCTCCGTGAATTCCATTAAGATATCTCTAATTTATATGGTGGATTCTTCCATAGACACCAGTAGATATGATTTGATTATAGTGGCGAAGGCTTTGTGCAGAACCAACCACACATTTTGAAGGGCCGAATACAGGCACCTGGTGCACTATGTACCACAAGGTCCCAAACGACCCTCTGCAGGTTTTGTATTCAGAGTTGACCTTCTCCTAGACAAGTTGCCATCCTAGGCTATAGAACCCAGTCTGTCCTGTTATTTACCCATAGCTGGAGGAAGGAGAAAAGGATTAATACCTTTCCCAATAGGTGTTAACACTTCTCCACCACTACTATCAACTACTATCCACTACTCCCCTATCTCCCATATATATATATATATATATATATATATATATATATATATATATATATATATATATATGGATATTTTAATCTATCAGTCAGCTTAAAATATATTACTATGCAGTTAAACTTTTTAAGAGGCATGTTCCTATAAGACATCGCTGATAATAGGGCTCTACATTTCTCGACAAATCTTTATGCTTTGTTATATATGAATTGCTATTATATCTGGGAAAAGAAGGTAGCTTTGATGTTAATTGCCTTACTGATAACTCGTGGCACATCTATCTATCTATCTATCTATCTATCTATCTATCTATCTATCTATCTGGGAAGAGTGCTAAATATTTAGTGATCGAAGGTTTGTAGATACAGACAGTGTGTATCAAGAAAATATCCTCTTTTCTATTTTTTCCTTCTTTCTCTCTCTCTTTTATATATATATATATATATATATATATATATATATATATATATGGGAGAGAGAGAGAGAGAGAGAGAGAGAGAGAGGAAAAAGCATCGAAAAGCGAAGAAAACAAGTAATCTTCAAATACACCTGTAAAAATTTAAATAATTTTGTCATTGTTCATAAAACTAATGCTTCTTTTTTTCAAGTTGGAAGAAACAAGTTACAATGTTCCTCGCAAACTAAGTCCAACGAAAAATATTTTGTTTTTCTTTTAAATAACACAAAATAAATGAATAGTGTTAGAAAGAATTAAAAGGTTGTTTTCGTATGTGTGTTGATGTTTGTGCATTTAGAGCAGCAGGCATAGCTATCAATTGAACATATTTGTACTACTTCTACGAATCATTTTGTTGACTTATCTTCACTCGTATGTTTTTCGGTTTCTATAATTTACATTAAAAACTATTATCTATAAGAATAGACTTATATAACTCAATAATTATACGATTAACAATGGTCAATGATTTACTGAAAGCTGAGAAATTAATTTACGTTACCGTATTTATTAGAAAAATCAGATCACAGGAAGTTAAGTATGATTTACTAAACTCATCAGTTGCTTTGTTAATAAATATATTTCCCAAATTTTAATTTCTATTCATAGGAAAGAAAATATGGTTAATTATTTTTTTGAGTAATCTTTCAAATGTTTGTAGCAGACAACAAGGATGTCGTCTGCTTTTTTTTTGAAAGCTTGAAAAGCGTTGGAGATAACGTCGCTGATTGGTTAATAAATGCTAATATAGAAATTTGAATTTTGAGCTAGTGTGAACCTACTTTTGCACAAAAATTAGTTGATTTCGGTGTGTGTAGAACTTTGCACAGAATTGAGATGTTATTGATATTGCGTGAATCTATTAAATTTTTTATTTTAGAATTTTTAGCGAGGTTCCACACAGACATATATATATATATATATATATATATATATATATATATATATATATATATATATATCTGTATGTGTAATTATTACAGCCCAGTGAAGGTAGTAACTGTTTGCATGCTGTATAAAGCCGGAAAATATTTTACAGTGTATGAAATTTTTAGGGCTATTAGTCATTTAGTGATACAAATCGTACTAATTAATCCATAGCTGAGGGACAGAAAATGTGGCTTCATACCTTTCCCAAGGATATTTACACGTAAGTCAATATAACGAACCTAGCTGGAATTGGATCTCGGCTCTCCGATTAACAATTCCGAGCCATTATCCATTCCACCTACCGCAATACAAGCTTACAATATCAGTATCTGTCTACATTTCTGAGATGAGGTATTATGTACACTATTTACATTATTCGGACTATTTTTCTCATTTTTGTCGCCATATTTACAATATCAGGTATTAGAAATAGTAAAAAAATAAAGAAATTGAGACCTTTGCCATTGTTGTATGTTATTCTACATTCTATGGAAAACAATTCGTCTATGGAAAAATTTTGTTAAATTTTACAGCAGTATCTGCATAGATTAAAATTATATTAAACTACAGAAAAGATTTAAGTCAAAAATCGAAAATCCTTGACATCGACATTATATCTATTTATGTATTTATCTGTCTTTTGCAATCCTTTCATTATCTATCTATCTATCTATCTATCTATCTGTCATTAAACAATCACTCTGTACAATTCTTTACAACTATTTCTCTCGTCCCAATTCCTTTCTGATTCCAGTTTTCTGTCTTCGAGATCTTTTCCCAAATTTAAGATAGCATAGTATAAGTTGGTGAAAAACTTCTTGTTTACTTTTCCAGATTTCCCAAGTTGTATCCATAATAATTGCTAGGTCTCCTCATATTTCTTCCTTAGATATATGTCATTTATATTTCTTATTTAGACATATGTCATTTCCAGTTGACATTAAGCTCTACTCTTAATAGTCAAGTCTTCTTATAACCTCCTTTTATCTCGTGGTATAGTTAACGTCGACCTGCTAAACACTACTGATGATCTAAAAAGTTGTACATTTAATCATTTTTAGAATTTTCAAATGATAATGATAATTTTAGCCGTTTCATTATCAAACATTCGGGATTCATTGAGCGAGAAGCTGATGTTACTTTCGGTTGACATTTAAATCAAAATTTTTCTCTTTGAAACAATTTCTCAGGAAAATATGTTTTTTTAAGTCTACTAACTGTTAATGCCATTTTCAGTAAAGATGGAGGCTTCCTTTCAAACATTTGCTTTAAGTAGTTTTGACCGTCAACATCTTCATTAGCTCATCATTTTGTCATCGAGTTATATGTGATATAAATTTTAGTTGTTGCTTCTGTTGAAAGTCCTCAAGTCATGTATCTTCTGCAATTTGGTACGGTCCATTTTGGTTCTGTAGTCCTAGTCCACGAAGTTCAAAGAAGGATGGGTGTCACTAATATCAACAGGCACCATTCACTCAAAGTATTTTAAACCATTGGTCTTAGGAGGCGGTTATATACAGCTGTCAGTTGAGGTATTTCTAAATGAGGTTGGCGCCTTGCATAACAGCCATATAAAAGTCACGAACTGACAAGATTCGATATTTGATGTTAATGTTATGGTATGGCGTCCATTTTTGATAGTGATGTCAAAGCCATTAAAATTCTAACATATATAGCTTTTTGAGAGAAGTTAAAGTATAATTCAAGAAACAGCGATTTACTAGGTAAAATGTGGCTCAAGGAAAAAAGTATAAAGCGCCCAGTGACAATCGAAATCCCCATTCGGTCGTAAGTGATCTAGCCAGATAAATTTGGTAATCATTAGACTACGTCGATTTTCTAAAAATATTTTTCTAAGCGTAGCTTAGCTGTGGGACAAGACCTAAAGAGTTGAGCACCAAGTGAATATCGAGCTCAATACTCAGTCGCAATTGATATAGCAAGAAAAGCTTGCTAAACATTACACCACGTCGAAGTACCCCATATTAATTTTCCAAGTTTAGCTTAGATGTGGCACAAGGCTGAAACTGTGGAACACCCAGTGAGGATCGAACCCAGTTCTCAGTCTTAATTGATCTAGCAAGAAAAGCTTTCAAACTATTGCATCACGTAATGTGCCACAAATTAATTTCCCAAATATAGCTTAGATATGACAAAGCCAAATGGTTGGAGCGCCGAGTGAGGATCGATCTTAGTACTCAGACGTAATTGATCTAGCGAGACAAGTTTGCTAACAATTCCACCCTTTTCAAGTGGTCAAATGTGTTTGTCTAAGCGTAGCTCAGATGTGGCACAAGGCCGAAAATGAGGAGCACCTAAGCGATTTTCGAACTCATTACTCAGTCGTAATTGATCTAGCACAAAAAGCTTGTTAATTACTGCACCACGTCGAAGTTCCCAAATGTAATTTTCCAAGCGTCGCTGAGATGTGATATGAGGCCGAAAGTATGGAGAACCCAGTGAGGATTGAACTCAGTACTCAATCATAAGTAACCTTTGCGAGACAAGCTTGCTAGACATTATACCACGAAGTGACAGGAATATGATCCAAGATCTAATCCATCATCCAAAAGTCTTCTGCGTGATTAAGACATGAATTGTGATTGTTCTAATTTCATTTGTATGATGTGTTACTTTTAATGCAGTAAGTTGTGTACATGTTGTAGCATAACTACAGATGATAATGGGTATGTCCCCATTCATATAAATACTGTAGTAAATACTGTATGTTGGTCAGTCCTCGGAGATTCGTCTCCAGTTGTGCTGGTCAAACTCTCTGCATTTGGGCGGAGTAATCCCCAGAAGAGGCAGAGTCTTGTCTCTGGAAAGACCTACCCGACCCCGTTTTATTCGAGGTCTACGGAAAATTCTTGGCCGAGCCTACTGGCTCGGATATCCCACAATAAACTCGGCCCTGTGCCTCATCTGATCGCGTGGGACAGTTGCTAGATATCCTGCAGTTGGAGATTCGACTCCAGCTGTGCTGGTCGGTCTCTTTATCTCCAGGCACAGAGGATCTCCACGCAGGGTTGTGTCGAGGAGCAGGGTCTCGTCTGTTGTCTGGCCCCGTTTTATACGGTGTCTACAGGGATTTTTTGGCCGGTCCTACGGGCTCGGATACCCCACATTATTAAATTCGGCGTTGTGCCACATCTGACCGTGTGGAACGTTCGTAGATATCCTGCAGTTGGAGATTCATTATGAAATTCACTTGACTCACTTCTATCAGTTGACTACTTCTTCATGCCACTGGCGAATCTTATATGTGTTATTCTTGTCCTAAGTATTATCATTCATTCTCAACCTTCGCGTGATTATTCGATTCAGTAACCTTCCCTAGGTCACAACAATATAGGAACTTTTTAAGCTTGTTCAAGGGTGTTGGATACAAGAACTTTGGTATATGAAAAATCTGTGTCACTCTCAGTCTCAATCCGAAAGAATTACTACATCCAGATAAATCTTCAATATTAAGATTTATTCCGTTGTGCATTCTCGGGTTAACGTTTTCTACTGGTGTGAAGTGGAAAGACTATATTGAATCAATTGCTAGATCTGCTGCTAGGAATGTTGTCGTGCTTGACACTTTATAAGTCTACCATTCGCCCAATGGAATAGAATATTGCTGCCACATATGATAGCTGCCCCTGCTATACATTTAGAGATTCTTGATAAAATCCAAAGAAGAATCTGCAATGTCATTGATCCTGACGTTGTATCTCGGCTTTAGCCACTTTCCAGCCTAGACTTGATGAATTTAAGCGCAGTGTCAGATTGGTGGCAATGTCTCATGGTGTTACAATTTAAATGGGTAGTTGTAAACCGTACGTTCTATTTTAACAGTTTCTTCTATCGCACTTCTCGCTTGTGAAAGTCTCTTTCGGCTTCTTGCTTCCCAGTCAAATTTGGTCTTAAAAATTTAAATGCCATATCAATCGTTATCTTCTGTCCTTATTGTTTTATTTGCCTCTCCCCTTAATCGTATTTTTTCATATTCTATGACACTCAGTAACATCAAAATTAGCCTTAGTGGCTTTATTGTCTTACTTGGGGTGAAATCATTAAAAATATGAATTTCCTTAAAATAATAAAGATTTATATAAAGGAAAAATACTTAAGTTTAAAATAAACAGTTATAATCGTGATAGAAAAATATTTGAACAACCGATACACTTGTAGGATCATGATATCGCCAAAATAAAAAAAAAATGTGATATTCTTCGGTGTTGAAACGAGTTTTTCCAATAAATGATTCTGTAAAGAAAGAATAATGATAAATATCGACTAATGATCGAATTTATAGCGATTGATTTTAAAAGTCAATGGACGTCTTAATTATACATTTTCCCCCTGAATCTACTTAAAAAATCTCAAGCCTGCCTGAGAGTTATTTGCAAATTTAACGGTGTCGGTGCCCAGATGAGCTCAGCTGGAATCCGAGCGTTATTTGAAAGAAGACAACATTGTTTGAAAAAGGGCAACTAAGTAACCTTCTTTGTCCCAAAACGTATCAGGCATATAAAAAAAGGTACAAGAAAATCATTTTCTTTTTTCCCCTCAAGATGCAAACAATAAAGAGAAGCTGTAAATTATCTCTGTTACTACTCGTCTATTCTAAGGTAATTATGACAACAGAAAATTTCTCTATGGCATCTTCCGCTGAAGAGCTCAGACGAACGAGGAAACAATGTTGACACAGGCACCCGTGGTTCAACGGGCCATCAAGGTCAGAAAAGCGGTTCCAACGGGGGGATATTGTATCACAATCAATTACGTGAAATATTGTGGTTGTTCATTGTGGAACTAGGTAAATATTTACCAAAATATTTTAACATTGAAAAAAGTGTAGATTTGCGAATTTTCTGATGATATCTATCATACGATTTGAAAGAAAAATCATGTACCAAAAATCAACACATTTAACATTAATGGAAAAAAATAGAAACAGGCACTTTTAAAATTTAAATAAGTGGTGTGGTCCAGTATCCTCACACCACAGTTATGGCCCAAGGTTAGAACCAAGGAAGAACAACACGAACACAAGAGTAGAATAACAAAGATATATTACAACAGAAATATAGTACAAGAAGTTGTTAGTAATGATTGTCAGCCTGGTTTAGAGTGAACTAATATTGTCTCGACTCGTTTCTCAATTCATTCGGTATCTAGTCCCCCCCCCACGAGGGTTGCATGTGGCACAAGGCCGAGTTTAACGTGGGTTTCCGAGCCCGTAGGTTTATGTAATATACCCTTTGAACCCGCTAGACGGATTAACGTGGGTTCTCCCGGACGAAACCCCTTCGGCAAAGCTTGTCTGGGTTCCTCTCTGCCAAAGCAGAGAGTTCAACAATCATGACCTGGTGCCGTTACACCATTCATTCGGTATTTAGCCAGGGCACGAGGGTTGCATATGTCACAAGGCCGACCTGAGCCCGTAGGCTCGGCAAAAAACCTTTGAACCGGCCTAGACGGGTTCAGGGTCTTTCTACCCCCGGACGAAACCCTGCTCTTCGGTTCATCCGGGTTTCTCTTGCCAAAGCAGAGAGTTCAACAGTCATGACCTGGTGCTCGTTACACCATTCATTCGGTATTTAGCCACCCCCGCACGAGGGTTGCGTGTGTCACAAGGCCGAGTTTAACGTGGGTTTCCCGAGCCCGTAGGCTCGACCAAAAATATACCCTTTCAACCCGCCTAGACGGGTTCAGGACCTGTCTACCTCCCCGGACGAAACCCTGCTCTTCGGCAAAGCTTCGTCCGGGTTCCTCTCTGCCAAAGCAGAGAGTTCAACACTCATGACCTGGTGCTCGTTACACCATTCATTCATATAACTCTTGAGAGGCGCAGTATTTATAGTGTCATGAAGAGTCCATTATCGTTATAGGTAAGTTCCCATAACAATAAGGTTAGTTATACTGGTAATCTTGAAGTGGCAAATCATGGATTCATTTTGGACAATCTATAAAATATCGCATTTGCAGATGTTCCATTCAGTCAACTTCTCCAGAACAGTTATATTGTTGAACAGAGGTCTCCACCCGCGAAAGGATGATCCCGATCGCTACGATCTTCATCTCTTCAAGATTATGGTAAGCATTTCTATATCCTATATATTCTCATAATATGCATTCTTCATCCACGTTTTACGCCTTAAAAACCCATTTAGTAACGCTCTACATTGAGTGGCTCTTGGAACATGTAATTGGAAAACAATAGTATAAAAAAAAAAAAGATCCCAGAAATTTCAATTATGTAAGGTACTATATATAGGAGAAGTGTAGCGTGTATCGTCACGGGACATGTAAACGGCGTGACGTGTTCGAATTCCTGACTAGTCACTTGCTGGGGAGATAAAAAGCAGCTTTACGCTTTTACAACAAACGTCTAAACCTTATTTCACTCCCATAGCTAGGGGATAAATAACAGCGTAGACAGAGCTATCTAGCCTTGGTTGCTAACCAGTCTAAAAGCAAGAAAACCAAGGCAATGCAAAATGCATTTTCTTTCACTACAAGTCACTAAGTCACATATATTGTAGAAAAGTGAAGAGCCATGATCGCATATGCTCTGAAGAGATATGGCATTTTAGTATACGTACTATTTTATTGATTTGATTACGCGTTTCGCTGTCTTTAGATATACTTCCTCATATCAGAACAAAAGAAATATATGTGTGTGGGTGTTTGCGTGTGTTCTTCAATATTAAATCATTTATACTCTTTTCATTCAACTGGCGTCCCACGGGCGAGATGAAAGAACAAAATTGTGTGACTTTTGTATAAAAGCTGTTATTTTAATTAATTCTGTTTTTTCTCTTTTCAGTTTTCTTGTTTTGTCGAAATTTGTTTTTTCTAATATTCTCCCAGTTTTTCTGCATTGAATTTAAGGTAAATGCCTATCCAATTTGTCAGAATAGGTGGACAATAAAAGATTTATATATCTTAGGTATGTCTTTGTGTTTCCCTGTCGAAAATTCATACGGAAGTCAGACAATTTTGTTCTTTTCTCGCGAACGAGCAGAAAATGTCTTAATTATTTGATATTGAAGGAAACATACGCAAACACACTTAATTCATTCGTTCTCATTTGAGGGAGCCTCTCTAGCGATTTAATCAAATCAATAACACAGATTTCTACGTGTCAAATTTTATCTTCATTCCATATCCTATTTATAAACGTAAGTATCACATACAGTGTGAGCCAAATGTAGGTGGGCAGTATCATGAATAGACTTTGTGTTAGGATTGTATTTTAACTA
This sequence comes from Acanthosepion pharaonis, assembly GCA_903632075.3. Taxonomy (NCBI): domain Eukaryota; kingdom Metazoa; phylum Mollusca; class Cephalopoda; order Sepiida; family Sepiidae; genus Acanthosepion; species Acanthosepion pharaonis. The sequence goes on from CAHIKZ030001688.1 coordinate 120,585, forward strand.
TGGTGTTTCTGTTATATTAAATTTTATTACTAAATTTATTAAATTTAATCTTTTTTTTATTTTCAAATAGCTTAGAGAATCCATAATACCAAAATAATTTAAATACTGATCCAAAAATGACTGTTCAAATATGATTAGGAATCGCAAAATACTGACATCTTTAGGATAAAAATCGCTTTTCACATTTGGTACTCAAGCCTGAAAGAGACAAACCATTTACCATTTATAGTAGAAAACCAGGAAGTATTGGTAATTTGAAAAATTACCTCAGATATGCATTTCAAGAAATTAATAAACAAAGATGGTTGCCCAAAAATGTTTGCCAAAGCATGTAAGGTAGTCTTCAAAGCTGTTAATTTGTGATGGACAGCAGTTTGAGCACATGCGTTGATGAAATTTTTCGTGCACTTTTATTGTATTATTGTATGCAATAAAATTTAATTGTATATGTAATAATTGTTTATCAAAATTTAATTGTATTTGTTGTGGATTCGGATTGAAATCCGGTACCAATAAATAACAAACACCAGGAATGAATATATGAAAATGATGTATTAACGTTATAATACAAACTGGTAAAGCAGGTTAGTAGTTCCAGGAATGCGGGTTAGTAGCAAAATATATATACAGTCTTTGGTATTGAAGTATCGCTGTATAACTTCTTACTGAATCTACGTGCTCGCTCACTGTGACTCCTACAACCCTGTTACCTCACCCTCACTCTTCCGGTTACCTACAACCTTTTACTCTGTCACTCTGGACTCGACTCCTCGGGTATTCACTGGCAGTTGTATAAGTATAAACTGGGTGAGTCCATTTGTATAAAAAGAGGTGGACCCCTCAACAGTATTAGTATATAATCTCAAAATAAATGTTATAATTTACTGTCCACCAACTTTTGGTTCACCCTATTATATACGGAGCTATTCTACAAGTTTTGAGACCGAATATAATCCTTTTTACAGTGATTCCAATGTAATCCTGCAAGGAGACCTTCACCTAGATTTCCATCGACCAGACTATTAGAGTCGGTGTGCACTAAAAACTGGGAAATGACGGGTGCTAGCTCATAAGGAGGTGAGAGATGAAAAGAAACGGCCCAGCGAGAAATGAGGATACGAGACTACTTCTGCCATGTGGACTAGCAGATCATCTCTTTAACACTTTCTCCTATCAACTCGCTGTGTGTCTTAAAACCAGGATGTTTGGCAGGCAACTCGAATGGGCAACATCGGATCTATCCGAAGCACTACCTCCTGCCAAGTATAAAGTAGAACTGACACTTTCAATGAAATATGGGTCATATAAACCAGTAACAGGAAATCATCACTCTCCGGTTTGTTGTCGCTTGACCTCAAAAAATCGCATTTATTTGTCTCCCTACAGTAAAGGGGGTACTGACATTGCTAACAGCGAGATTTAATACTCGACACAACATTTCTAGTTGATTTTCGTACTCGTTTTTTGTGCCATCAAAAGTTTTATTTTAACACACCTTTTCCTTGCATATAAATTATTGCTGCTTACTAATGATGAGGGGAACATTTTTTTTTATAAGTGATAATATCTTACTTTACAGGCTATAATTAGAACATATTGAAAATTAATACGTAGTTAATTCCAAGTCACGTTTCGACATTCAACTTCACTTACTTACTCTAAATTAGTTCCCCAAGGAAAAAGTCTGTTCACATCAAAGTTGAGATGAGATTAATTGAAACCTTCGGCCGCGTACATTTGCAGCTGAATAAACAGAACTAAAAGTGAGAAGATAAAATTTATCACTTAGTAAATTATTATTTAGAGAAAAGTTTTACAGAATCTCCCACTATGTAAATCAACGCTGTTGATTACTACAGCATTTAGAATAGATTTGAAATGTATATGTAAGTTTTAGATGAATGGAACATTTGTAT
>CAHIKZ030001688.1:127500-222500 GCA_903632075.3 Acanthosepion pharaonis
AATCAAAAGTACCAAGCGAATGATATGTTTTCTATATCGACAACAAAATAACGACTCCTATCTGAGCATATATTACGGAGGGTTAAATTGTTACTTCGATCTTAATCATTTGTCAGTGATATTGATTGAAGGAAATCCCGTTCGCTATCTTTGCATTTTTTCGCTGTTCTTTTCTTTCTTTCTTCTAAAATTTATACAGCATCTCTTTTTCTTCCTTCTCCCAGTCTACAACTATACATAGTCTCTCTTTCTCTCTCTCTCTCCCCACACTATTTTTTTATACTTTCGCTTACTGTCTAAGTTCTTTTCATTAAATATCTCTCCGTTTCATCTAACATTAAACATGTTTGATTTTCTTTCTATTTACTGCTCTTTCATGTTTCTGCCCGATAGGGGCTTTGCGTTACTTTCCTTCCTTTCTTTATAGGTGATGTGAATTAAGCCTGTTGAAAGCCGAAAGGATTGTACAATCAAATCTTTCATCGATTCGACACGACGCTTTAAACGCAAACGGATGGAAACCACATTTGTACCAGTAGACACCTTGATGCTTCCACCTTTCTTTTTATGAAAACTTAAAAAAAAAATGGATCTGTATACATTTGACTGATGTTTCAAATCTGGTTTCGATGTTTCACTATTTTTTTTTTCGGTGGAGACATTCAACCTTTGCCCTGGGTCAGAAAACATGTTTCTATGTGTGATCTATGTCTGATCTGCTTACATGTTTGTTCTTAATAAACAACACCAATTTGAAAGCGTGCTAAGAACTTCTCGGCTCGAGTAATTTAAAAAATAAATGATCAAATGAGAAAACATCAAATTTTCAAAAAAAAAACAACAAAAAAAACGATCTTTTTCGGGCTTAGATATTTTAGGATTCGTAATTCTCGCAATAAATGTCATTTTTCACCGTTGCATTTGTTTCCTAAAATCTATGAGTTTTCCACAAATTCCGTCTGCATTGAGGAACTTTAGGGATTCAACTCAAAAATACACCAGATATGTATTCCTTCTTGATATCTCATCGCCAGCTTCTGAGAAATTTGTTTCTTCTAAATATTAAAAAATAGACCAGCTGCCTTGTTTGAGAAATCTACGTCAGTTTCCTTCTTCTTTTATGTGTTGTGTCTCTTCAGGACGTAGGCAGTCATGGCTCATCAAAATATCCTATCCTTTGTAACTGTTAATGAACTTGCTCTTTTTACTATCTATCCTAACCCTTGTTCTGCCATCCATTTGCACAAGCTCACAAGGTAAATTATGTGTTGTTCTACTTTAAGCCTCTTGCATTTAATTTGTCGTGAGAGTATCAAATATTCCGAGACCTTTTCCCACATTATGTACCCCAAAATGTCAACTTTTTCTTCTCGAAGTTAAATATGAGTGTACTTTTTGTATCCATTTTGTAAAAAAAACGTCGTTACTCAAAATGTCGGTTCACGGTATTCTCAGCATCCTTCTGTAGTACCACATTTCTGTGGTTTCATAGTTACTCACATATTCGGACCTAATGAAACAAAACCATCAGTTATAAATACTGGCTTGTGAAATCATATTACTGGCTGATAAAACTATATCTGACATGTAAAATCTATCTTTATCTATAAAAGGCAGCATGCGTGTGTGTGTTTGTGTGTGTGTGTGACGAATGAACGGCCGCAATTTTCGACGGATTTGCACCAAAATTTATATGCGCATGCTCCAAGTTAGCGGGAAGGCCAAGACCGACTTTGCATTTCCCAACTCCCATCGATAGTGGAAATAATCGACTTTTTCATGCTTCTACGGCAGTTTTTATGTAGTTTGCGGCCAATTTTTTACTGGCCACAGTGAGAGCCTATAGCTCACTGCCACGAATAGGCAGGAAAATTCTATTGGCCAGCGTGAGAGCCCACAGCTAACTGACACGAATGTTAACTAGCATGCTAGCATGCAAAAAGAAAAATCGATAGCTGCATTCATCACAAGTGGGAAAAATTTAAATCTGCATGGCACTTTACTCCAATTGGCTCATTCGCTTGCTTAAACTCAACGTTGATTCTGATTCCGCAGAACTGGGTTGGGTGTGAAAAAGTATTTGTTGTTTACATTCTTTTTTTCATTCGTTTTTTCCAGTTACGAGTCCTTTTTTAAAGCTGATCGTTTTGTGTTCATTTTGTTTAGTTCTTTTTTTGTAACAGATTTAATGTTTAGTATAGAGCTTAGAAAAAGATTCGCAGTGTGTGATAGGCAAGAAGTAAGTCATGTAGCAACATTAGCACGGCAAAGGGCACTCCTTTAAAGGCAAGGAAGGGCACAAATATTTTAAGTCAATTGATAGCGATTGCTGTATGAGTCGGACCTTGCTGCTAGTGTCTTCATAATATAATATACCATTAACACAGTTGATTAGTTTGTACAGGTTATTTAAAGCCAGGAAACATTTTAAATTGTAAGATTTTTGTAGATGGGAAGATAATAATGCTTTAGTGATAAAAGTCTTAATTAATCACTTTTGAGGAGAGAAGAGCTAGATTCAAACTTTCACAACTGTATTTGCGGGTAATATGACGATTCCAACGGAGATTAGAATTCGCATTTCCGATTAGCAATTTCTTGCCAATATCTATTACACCACCCGCACGTTCAAACTTATAACGCTCACCCATATAGGTACTGACCAGGTTCAACGTTTCAAATAATATAGAAATTTTATGTACTAGCCTAGAAGCCGTCCTTCGGGTGGACTTTAGGCTAGTTCCTGGGGAGGGCTTTTTGACCTTTGCTTTTTACCTTCAGCGTCCTATGTAAATAAAAGTTATAAGAATTTATAAATATAAGATTTATGAATATAAGAATTTAGAAATAATAAAATTATCTTTATTCAACATCTTAATTCGGCATATTCTTTCTTCGTATACGCAACCTGTCTTCTTAGTTTGTTTGAATTTATTTTGCGCGTAATTTTTCTTTTCTTTTGAAATCACTATTATTTATGACCCCTTCACATGAAGTCCGTCTTAAAAAGATATTTTATCCGATATTATATGCAATATTTCGAATTTATATCGTGATTGAAAAAAAAATCGCCATCCATGAGCAACGTACTAATAAACCTGTTTAATTCTTTTTAACAACAGTTTAATTAGACGATATCAATTGCAATTTCGACGAAAAGCGAAATTAAAGTTAAAGCTTTAATAAAGAATTAATTTTTTTAAACTTTTCACTCTGTTCGATATTTAAATTTAATCTTAAAAGAGTTATTTACTTAATTTCTAATCATGTCTAACTACATTATAGCTACAGGTTATTTATGATTCGCCAGGATCAAAAAACAGAAGAACAGACGGACACACGTGCACTTCACTTTATTATTATAGATTATTCACATATATGTAATAAATATTCGTACAATATTCACAGAAACTATATACATATGAATACCAACATGTTCTTTATATAGAGACGTTATTGAGCAGAATTACTTTTAAATAGGGAAACATATAAACGGTGATAGTGATATTAGTCATTCGTTATCTGAAAAACAGTGCAGCCACTACTACTATCTGTCGAAAGTTATAAAATCATTTTCTTAAAAGAATTTTTCAGGGAAATATTTTTCTCAACTTCAGTAGCAATTATCGCTCTGTCCAGTATTGATGGGTTTTTCTGCCCTAAACTTTTATCTGAAGTAGTGTGTAAGGTAAAAATATTGCTTATATCATTATCAACTTACGTGATATGCATTTTAGTTGTTACGGCTGTTGAAAGTCCTCACCTTATGTGGATTTTGTTATATGCTACAGGTCTTTGTTTGTGAATCCGTAGGATCGTTTCCCAAGGATCGAAGAAAAGTGCACTTGCACAAAGCCATTTCACCTATTGATCTGACAAAGTTTGATCTTGTTGTATACGAAACGGCCAATGATGAATGCCTAATGTTGGTGTGGATTTCTTTTATGTTTAGCGATATCGTTTCATGGTATAGCTAAACTATTATAATAAGGTTTTGCAACATATTGATAGGCTTAACATGCCTAAATAGATTAAAACTTTTTTTTCTTGTATATGCCCCGTTGAATTGGGAAATCATCATTTATGGCATCAATCATATTCCGAAGTAAATGCCATGTTTAATTTTATTTGCAGTGATTATTAATCTCTTTTAAAATTTACTAGTTTTTAAAGTCTACCACCTCATGAAACTAATAGCTTTAAGGAATGGTCGTGCTTACTAAAGGATAAAATAACGTAATCTATGAGTTTTCTGCTTTTGTACATGCAATACAAGTTACAAGAGCCGCTCAAGGTAAAGAGTTACAGAGATGAATTTGTTGTAAGCGATGGATAAGGAGAAAGCAAGAAGTATATATTATAAGGATATGTAGGATATACAAAGTCTTGGTGAGGTCAAGATTGTAGTAATCGGAAAATCATCTTCTCGTGATTCTGTTCTACAAAGGAACAATTCTGGGAAAGAAGCTTCCTTAGTTGAAATTAGCCATTGCCATATGTTCAAAAATTGAATAGGGATGATTTTCAAACGTTGAGATGGCATGGCGGTTTGTTGTAGCATAGCTACGGACGATAATGGGTCCGTCCCCATTCAAATAAATAGTAAATACTGTATGTTAAACTCTAGACGAGGCTATATCGAAGCGTAGGGTCTTCGCGTTATTTTAGACGAGCCTACGGACTCGGATATTCCATATTAAATCCGGCCTTGTGCCACAATTGATCGGATGGGGCGGTTGGTAGGTATTCTGCAGTTTGAGATTCGTCTCCAGCTGTGCAGGTCAATCTCTCTGACTCTGGGCAGAAAGGATCCGAGGACGAGGCTATATTTAAGGGAAACAGTTACCCGATCCTGTTTTATGTGAGGTTTACAGTGAATTTTTGACCGAGCCTACGGGCTGGGATACCCCACATCAAATTCGGCCTTGTGCCACATATGACCGCGTGGGGCAGTTGGTAGATATCCTACAGTTGGAGATTCATTATGGAATTCACTTGACTCCTAGAAGTTGACATCTTCGTCTACGCACAGCTGGCGAATCTTATATGTGTTGTTCTTGTCTTAAGTTTTATCGTTCATTACCAATTCTCGTTTGATTAGTTTAATTAGTAACCTTCCCTCGGTTACAAATCTAGTTCTCCAACGCCTTAACCAGGGACCAGTGACAGGACCCAAAGAGTGTGAGTTCAATACCTGGTTAAGGCGGTGGAGAAATTGGAGAAGGGAATTAACAGGAGATAGTTGATAACTGACATCCATTATTCATGGCACGTGGAATTAGAACAGTCTACTCCAGAGAGCGAAATAAAGGGTTCAGTTCGACATTCCAACCAACTGAAGAAGACCGGAGCGTACAACGGCCAAAACGTTGAGATAAATATAGCAACAAAGATGAGGACAAGAGTTCAAAAATTATAAATAGTGCACATAATGAGTAATATGTTTTTAATTAGTATCATTAAATCTAGACTTTATGTGTATTTCACTGGGCTGAAAAGTCGAAGCAAAACAAAGATGACACGAAACGTTGTAAACTTAACAACTTATTCAAACTGCCTGTTGGCTCCATCTTGCTCTCAGCATCCCCTAGTGGAACCGGAAGTGCTTACAATCATCATCATAATTATAATCAACATTATTGATGTTATAACAATGTACGACCTATCCTCTGTATTCAACCGTATTTTCAGATCAATGATTAAAAATGGCTTCCAGCCAATAAATCTGTTAGGTCTTAAATAAAGCCCTATAGACTAGCGCAACAAAATCACAGAACATTGCCAAAATAACAAAAATCACGTCACTTGAAAACTTCCAACAGTAACTACAACAAAGATGGGTAACATGTAACTAGAAATTAAAATAATGATATTATCCATATGCTAACACACCGCAAGACCTTAAAGAAGCGGTTCCCATTAAACCTGCCATCACTAATAGAGGGAGATATAAAAGATAGTGGAATTGAGGATCTTCTATATCTTTCATGATTTGATTGTGAACCGAAATGAAAAAAAAATATGATATAACCAAGATACTCTCCATATGACCTTAAAGAAATTAGTTTGGAAGTAAACTCCCATCAATACCGGAAAGAGTGATAAAAGATAGTAGAACTGAGAATCAAGTATTTCGCACGATTTCATTGTGAATCTAACTGAAAAGCTGCTTACTAATATTAACCATTTATTCCCCATGCAACTTGTAATATCCGTTTAACTAGTTCTGCTTAATTGCAATTGCTTATTGTCTTTTTACATTTATGTGCAACTGTAAATAGACTGTAAATTTTATGTTCTTCCATAATATTTAATGAGGTTTCGAATAAATACGAAAACCCCCGCCCAAATCTTGCTTCTTTATCAAATACTGATTATCATAATATTGCATTTGGAACTAAATTAATACCTTATTTTTGACAGTTAGTTAATTACATTATTTACACTATTTCTATGCAGACTAATATCCCCATCTTTGTTATTGTAATCAAAAGATTTCGATCGTTGCGCTCTCCGGGCTTTATCAGGTGTATATAATTCAGGTAACCTACAGGGCATTAATTTAATTAATCTGGCTTGTTTTTGTAAATTGATGTTTAAATTTTATATTTAGGATATATATTTATTGAATTTATATATAATATATATATATATATATATATTTATATATATATATACTAGTGAGTTAGTCCAAATGACTTGACTCACTTTATAGTCTACCAATAGAAGGTTAACCAATCAGAAGACGTAGATTATTCAATCCGTCGTGTATAAAGGCGGCCATTTTTGTTCAGTCTACTCGAATGTCCAGTCCAGATTGTCAGGCGAAGTGAACCAGAAGGACGAACTATGCTCTGCTACTTTTATCGAAATATCCACTGCTAACCTGAACAACGCTTTCCTACTGTCTTTGAAATATTCACTGCTAACCTCTGGATTCTATACTCGAAGACGACCGTCATGATGAATAACAGGGGGTTCAATTGGTCTCATTCCAATGATCATGTTTAAGTTTAGTTCTTATTTCTTGTACTGCTCAGTGATTGCTCGCCGTTTCAGAGAACTGTCCTACGGAACAAGAGTCCAGCAGATTAAGAAGTTGGTTCGTGAAATTATGGACAAGATAATTGTCCGTTCAACCAAAGAGTGTCTATTTGGACACAATGGAAACAGAGCGAAGATATGAGGAAGCAACAGGACAGTTTATTTTTTTTTATAATTGTACACTGCGCTCATAACTTCCGCACTTAAATATGTTATGAACGCCACTTACAAGTAGGAACTCCATTTTATTTAATAATCATTTTTTATTATAAGGGAAGATGATAATCAACCATCATTGCTGAGTAATGCTCACAAAAGGGAGTTAAAAATTCGAAATCTCTAGCCTATCTCTGAAATCTAACTTGGCCTGGTAAACGTATATATATATATATATATATATATATATATATATATATATATATATATATATAAAACAGTGGACCCTGAAGTTTCATGGTAAAAAACACTACGATTGCATTTAAGTATGAAACTGACTGTCACATGTGTGTGTTGATTTCAATCTCTTATTTTATATTTGCATACGCTCTATTTTTGATATTGATCACTTTAACTCATCACTATAGCATATCTTAAAACTATGATTTATCACACACACATACACACAAACACACACATATAATGAAATCGATTAAGTTTGAAAATTATGTAATATATTTTCTGTTTAAAATAACGTATGACCAGAATATATATATATATATATATATATATATATATATATATATATATATATATAGTCATTTTCCAAGCTTAGCTTAGATGTGGCACAAGGCCGAAAGTAGGGTGAACCCAGTGAGAATCGAACTCATTACGCAGTCGTAATCTAGCGAGAAAATTTGCTATCAATTACACCGCACCAAGGTGCTCAATATATATATAATATTATCAGAACATTTGAAACAAAGAATATACAAAGTAAAGTGAAAGAAAAAACATCATTAAAAATATTGATTACAGTTACGAATTTAAGAGAGGCAGACTTTATATGGTGGTTTTATTGAAGAAATTTTTACGCAGAAATTTGGTTTCTAAGAGAGTCCAAAAATGGGAGGCATTGGCCCGGTATCTATGAAAGACAAACAGAGATAAGGTAAACAGATGAACTCTTTTATTTTATCTATATATTTATCGGGTTGTCTGGTTTAACATTAACATATACGAGGTGCAGTAGGCCTCGTCCAGATCACAACTGACAGAGCGATTAACGTACAATTTATCTTAATAAACATTAACAATGTCAATGATTACTAAGCTTAAATTAATGTAACGCAAGGTTAACACTGATGGTTGAAATTGTGTTAACTGTTCAAAGTGTAAAAGCAGACCTCTTCTAAAAATCAGCACCGGGAATCCTGACTTTTAAAAGTTTTACTGTTCAGGTTCAGATATAATTAGTTCACATATGCCTTAGTACGCCCACAAAACTTTAACAAGTATTTACTCAGGGCATATATATATATATATATATATATATATATATATATATATATATATATATATATATATAATCTAATGTCGAAGCTGACAGAAGAGATTTCATTAGTGTGGAATTAATCCCATATCTTCGGGCGTTCATTTTGATTGAAGTCAAAATTGTAATATGCAATGACTGTGAGGCATTACACAGTATCGCTGTTATGCTCATTAGAAGACATTATTATCTCACCGATAAGAAGAATACAATTCTAATAAGAAAATGTTGATTACACAGAAAGTATTTTTAAAGCAACCAAATTAAAAAAAAAATGACTTATTAAAGTCAAGAATCTACTTCGGAAAACGAATTATGATGTTTTGCGGGAAAAAGCTTTTCCTTTCCAAATTTAATAACATTCTCTGGTATGAACTCCAAACTTGCTTGTGGGAAAACTACAGTAAAACAGTAAAGGATTTGCTTTTGGGTTTACTAAATACTCAATCCAGAAGACAACGTCTTTTTCAGACTTAGAATTGTATTAATTCGTAACAAAACCTTACAACATGCCTAACCACACACAGTTAAAAATAAAAACGGGGAGTCTATTATATATATATATATATATATATATATATATGTATGTATGTCTTCTTGTTGGTTAAAATAGCTATTCGAATGAGGTAAATTTAGATTTCTATTTATATATATATATATATATATATATATATAGCTATTATTCTCTCTCTATATATATATAGCTATTTTTTATATATATATATATATATATATATAAAATAGCTATTCGAATTAGGTAAATTTAGATTTCTATTCTATATATATATATATATATATATATATATATAGCTATTCTATATATATATATATATATATATATATAAAATAGCTATTCGAATTAGGTAAATTTAGATTTCTATTATATATATATATATATATATATATATATATATAATTTAATTTTATTCTCTCTCTCTCTCTCTCTATATATATATATATATATATATATATATATATATATAGAGAGAGAGAGAGAGGATAGAAATCTAAATTTACCTCATTCGAATAGCTATTTTAACTAATAAGAAGACAACCTATATTGTCATTGTCAACTCAGAAGTGTGAAGAAATAAAATAGGAACTGAAAATTTAAATATTAAAAAAAATAAATAAAAAAGACGATGAAGAAGAAAAAAAGAAAAAGACAAAGAAAAAGGAAAAAAAGAAAGAAGACAACAAAAGAAGCGGGAAGTATTAAGTTAAACCAACACCTCGTATCATGAAAGGAGAAGTGGAAATGTCTGGATCAAAGAGACAGTTAATATAACCTCGACCTATATTTTAAAATATTAACATCTCAAGTCTGGTTGAAAAAAATCACAAAATTAAAGACACGAGTTCAAACAATTTTGAAATAAAATAATAAACATAATATAAAGTGATAATTAAAAACAGATAAGTAATTAATTAAAAGAATAATAAAGACAACAACAACAACAAAATAATAATAATAATAAATAAATAACATTGCAAGAGGATAAAGGAATAAGGAAAGAAATGAAAGTAAAAAAATAATAATGGTAAAAATAATAATGATTATAAAAAGGTAATTTGAACATCACATTATCGATCTCGGAGATCCTATTATTATCTCTATCTTTTTATAAATATCAGTAACTTTGTCAATGAGGATTTTGTGGATTTGTGTTATTCTGGGTGCTTACATCTATAAATATTCTTTGATTTATCCGTTCAAAACCAATATATATATATATATATATATATATATATATATATATATATATATATATATATAATTAAAAGAATATCAAACACTTAGAATCCCATAGGTAATATGTTCTCAATCTTCAAGACCTACAAATGAATCACGAGATCATAGGATTTTAAGTGCTCGATATTATTTAATTAATAATACTTTTGCTCTGTTTTTACATAGAGCTCTCTCTGGATTTACATCCTCATGGAAATTCTATACGGATTACCATATTGTATCATTATTACATATATATATATATATATATATATATATATATATTTATGCTTGCTAACGACTGTATAAATTACCTTTAAGTTAGTGTATTGTTTATTCTCGAGGTCCACATATTGGGACTTATAATATGTTAAATCTTTAAAAGCTTAAAATTTTATATCTGTACCACCCACACACCCCCGTCCATAATCTCTCCCTCCGATCCATAATACTTCTTCTTTGAAAGCCTAAATCTTTTTCTCCACTTAATCTTGAATAGATAATTTTTCCTTTGAAGACCACAGTCCTTGTAACCACCTATACTAATTCAAATGCGAGTAGAGGTGTACATGCCTCCCAAAGCTACCCTCGTTAATCCTCCCTTCTCCCATTGGGTCCCTTAGTCTTCAAGTATATGAGAAAGCTTGTCTCGGTGCCTTTAGGCCACGGACCGATACGATGCTTCTGACCCATGGATGAGTTTTGTTGCCTTGTCTTTTGGGCAGACGCGACAAGTCGACTTGGAGCATCACGCATGAATTTTCTTTCTTGGTTTGATTCTTACTTCATTAATGGTACTGGAGGTAGACGTATTCTGGGTTTTGGTGTCATCCGCCTGGTAGTCAGGGATCCGGATCTTCGAGTACCTCTGAAGAAGGCCATTCTATCAACAGGTGTATCATATCGGGGCTATTGGGAATGGTTTCCGGACTGTGCAGTAGTTTCCGCTGAGATTGTCGATGCCAGGATGAAGGACAGGTTATCTATACATGCAATTCCTTCCACCAACAACCAATGCACACATGAAACCAATCAAAATACAAATGAACAAAATTATCAAAACCATCTACGTTCCAACTCACCAGAAGTTGAACTCCATCTCCAATCTACACCAAACCCTCTCTACTTTCTGAAAACAGTATCAACGCCACATGTGCACAAACACATGCACACAAGGGGGTATTCAGTCCCGGGCTACTCCTCTCCATGACCAACTAAATCGTCACGGCCATGGATTTAGAGCCTACATCAAGGACGGGTTTTTCTACGGCAGAGACGCAAAAAAAACGAGGAAAGCTGACTTCCCGCATTGGTGCTTCCGTGTGTCACTTATCTATACACTACATCCGTCCTTAATCTCTACCGTCATCATGACGAAGGGACAGTAATCATCGACCGAATGAGAAGATTGACAATATGCTCGCTCAGTTCCATTCGGCCAGCTTTCGAATCTGCGTAACTTCAATATCTACCATAAAGAATGGTTAGTCCACTCCAACAAAATCGATGCTGACGGCATATATTATAGAGACTTCTTAATTGCCTTCGAACTAATCCAGATCATCGGAGAACTCACCCGGGCCCCGGACACGACGGAACATCAGGCGGACCTCCTCGACCTCTACATAACCTCTTTCCTTGATAAGTACCGATAAAAAAATTACTTCTACGAGGATCGTCAGACCATTCCCTAATCAGTATCCAGATTGATGTCAAAGCTAAGGCATGCCCTGATGTACTGTTCCATAGAAAGATTTTTTGTTATGCGAAGGTAGACCGGGACAGCTTTCGATTCTACATGATTGAAACTTTCTTTCCAACCCTCTTCAAGCGTACTACCTTGGCACTGATTGTAACCGTTCTGGAATGGGGGGGGTTATACCCCAAAATAATTCCAGTAAGAACCAGACTGTACACCCTGATACACCCTTTACTACTATTTCATATCTGTCGCAAGAGGCGAAGTAGTTCGGGCCTCGCTGCATTCAGAATTGCCTGCAATCGATGCAAAAAGTTCCAGAAAAACGCCAAGTGCATCCACGCAAGTGAGGTCCTGAGCAAGGTTGAAAAGAAACAAATTGGATCCTGTGAATTTAGGAATATCACCAACCAAATCTTGAACAGAGGTAAAACGGCACTGCTCAGAATTATAAATGATTCTGAGGTAATATTTTCCTCGACTGATAAAGCGAACCCCTTCGCACCCACCTTTGCATCTAACTCAATGACAAAGACCATCCCCTCCCGAAGATCCCATGTCTCACTGAGCAAAATATTTATTTAATACAAAACTGAATTTTAAGAATTTTTCTTGATATTTATTAGACAGTAATTTAGTCTGGCACAAGGCTACGCTAGTGGGGCACTCAGAAAACCTGCTTGAGCAGTAATTGCTTCACTTTTTATCAAATACTTGCTAGCTAGGCGTCGAAATTGCTTCGTGTTTTAAATTTAATTTTTACGTATGTTAAGTTATTTTTAACGATTAACATATATATATTTTCCAAGCGTAGCTTAGATGTGGCACAAGGCCGAAATTAGGGGACACCCAGTGAGGATATATAGTGAAGTTATAGTGGTTCCAACGAGAGAAAATATTCTCTAGACTTATAAAAGGCTCTGACCATAAGAAAGCTACTGGTTCAGACAAAATCTCTGTGGTTTTCCTAAGTACATTAACCATCAATTATCTACAATCCTAGCAAAGTTTTCAATCGCTGCGTGAAGGAGAAATCCTTCGCAAACCTATGGAAATTTTCAAGCGTATGCCAGGTTTTCAAGAACGCGTGCAATCTTCCTCTTCTCAGTAAAGACCCATCTGTCTACCCAGTATCATCAGCAAGCTTTTTGAGGCCATAATCAATAGGAAGGTCGTCGAGTACTAGAAAAAAAAAACTAACTCTTCAGCGACAAACAGTATGAGTTTCAGTCAGCCCAATACGCTGCCGTCTATCATAACTCAGAGAATCAGTGGGGCTCTTTAGGACAAACACATATCGAGGACCAGGACATTAGATATCTCAAAGGCCTTCGACAAGGTGTGACACAAAAGATTACTACACAACCTCTCCAGTTATGGAATCACTTAAAGGGTTTTCTCGATCATAATATCCTTCCTAATAGACGGTAGTTACAAGTGGCCAGTCCTCCAGATCCCTATAGGTTAACGCAGGTGTCTCTCCGGGTTTACTTCTCGGATCAATCCTCTTTTGGATCTACATTAATGATCTTTCTAAGAATATAGTTAGATCATTTATAAACATCTATGCTGACGATACTACTATAGAGTAGGGAATCTCTAAACTTATTGATGGTCAGGTATTGGAGATTGAACTCTCTTCCCATCGTGCACAAATTAACCAATGGGGTAAAAACTGGCTAGTTACATTCAATGCCTCGAAGACCATCATCATCGATCTGATCTTGAACTACCACCAATCTGGATGGACGGTAGCCCTTTCGGGGAAGCACCGCGCCTTGAAAGACTGTTGGGCCTTAAACTCACACCCGACATCAAGTGGAAGTCGAAATCATAGATTATCATTTTGTTATTTTTGCATCTAGTTGTGTTCGATAAAACTAATCCGGTCCAAGACTATTCTATATTCAATTTCCTTATCTCCTATACTGCACTTGTCATAACTGTACCGGAAAGTTTTATATCAGCGTTTACTATTTGGGCCAGGATAATGGTAGCAGTTTTGTCCCTTTTAATGTAAACTGGGCTCTGACGACTGAAATTCTAGCCAGCTTGGCTATTTTGTATATATTTTGTCAAAAAAATCTTCCGTCTTGGTTTTAGATTGACCAGACGTATTTGAAGAAAATACGTGTTAACTTGGCGGAAAACTTTTACCAAAAAGAAAAGCCTTTCTTTTCAACCTTGCTCTGGACCTCACTTGCGTGGATGCACTTGGGGTTTTCTGGAACTTTTTGCAGCGATCGCGGGCATTTCTGAATGCAGCGAGGCCCGAACTACTTCGCCTCTTGCGATAGATATAAAGTAGTGGTAAAGGGTGAAGCAGGGTTTACAGTTTGGTTTTTACTGGAATTTCTTTTTGGATACAAAACCCTCCATTCCAGAACGCATCCAATCAGTGACAAGGCAGTACGCTTGAAGAGGGTTGGATCTGATGTGTCTATATATTATAAATATATATACGTAATAATTCTGTGGAATCATAGTCATTAAATAAGCATAAGTTTTAAACTAATTGTTTGAAATAAGCGAAAATACTTTTGATGCACAACATCCAAAATTGGATAATAATACTAATATCAGGAATCATCGTAAATATCCATAATATATGGATACACTTTTAAATCAGGTATGTCTAACCAAGCGCTGAGTTCGAAAGGGTGAGCAAGCTTTATAAATTGAAGTAAAGATAATAAACCGATAATAATGTTTGTGATTAAGATACTTAAAGGAAGCGGCACATTTGCTATGTTCCGATAACTCGATTAGCAGACCAACCATAAACATTTATCACGTGTAATAACCATTAATTAGTAGAAACCATCCGATGAATTTGAGAATCAAGATGCATGACCAATGAACTGGTTGTAGACGAAGATTAACGGATTTATTGGAAGGTCATGGGTTCAGTTCATTGGAGGTTAATTATTATAGTTACGACGTGTATGAGACTGGAGTAAAAGTTTGAACATATCACAGTAAAAAAGACATCCACGGAAAGCCTAAAGTTATCGAAAATATTATGATAAAACTTTAAAAAATGAGTATTTCCATCCGGTTTAAACTGTATTTTATGGGAGAGAAAATAACATTCAAAATACATTTAGTGACCAATGCGAATACTCCTGCTATATATTTCGAGATACTTCACAAAATTCAAAGAAGGGTCTGTAATGTTATCGGTCCTGACCTGGTATCTCGAATTCAGTCATTTCTCACTGCCGTAAAATGTCTTCCCACGGTCATTTCTATAAATACGGTGGAGTTATGGATAGCGGTTCGGATTGAGGAATCGCAGAGCCGAGTGCGAATTTCAGTCAAATCCATTATATTCACTTACGTGCTAATACCCTTGGGAAAGGTATGAATCCTCTCGTTCTTCTCCCTCTGCTATGGGTAAATAGCAGAACAGACCGTGTTCTATAGCCTTAGATGGCAACTGCTCTACCGCAGAAGGAAATGGCAACCTACTGTGGAAAAAATCTGCCTCATCAGTCATGTATCGAAAGATACATGATCGCCTAAGCGTGTATCACGCCTAGCACATAATTGACTGACTGACTGTAGTAATTAGCTGTTGTTGTTGAAATAGCTAAATGTAGCCACAAGTTCTAGTCTGATATTTTTTTTTCGCATTTCTCGCCTGTGGAACTCTCTGCCAATTTCTTAATCCTCTGCTATCTACAATCTTCTAAATTTTAAATGCATCTATCATATGTAATTTTCCTTTCTCCTAGCTAAGATCTTATTCTCCTTCACTTCCAGTAAACCCTAACGTCTTAGTGTGATTATCACCTTGAGTGGGGTGAATTGAAATAAGATTTGAAGTAAACGTGTTTAAAATACTTTCGAAACATTCTTAATATATAATGATCTTGACAATATAGTGTAGTCATATATAGTGTTATGGTCCAGGTTAGGACCAAGGAAGAACGACACGAACAGTAGAAATCACGAAGGTATATTACACGAAATAATAATACAAGAACTGGAAGGTGTTAGTATGACTGTCAGTCTGGTTTGGAGTGAACTGCTATAGACTCGACTCGATTCGATATTTATTTGCCGAGGGTTGCATGTGGCACAAGGCTGAGTTTAACGTGGGTTTTCCGAGCCCGTAGGCTCGGCCAAAAAATACCCGTAGAACCCGTATGAACGGGATCGAGTTGGTCAACCTTCCCGAACAAGACTCTGCCCTTCGGCGGAGCCTCGTCCGGGTTCCTCTCTGCTCAGAGGCAGAGAGTTCGACCGTCAAGCCGAAACGGATCGATTCGATTCGACCCTCTCTCTTGAGAGGCGTAGTATACATAGTGTTAGGAAGAGTTTATTCTGTAGTTATAGGTAAGGACCCATGGCATATAGGTATATCTTAGATGTGTTTATGAAATAGGTTTTGTTAGAAGCCGCTTTAACAAAATGGATAATATTCTTTATGTAAGCTAATAAACTTAAGTTTTATCAGATTAATCGATTCGTGTAATTATATAAGAAACGTAAATATATCTCTCTAGTATTGAATAATATGTTTCTTCTTTCGAATTAACAGCCAAATCTCTCCGTGTGTATCTTTTAATATTCTCCTTTTTATGAGCTTAAAAAGAGAACATATGCTCGACATATCAATACAAAATCCAGAGTGGTATCAAATGGGGTTGAACTGCAGCTCATTTTGTTGGAATTGAAATGTTTGCCTCTTTAGCCTCAATCTATGATCATTAAGCTTTTCTTTTACCGAAACACTAGTGTCCTCATCTTTGTTGCCATGGCTATATTTCTGAGATGCGGTATTATGTACACTATTTATATTGTTCTTTGATGCCATATTTATTACAACGTTTCAGACGTTGTACACTTCGGCCTTCTTCAGGTGGTTGGAATATCGAACTGAACCGAAACGTTGTGATAAATATGGCAACAAAGATGAGGACAGCAGTTCGAATAATGTAAATAGTATACATCATCTCAGAAATATAGACAAATTAAAAATATTAGCTTCTAAAACTTTTATATACGTCTTATATGCAAAGAAAGCGCACACAAATAGGGAAAGATGCCTTCCAAAATTTAAACAATATATTAAGAAACTAACCTTCTAACAAATTCGTTTATCTTCGCCTACAACCAGTTCGTTGGTCATGCTTCTCGATTCTCAAATTAATCGGCTCCAAATAATTAATGGCTGTAACAAGTAATATATATTTATGCTTTGTCAGCTGATCGATTGGTGGGGACATAACTTGTATACGGATTCCTTTAATTTTCTTATTCTCTAATTCTGTTCGCAGTTTATTGTCTTTACATAATTTAAAATAGATTCTGGCCTCAGTGCATGGTTAAATACTGTCTCAATGCATAACGTATTTTCGGCGTTCTTTCTATGTCTCTTACTTTACGCGAAAAATATGGAATCCTGTACAAAGCATTTACTTACGTTTTTTTCTAGTGGGTGGTTCTACTTCGATTAGATTTCTTTTTCTATTTATATTGTTTTACCTGCATAGGAATATATCGTTATATTTATGGTAATTGTAACAGTAGCCATTTCCTTATATGAAAACATTCCTCATTCTTTGAGCGGGGGAGGCGAGCAAGAACTAAAACAGAGAGCGTTTCACTGAGGCTCGAACCCAGTGCATAAAATTCAGAATCTACGAAATTAACATCATCGCTTTATAGTAAACACCTCGTCCATGTATAATGGCAAACATTTTATATTTATATGATAGGTCCGCAGTATTTATTGTAAATCGCAACTTGATAGGCTGTGTCAATTTTGTATGTTATCGGATTTGTGTGTAAATATCAATGTCTTGTGTATGTGAATTGTTAATCGATTTCCTGCATTTTATCGTCACATTAGCAAAATATATTGATTCATTTCAAAGTCTGTTTTTATTGACTCAGTAGGGAGTGCGACTTGTGTAAGTTAAAAGCATTAGACTTACATAATGAACTCTAAATTAAATGAATGATATTTTTTGTACCGATGTGAATTTTACTGCACTAAGTTTGGAGGATGGGCTTTTTGAGTTATTTTTTTTTTAATTTAATTCGTTTTCTTTTTGGTAAAAGTTTTCCGCCATGTTAACACTTATTTTCTTCAAATACGTCTGGTGAATCTAAATTCAAGACGGAGGATTTTTTTGACAAAATACATTTTAATTTAATTTACCAAGCTTACTTGAAATTCAGATGTCAGAGCCCAGTTTACATTAAAAGGGGCAAAACTGCTACTATTATCTAGGGCAAAATTTTATACACTGATATAAAACTTTCGACCTTTCATTTTACATCTGTCATATTTTATTGTTGATCATTTTTGAAGTACGATATTTTAAAGGAATTCTAAAAAAATCTCTTGGATGTGCAGGTGACGTAATGGTTATACGCGGGGAAAATGTAACCTGCGAATTTATCTCAAATCGCAACCTAATCTTTTTCATTAATAGTAGAACTATTAAAAGTAGTATATTTGGACCTCACTGAAGCTTCAATAACCTTTTCAGTGGCTGCATAATATACGTTTCGTTAGAGCAAAATACCCAGTGTCATAAGGTGGGGCCATTCACGTCAGTCTGGAGAATTATCTCTCTAACGAAGTTTAAAATAAGTTTTAATCATAGACCAGAACCAAAGTTTTCCATTTTCTACCTCGCAGTCTATTTTCATCTACATGTAAGAGAATGAGTTTTAAGATTGACTCCTGTTTTACTTAAGACAGAAACCGGTTTTGAAAGCAGTGTTCTTCTCCTTAGATTGGTTGCCAAACACCGTAAACGGTTTTTTCTTAGGGTTTCGTGAAGCAGCTTTAACAAAAAACTACCATCTGTCTGAAGTGCAGTAATAAATATTTGCATTATAGAATGTACGATTTGTTTCTTTAAAATATTTGCACCGGCGGTCGTTCATTTATTTATTTATTTTTACCTTATACAATGGGTCAATTATTATTCATTTCACGTTATGTCAATATATTAATATTTATTGGAATCTAGGGTTTTATTTTCTGAATGACGGCGACATCTACCAGCGCAGTTATGATAAAAGACGCACCGTTCTGCGCAGATGTAAACAAACAGCAGCCATTTTTTTTCAAAATGCTTAAATGTTGAAGTTTCAAATTATTAGCCAGGCTGCGAATTTAAATAGTAAAAAGAATGTTTCGTAAGGCTGACCTGTGGGAAAAAAAAAAAAACATAATTTTACTAGTTTTAGAGGTTACAAAAGCAAAACAAAAATAAAAACAATCGTTATGTAGCATTAAAGAATTAAGACTAATAAAGGTCTGATAATACATGGTTAAAGAGTTTATGTCGCAAACAACGTTTTCTGAAACGTTTCTTTTTTTAAAATTATTGTAGACCTCAAGACTCAATAGACACTCAAGGTAAGGGATTACTTAATGAGGTATGTGATATGAATGTAAAAGTGAGATATAGATTTAAAAGATCACAATGAGAGTTGTACATTCCTTAAGTAGGTAAAATAACGTTTCCTGTTGCCAAAGTAGTAAAGGTGCATTCAGCTATAGCAGTGGTTTCATTAATGGGAATTTAGGCTCGATTACGGTCGGAATGTAGAATCCTTCTTCAGTAGAAGTTTTCGATCGACAACTGTAGTTGTTATATGTAATTACATTAAGTCCATGCGCCTGTAACAATGTTTTAGTTTTGCATAGCGGAGGCAAGACACAAAGACCTGCTTTCTAATAGAACACTGATACTAAATCCTTGAACTGGTGCCGGGCCAGCCACGGTCACTCAGCAGTGGGTCGCTTCGACTGTCTTCAGGCACAAGTTTCACCGTCTCGATTTATCTCTGAATATCAAAAGCGATCTTTTCGCCGGGCAAATTTATTCTTGTAATAAAAGACGCAACGTGTGGGGTTTGTATCAAACCAATGGTCTTGTCTTCAGCAGTAGAGGGCACAGGGAGTGAGACAACGTCCTTAACACATCAGCTCGCTACAAAGACCAAGAAATCACTAAAGAATCTTAGAAGTGGGAATGCCTTCTTGCTCGTTGCTGATTGCCAATTCGCGAACCAATGAAATGACCTTGAAACATTCTGCTTTACACGCTTTAAACCGTCAACTGACTCTGCCAATTATGTTGTATTTCCGTAATATAATATGTGTAGTGAGCAACAACATTGTGTGGCTGTTTATTAGTACTATATCAGCAACTTTGAAAGAGAAATTAGCAAGCCGGGTTCAAATTCCGGCCGGGTTCGCTCGTTCATGTTTGCACTTGGGAAATGTGTGAATCCATCTTCTCTCTCTCTCTCTCTCAAACTATGGGTCAAATAGCAGGTCTGACAGGGCTCTCTAGTGTTGAAATTGCAAGAAGTCTAGGGGAATTGGAACTGCATTCGATAGCAGCCTAGACAAACCGAGGCAGCTCTAGTTTCTTTACCTCTGGTGTTTACATGACTCTAATGGGTTATGGAAATTATCACGTACCGTTTAAAATATTATAAGATGTAAATACGTGGAACAAAGATTTGGATGATTGCGCTTGTATTCTGCATAATTCTTCTTCTTTGATTTGTCCCTTGAAGACATGGGCGATTATGGATCTCCACATTTTCCTGTTCTTTCTAGCTTTTAGTAAATTTTGTCTCTTCTCTTCCAAACCCGCTCTGCCAACCATTTAAAGAAGCTTGTTAGGTAGGTCTTGCGCTGCTTTTCACTGTCCCTCTTGACGTCAACATGCCCTGTGCGTGTAAAATTTTCCAAGCCTTCTTTCCTCGTTATGTCCCTACAAATTTCGACAGTCCCCTTTTTGTTCTAAATATGTGTCTTTTATGTTTTTACCTTCTATAAAACATCGCTTTGCCAAGTGTCCCCAAGTTAGTAGAAGAGCAATTTATGAATTATATTAAAAAATCTTTATTTTTGAAACCCTAGAGACACCAGCCTATATAATATCTTAAAAATAAATGCTTATTTCAGAGAACTTCTTTATTATTTTCCTATTTTCAAATTTCATGACTAATTTTTCCTTATTTACATTGTCCGGACTATCGTCCTCATCTTTGTTGCCATATTCATCACAACGTTTCGGCCTTTGTACGCACCGACCTTATTCAGGTGGCTGGAATGTCGAACTGAACCTTTTATTTCGCTCGCTGCGGTAGACTGTTCTAGTTCCACATGCCATGTCTCAAGGACACATGACACAGTGGATAAAGGCGTTCGTTAGATCCAGTGACAGGACCCAAAGAATGTGACTTCAACACCTGGTTAAAGCGGCGGAGAACTTGGAGAAGAGAATTAACAGGAGGTAACTGATAACTGACATCCATTAGACATTGCACGTGGAACTAGAACAATCTACAACAGCGAGCGAAATAAAGACATTCCAACCACCTGAAGAAGGCCGGAGCGTACAACGACCGAAACGTTGTAATAAATATGGCAACAAAGATGAGGACGATAGTCAGAACAATGGAAATGGTGTACATAATACCTCATCTCAGAAATATAGACAGATACTATATTTTCCTTATTAAAATTTCAAGTGCGCCCGAGAGTTTTAGTTAGTCTACAAGTGTGTACTAAAATAACAAAGGATGCGAAACACTGGTCTATGCTATTCTCAGTATCTTTCTGTAGAACCTATCTTTCTTCTCAAGTCTCTTTTCTTCATTTCTGATGAAATTTTTACTGTCCTATAGTAGGACCGATATTATACAGCAGTTCAGGACTCTTTTTTTCTTTGTTTCTAATTAAATTTTTCTCTTGCTAAATAATTTGCTTAGCTTTTGGAAGGCATCTTTCCCTATAAATCGCAGCAAGGAATAAAGACTGTCTTCCCAGAAGGAAATAGATGGAAATACTTATCAAATTACACAAAATGTAAATCAATAGCATAAACTTCAAATCTTAGAAAGCTGATAAAAAGGATATAAAAATCTCGAATTGACACTTTTCGAGGTTTTCCGGATTAGATTAATTTTGAGAAAGGAAACTAATTAATAAATAAATAAATAAAAGTGTTCATTCACGTTTGTTGTTCTTTTCCCTCGGTAATATATCAGAATACATTTTCATTCGAAAGGAATGGACTAATTAGGGATAATATATTTGCTAATGATTAATTAAAATAACTAACTGAAAGGAATCAAATTTATATCCTGCAATAATTAGTCTCTTTATTATTTGGAATCGTTAATTAGTTTAGTTCATTAACGAAACTTTTATTGGTTGAAAAATTAAAATAATTTTAAATAACAAAATATTCATTATTCGACCTATGTTGCTTTTTATAGCAGGGTGGGAATGCAATATAATAATTATATCATTATCTTTCATTCTAGTTATGGGCTATTAATTAAAAGCTTAATGAACCGAAAGGACTAATATCCTCATCTTTGTTTTTATTATTTAAAACAATTCGACCCTTCTTTAAGTGACTGTTGATTCGAGTAACCTACACTAGTGTTCAGCAATTCCTCACCGTGTCTAAATTTGTCCTACTCCATCGGACTAAAATTCCCTCTCATTCCACATGAATGAGAAGGAACGCTGAACTTTTAAGCTTTTAAATTAATTTTTTTTATTTATCTTTGGTTATATCAGTCATTCAGTTAGGTGCCATGTGTGATACATGACTGACGAGGCAGTTGCCATTTCTTTCTTCGGTAGACCATCCATGGCTATAGAACCAGCTCTGTCCTGCTATTTACCCATAGCTGGGAGGAGAAGAAAAGGATTTATACCTTTCCCAAGGGTATTACCACATAAGTGAATGTAATGGATTCGAATGGAATTCGAACTCGGCTCTCCGATTTCTCAATCCGAGACGCTATCCATTATATAGTCAAGTCAGTTTCATTTAGTTTCTTATTATATTTTTATCACTTCTGTTATCAAATATCACACATTGTGATGATAGAAGACCTACCATGAAAGGTAAAATGTTGTAAGAATCTTGACGGAAAAGAGGATCTAGCGATTTCTCTACATTTTTGCCGTAGAAAATTGCTTTCGCTTTAATTAAGGTAACATACTTTTAAATCGAAATTATACTTAGATTTATTACGGTGAGCAACTAAGACAAAGACTCAAGTATAAAACTGGTCAGTATTCACCTATAGATTCAAATATAAATCCGATCATACTTTAACAGTAGACACATTTATTAACCTGACCAATGTTTACCTATAGATACAACGATAAGCCCGAAGATATGTGCACTTAGATTTAAGCATAAGTAATGGATCAATGTTTATCAATAATCTAAAATACAAGCCTAAAAATATGTAACTGTAGAATCAAGTATAAACCCGTCTTTCTCTATTCAGAGGAAAATACTAGCTTAATTTAAATAGCTGATCAAAATTTAGCTTAGAACTAAGCATTAGCTTGGGGACTTATTTATCCCACTTGCATATTGTTACTGAATTTAGAGCCCAGATTTAATATAACCTTATCCAATGGCCATAAATAAAACCTAATAATAATCTTTTGGAATATACTGGAACTTCTTTATTGTGAGTAAAGCAACGTCAAGTCTGGTCAATATCTAGATGGGTGACAATACCAGGTGTTGTAAGTTTAATGGATAATATTTCGCAATTGAAAATCGTAAACTCGAGTTCCAATTTCAGTAGAGTTCGTTATATTCACTTACGTACAAATATCAATGGTAAAAGTAAAAATCAACATATTCTCCCCCTAGCCATGGGTTAATTAGTAATATTTGGACTTATTATCTAAAATAAAATTCTTACAATAATTCTTAAAATATTTTCTGTCTTTAAATAACTTGCAAAGGGTTGAGAAGCCGTACAAAAAACTGATTATTTTGCTCGGAAACTCCAATCTCCCGATCAGAGGTCTTGCTGCCGGGTGTAGTTTATCGTCATATCTAGGACCAGAGGGAAGATGTCGGTTGGTTTGTGCTGGGTATGACGATAAACTATATCCAGCATCAAGGCCTCTGATCGGGAGATTAGAGGTTTCGGGAAGCGTGGAACCACCTCTTAATTGCTGATGTTCCCAGTTCCACCATGACCTGGGGTGGTAGTATTTTTTAGGATCCCAACTATGGAAAAATAATAAATCTCTAAACAAAGACTAAGCTATGGATGTAAATGTTTATAGTAAAATTACAAACAATACCTATCTATAGTAGAGTTATCAACACTACATTTTATAGCAAAATGATTAAAAATGCATTTCATCTGTAGTTGAAGACATACACTTGAGTTCAAAAGTTGAAGCCATAAAATTGTGTTCAGAATATTTAGATTTCGATATTAATTAACCTATAAAGGTTGAGATGCCGCTACACAGAATCTAACTACGTCGACTGGTTCTGGGAGGTGAAAAAAGCTAAACTAAAAGCCGCTGACAAGGAATTAACAAAAGAACGGGACGAAAGAGAAAAAAAGAAAGAAAGAAAGAAAGAAAGGAAGGACGAAAGAAAGGAAGAACGAAAGTAAAGTAAAGTAAATTTAGAAAAACTTCGGATTATCTGTCTATATTTGTTTGTGAAAGTTTATCACAAAATTAGAAATATTGACCCATTTTATGAAAATACGAGATTTTTCTCATCCGAGTTTGTAAAACTGAACTATTTTCTAAACAAACAAGGAATCCAGCGGCGCCTGTCAATCGTGAACATTCTCAATGCCTTTCTACAAATAAAAGGGAGTGATATTTGATAATAATTATAATTGTTTTATGAAGTCAACAGTATTGTAATTAGAACTTTTTATCATTGTAGCATTTTTTTTAATTTTAAGAATACGTTTTAGTAATTATCTTCGTTTTAATAAATGTTGTTTTTTTTTAATTCCCCTCAAAGAAAGTGTAATAACGAAGTGTTTGTCGCCAAAAGAAAAAAAATTATAAAAAGTTTGTATTCACTGGTATGATTACTTTTCATGTAATTTAACAAATATAAATTTATTTCAATTTTCACACCGGAGTAAGAGTCTTGTGTTTTATTGTTTACGTTATTCAAAGATATTTGAGCTCTCTCTCTCTCTCTCTCTCTCTCTCTCTCTCTCTCTCTCTCATTCTCTCTCTCTTTTCTATCTCTCGGTTTTGGGAATTTAATATTGAAATTTATCGACTACTTAAAAAATCACTATTCTTTAATATTGAACCTTCCTATTATATATATTATTTAAGTATAATTGAACAAATTGAAAATTTTATCGTAAATATTAATTTTACATAATTTATAGAATTATTTCAATGATTCTCAAGTTATTATAAAAATAAATTATCGTTTGCGAAAAGATTTTTGGTTAAATTTTTATTGAATTTCTTTTATGTATGATAGCAAAAATTGTTTTAGCTGATAGAAGGATGAAAATCAATATTACCATTCCATACTATTCTCATTCTCTATGCCAATTCCCTCCAGTCCATGGGCGACATGGCTCTCCAAGACTTCCTATCCTTTGCTTACTTAAGCCGTTTTTCTCCCATTGTTAAGCCAACCATTTAAATAAGCTCGTTAGTTTATCTCTCTTTCCCTTCGTATTCTCTGTGAGAGTTAAGTTTTCGAAGGCCACTCTGCTCAGGAAGTTGTCCAAGAGATTTCAGATGTCTTCTTGATTCTGAATATAGGTGTTCTTTTTGTTGCTATTTTCTTCTTCGTTGCTTGCTAGTTCCATCCATGTAATTATCAACATCTTTGTATAGAACTACATGTCTTTATTTTTTATCTTAATCTGTAGGCAGATTCTCCAGTATTCACTGCCATAGAAGATCATGATTAACATCACATAGCATTCAATTTTTTTTTTGTTGTTTTTCCGCACATTGCTTAGCATTTACACTACATCTTTTGCTAGTCCAATGCAGATTCAGATGTTGGTGTCACATTTTCCATAGGATTCTGTACTATACATAATTCATAAAAAAGTGAAAAATCAAATTCTATTATGGTGATTCATAAGTAATTTCCTTTCCCGGAAACCAGTTGCTATGGCGAATATACCATCCTAAGTACTAATCATAGGTAGCAAATATCTTTAAAAAAAAAAAAACCTCACAGTTTACCATATACAGACGTTTAGAAAAGATAAGGAAAGTTCACAAGCTAGGCGTTTGGATTTCCCATGATCTTACCGAAAGTAACATATCAGAGCGTTTATCTATAGC
The DNA here is from genome assembly GCA_903632075.3 of Acanthosepion pharaonis. NCBI lineage: Eukaryota > Metazoa > Mollusca > Cephalopoda > Sepiida > Sepiidae > Acanthosepion > Acanthosepion pharaonis. The sequence continues at coordinate 153,590 of CAHIKZ030001688.1, forward strand.
AACAATACTCCTTTCACAACAAGAGATATATTCCATAAATATACTATCACAGAGGATGTAAAATGGCTTACATACGACAATGATAAGATTGATTCGTTTTCTACGGTTTATTAAACATTTTGTACGTTATTTAAAGCCAGAAAATATATTATGAGATTGTAAGACTATTTTTGATGTTTGAGGTGCAGATAATAATTTTATAGTGATAAAAGTTTTACTAATTAACCCATAACTAATGGGATTCATAACTTTCCCAGTGGTATTTTCGCGTAAGTGAATATAACAAACCCGACTGGAATTGGAACTCGGCTCTCCAATTAACAATTCCGAGATAGCATCCATTGCACCATCCGCGCATCTCAGCTTACAGGACCCGCTATTCCCAAGCGGTCACCTACCTAAGGCTCAACGTTGCTTAACTCCGGTGATCGTACTTGAACCGAAACAAGATAATCATAAGGATAATTCTTCATAACTATCTAAAAATTTGAACTCCTTAAAAAATGCATGTCGTGATCGTAGGGATATTATTTATTTATAAATTTTAAAACCCAAGTAAATACTAAATTCACGTTTATACGTCCAGCAGCTGCAACGTGTCCCTAAAAGTTTGGTCTAAATGCACCCTGTGCTTATCGATAAATAAATAAAAAAAAACAACAAGAAAAAACAATGAAGATCTTTCCCAGGAAAACGCATGTTCGACTACAGAAAGAACACGAGAGGAAAAAATTGGGAACTCGGTTGGTTTGTTCTACGTCACCCATCAGATTCATCTAAATTTTCACCAACCTGATATTAAATTTTTGAACGTTGCAAAGCTCTTTGATAGAGGAGGACTTTCTCTAACGCAGACTGGATTAAAGAATATTTTCTCATCAGAACCAGCGGCATTTGGTTCAGAAGTATCGAAGAGTTCCCTGATAAGTGGCAACAAATCATTTCAAATAATGGGGAATATATAATTGAATAAAATATAAGTGTACCTCTGTTTTTAAGAGTAACTTTAATAAACAAAAATTGAAATTATTACATATATATATATATGTCCTTGCAAAAACATAGAAGTCAATACTTTGAGGCGACAGGTGGCCTGACGATTGCATCTAGCATGAAACAGACTGTCGCTTCAAAGTTATGTTCTCTTTTATATTTACACACGCTCTATCTCTGATAATGAGCACTTTATTCCATAAATATAGCACATCTTAAGACTATATATATATATATATATATATATATATATATATATATATCCTTGCAAAAACAGGAAGATGCATAATTGAAGCAAATAGAAGCAGATTGAAAAATGTTTCCATTGGATATCCATTATATATCTGATTATAGAATAACTAAATAAATAAAAAAAACTAAACGTTATACCAAAACAGACAATTTAAATGAAAGCAAATATTTCCTCTTGACTACAAGGTTGGGTATTAGCGTTATAGTTGTATTTTGTTTCCACTTGTTTATTTTGAGCACCTGTACGACAATAACAGGAAGAGACGATTGTTTACGACGACTTGAAATGAGGTGTCACAATATGTTCATATCTATAATAAAATTGTCTATACTTTAGTCTGACAGGGCTGTTAATGATTTTTAATCAAACATCTACTTTGTTTGATTTTATTATCACGTAATACAAAGTAATACAAAAACTCAACCATAATATACCTTCCTCAAGAAGTGTTCGATCGAGGTCCTCTACAACTTCCTACTCCTTGTCACTGTAAGGAGGTTTTGTTTCCTATCTGTTTACGGAAGGTTTTAAAGCAGATTACTAGCTTCTTTTCTCTTGTTTTCAGTATGCCCTGTGAATGTCAAATTTGCCAAGCTTTCTTTCCTTATTATTTTTCTGATTCTAAGTGTTCTTTTTAATTTTGTTTTATGTAGTGGTACTTTAAGTAATCTTCTGTAGAAGATCGTGGTCATCAAATTGTTATTACTAGTTTGGGTTAGGATGGTGAATAAAAACTTGAGAAAATAGAGAGAAAAAAAGAAAAAGAAAAGAGTGAGACACAAAATAGACAAGTTTTCTAGCTTTTCTTGACAACGTTTTCATGGAGAAATTTGCCCGTATGTCAGACACAATTAGAGTATTAAACAACGATAATAAAATAAAACATGAAAAATGTGGAAAATATGAAAATTAAATCAATTTAACGTCTACGTTTATGTTCCATATGAAACTTAGTGGTTGAAACACCATTTCTCGTTCGATCACTAAAGTCAATCAATGTCGTGCCTGGTCAGTTTAGATGGGTGTAAGCTTTTATGTGTTGATGTGAGGATAACGGCCACAGAACTGGAAATCGAAGAAGCGAGTTGGGTGTCATTTTATTCACTTATGCGTAAATACAATTGGGAAAGGTATGTATCCATTGGGAGGCTCGAAGGTGTATGGATAACGGCTCAGCTTGAGGAATCGGAAAGCCGAGTTCGAATTCCAGTCAAATCCATTACTTTCACTTACGTGCTAATACCCTTGGGAAAGGTATGGATCCAGCTATGTGTAAATAACAGGACAGAATGGGTTCTATAGTATTGGGTGGCAAGCGCAGAAAGAAATGGCGAGAAAATTCTATGTCGTCAGTCAAGTATCGAAAGATACATGATCGCCTAAACGTGGAACACGCATGACACGTAAATGACTGACCGATGAATCCACTTATTCTCATCCCATTGAATAGTAAGAATTGTATCTGTAAACCATTATTATGTCCAAAAGTTCCTACAATCCAAAAAATATTCCTTGGATTCAAAAAGGTTGATAAACCGTAAAAAAAATAAATAACTGACTCTTCAAAACTTCTTCTTACTGTATTTAACTCTTGACAATTTGCCATCTTCCCTTTCTTTTGTGTGTCAGCAATTCTTTGAAACGTTATTTTAACCTCTCATTTGATCAGTTTACTTCTCTTGCCTTCAGTATGTCATGTGAGTGTTAAATTTTCCTAGCTCTCTTTCCTCATTATATATCCCATATATTACAACGATCTCTTTCTGCTTGGATGAACAAGTTTCTTTTTGTTTAAAACTTCTTTACACACAATTTTTATCGATGGTATTCTCGGAATTTGTTGGGAGGATCATATCCACGTCGCTTCAAGTCTCTTGTTTAATTGTGTGGAAATTTTACAGCATCCACTGCCGTATAGCAAATTAGATATTACATAGCAGTTTAGCATTCTTTGTTTTAATAATAGCGAATATTGTCTCGTATTCCTGATATATATCTCGAGATTCTTGATAAAAATGAAAAAGGATCTGTGCAGTTATCGGTCTTGACTTAGCATCTCGACTTCACACACTTCCCCCAGCGTTTTAACATGGCTTCCTTGTGTCTTTTCTGTAAATAATTTGTTGCTTGGCGGTAAAATATTTTTTTTAAAAAAAGTCCTTTTTCTTGATTTTATTTTCAGTGTAAGGTTTTGTCTTTTTAAATTAGTCATCACGTTGACCAAAAAGTATGTTCTCTTTTTGGGAAGAGGAGAGCTTAATTTTAACTAACTTCATTAAAAAAGATCCCTTTAGACTGTATCTTGTGATTTGTTATATCAGCGTTTCCTTTTTAAATTATCATCAAAGAATATGAAATCATCAAAGAAGATGAAAGAAAAAATTATCAGAATATTTTATTTTTTAATATTAAGAACTGTAAAACGCGATACCAACTCTATTTTTTGGGGCAGTTTCTGGAGTATCTAAAGGAAGTGATCAGTGAATACAGCAAGTATTTGGTGATTTTTATCGTTTGACAATTGTCGCTGAAGAATAATAAAAGGTCGGGTATATCAGTTGAGAGATAGAAAATAGTTGAAAATAAATTTAAACGTCTCAGTAGGACCAAAATCAAGCTTTGAAAATAATTTCCAACAGTTTGGTTATGTTAGTTGCTTTGGTGAGTGGCTTCCACGCACATGCTAGGAGACAAAAACAAAAACGCATAAACTAACAAATTCCAACAATTTTAAATGAGCGATGAAAGGACAGAGCATTAAGGGAAATAGGAACTAGTTCTTTTTCTATGGGTCTTGTACCATCATGACGTTGGCGATCATGGCTCTCCACAATTTCTTTTTCCTTGGTAGACTTTAATAACTTTTGTCTTATTATCCCCTCTCTCAAACCCTGCTTCTTCAACCACTCGCTCAAGCCCGCCAGGTTAACTGTGCGTTGATTTTCTCTGACCCTCTACTTTTAATCTACTCTGTGAGTATCAAATTTTCCAAGATTTCCTTCCTCATTATGTGTTCTAGAAATTTCAACTATCTCTTCTTGATGTTAAATAAGAGTGTCTTTTCTGTTGCCATTGTCTCAAGAACTTTCCCGTTGCTCACATGCTCTATGGTATTCACAACATCCTTCTGTAGAACCACATTTTCTTTTTGCTTCATGTCTCTTCTTCATCTGCCAAAGAGGGAGTCTGATACTAAATAACATTTCAATACTCTAAGAATCTTATACTTACAACCAGGATGAGACAGCTGATATTCCTTGAATACATAATGTACAAAATAATATTTGGAGAATTCAATAGACATACTATATAGTAAAGTTATAGTCAAGAAGCAGGAGGAGATCAGCTAATAAACTCCTTAAGGAGTCTGAGTGAATTCATGGTAAGACAAGGATCAAGAAGGAGGTTAAAGTGTTAAAAATTAACTAGAATAACAGATAACAAGAAGTTTTGGAGAGTCATAACTATTCATTCTGGGCACGTGAAATAAGACATATTTTGATAGTGATTTCTTTTAAGAAGTTGCAACGATATCGATTGTCTGCCAGAAAGCAATACTTAAGAAAATTCGCATAAAACTACTGAAGAAAATTATTCAAATCAGATTACTTTCTTGAACAGCATGCACTCAGATAATTTTCTTTTTGTTCGTTCATTAAGAAAAGAAAAATGAAAATAAATAAATTTTTATTTCCCTTTATTTCAGCAGAAGTTGAACTTTTTTTTTCACTAAGTGGACAAGAATTACTTTAGCAAAAATTACTTTTGCTAAGTGCTTCTTCAATATTTTCAGGTGAAGGCAACACAAATAAAGAAAGAAATAGAAAAAGTTCGTTATATCATCTCTATTTTTTTTGTCATGGAACAAAATATAAGACGGTCTGATAAACAAATATAGGTTGCTAACCATTCTAAGTCTATCAATGCTAGTCCCAAGACCTGAGGTGAATGAAAGACGGCACAGCAAGTTATAATGATCAACAAGTACTTTGCCTGGTGCTTTTCCGAGGGCTTATACCCTTTTTGGAGAGAATAATAAACAGGAAATAATAATAATAATAATGGTAATTATAATAATAATTCTAGAGAATCCAATGTATCTTTGTAGATCTCAAAAAACCCCCCAAAACTTCAAAATTAATATGGCTACCAGTAAAGGGAGTCATCAAGTGAGGGTCACCCAGTAGTAGCCATAGAGTGAGTGAATGAGTGAGTCAGGACACCAGTGAGAGAAAGTACTCTCCAGTCCACATTTACCTTTGTACTACGTTTCCGAGTATATACTATTTAACTTTATATCCGAGTCCGTGTTATCTTTCTTTGGTTCTACACCATAACAAAAATACATTGATCTTGAAGTGCAAATATATTATATAGGAATAAAGTGTCGCTGCCAACACTTGAGTTTGAACATAGATCTCCAGAGAGTAAACATAGGCGATCCCATTATTGGATTAAGTAGACACGTGACCATAGAGGAGACGCATATATGTAGGAAGTCTTACGATCGCTATTTCCATTCTATCCTCTATTACTATTCAGATCTGCATTTCTAATCTATCCTCTATTATTAGTATACGGACTGCTATTCTCTACTCTGTTTAATAGATTATGTTTCTATTCGGATCACTACATGGAAGACTGTTCGAGCGAGTATTATGTAATTTCTATTAGTGCGAATGTTATTCGAAGGCGTTTGACACCATATTATTCAACGGCGTACTATAGTTGTATCTGCGATTACAAAGTCTCTACTACAACAAGCATTACGAAAGTGACAACGAATATTCGATGACATTACAGAAGTGGCAACGAGTATTCGCTGATGCTGTGACCAAGTAATGGTTAAGAAATATCAAAACAGGCGGTTGCAGATAAACAGTGTATTGGACAGTAAATACAACAGAAGAGTGTTAGCGGATTTGGGAATGTGTGTCGGTTGACCAGCGTTCAGTCTATATCACTGTTCCCGCGAGGCTTATTTTTCCTACTAAATTTATAGTAAGTGGAAGAGTCCACAATAGCGTCATTAGAGGGAAGACACCACAACAGTTGACATCACAAAAAATGTGGCACATGCGGACATCAATAATTCCAGTTGTAGCTGAAGCCTTCGGTTTGACTGGAAAAGGTTCCGACAGACTCACTGATAGACGATGCCTTAAAAATGCAAGTTGTTCTAACAAGTACAACTCATACCTTATATTATTTATATTATATTTTATCTATGTAAAATGTCTGTGATCACAGGTTGCTTATTTTATTCATGTATTTTTTATTTGTCTCACCTTAAAACTTTGGATGGAACCCCATAAAAAAATGGGCATACGACAAAATTCAAAGGAAATACTAATAATTTCACGGTTTTTATAATTTAATATTCTGATGAATCTTAATTTTTCACTTAATGATTGAATAAATTCATGGCGTGTTGTACGGTAATAAAATAGCCGTAGAAATGCCTCTATCGCTAAATATCTGATCTTAACAACTTCAGATACAATTTGTGCGTGTGGGGTCTGTTAATCTTGAGATATATCACTGCATCCTCCAGGCTACCCACATTTTACTAACCGCCTCATTTGTTCTTTCCATACACGGTCAACTTCGGCATCACCAGTTTAAAGTAATACATAACACATTTTTATGATATATATGAGTGAGTTATGTCCCATAAGTGATACGCGTTTAGGCAATCATGTATCTTTCGATACATGACTGACGAGGCAGATTTTTTTCCTGCAGTGGGTTGCCATTTCTTTCTGCCGTAGACCAGTTGCCAGCCAACGCTATAGGACTCTATCTGTCCTGATATTTACTCATAGCTGGGTGAAGGGAGAAGAAGAGGATTAATATCTTGTAAGAGATATTTTTTGTTTCTGTTAAGTGTGTTTTTAGTGAATTTAATCATTTCTTTTCTTTTTGTATATGAAGATTTTATATCTAAACTAGGGTTTAGTATATAAAAATAAAAACTTGAAGAAGGAATGCAGGAATTGCAAGAAATAATATATTGGAGAAACATCAAGAGTATAAACGAAAGACTATATGAACACAAAAGGGACATTTGGTTGTTCACCGTAACGAAACTAACCATAGTTTTAAGATAGGGAATGCTACTTTGATTAAAAGAGAAAATAATCTACCAAGACGAAAATATCTGGAATCTTTAAATTTGCGTCCAGGTTCTTCCAATATATCTTGGTAGATTTTCCTGTTGTTGGTAGATTTTCTGTTGTCACAATGTTCTCTAGTCAGGGACAAACGGGACGGAGAGAGAAAGAAAAAAAAGAATATAGATGAATTTGGCTAGATTGAAAAAAATCATCTTTCAAATAAAATAAAAAAAATCTTACAAAAATTTTGAAACTACCAGCATCTCTCGTTTCGTGCGCATGTATAGAAGTGACAAGCCGAGTCCGATGAAATACTAAAGGATGAATCGCGTTATAAAACCTTTTTCCCAATTTTTCATACTAATATATATATATATATATATATATATATATATATAGTTAGAGGTCATGTATGTCAAATCCAGTGACGGTTTCCTATGGGGATGTAAGTTCAAATTCTGCTGGAGAATACATATTTTTAGGAGAAGATTTTTCGAATATTCAGGACGGGAGATGTATTCGGGTAAAAAATTCAGTTTAATTAAAAAAAAAAAAAAGGAGCTTCTACTCGAACCATAAAAAATAACGTTTAAATTCGTTTAAATAACGTTCAGTTAAAAATAACCATATATATATATCTGAGTGAGAGACCTGTAGGTAGATAGATAGAAAACAGGCTTATAGATAGATATATTTCAAAATAAATATATATATATATATATATATATATATATATATATATATATATATATATAATTATTTATTTAAAATATGATTCCAAAATTATATTTATGCTCTACTTTTGTATCGAGCACTATTTTTTAAAATAATAACTAAAATACTAAGGAACTTTGGATTATTTACCTAACCAGTTCCTTCCTATTTTCTATATATTTTCACACACACACACACACACACACACACACACACATATATATATATATATATATATATTTATATATATATATATTTATATCATATATATATATATATATATATATATATATATATATATATATATATATATATATATATATATATATATTCGCTTGGTCCACAGCCTTCCCCGTCTTTGGAACAGTTTTATTCCTTTTTCTTGTTTAGTATTTGGTTTTCGTTTTCTTCTCCTAAAGTTTTCTCATTCTCCTAAAATCTTCTCATTTTCCTTCATTCAACTATTCCCATACATTTTTAGCGTCATTATAACTTTGCTCAGGTTAAAATGATAGATAAATAGATAGAATTTTTCATATATATATATGTATATATATATGCTTAATTAATGTATCTAGTAAACTAATTTTGATCATGACTTCTTGTAGACTGATCTATAGATAGTTAGATAGATAGATATATCATTTGGTTTCTCTCCAATTATTCAGATGTTGAACATTAATTGATATATTTTATCGGCATCCATTCTTCCACTGACTAATTAACTCATATTAATTAGACAAATTTATCAAAAGAATAACCTATCAACTAAGCATGCCAACATTCAACACCAACATATTTGTCACCTCACAGTGTTTGAAAATTAGAACTCTTGACAGATCTCAAATGCATTTTCCGTTTTTAGCATGCCACACTTTATATAAAGCCTCTGCTACATAAATGAATCACATATCTCTTCCGAATCATATGGACATAGACTAAAGATATGTCATGGCTTTTTTATTACATTGCTTTAAATGGAAGTTAATTTAAAATATTGGACCTTTTCTGTTAATTTACACAAAATAATGTAAAGTTCAGTCATTTAATTGCCATACGCTTGGACGATCATGTATCTTTCAGGTTGACGAGAGAGATGTTTTCCCGCAGTAGGTTGCCATTCCTTTCTGTGGTAGACTGGTTGGCAAACAAGGCTAAAGAAACCAGTCTGTCATGCTATTCAACCAATAGCTGGGGGAAAAGAGAGATGAACTCAAACCTTTTCCAAAGATATTTGCGCGTAAATGAATCCAACAAACTCGACTGAAATTCGAACTCGGCTCTCCGAGTTCTGACTTCCAGATGATATCCATTACACCACAATGCGCATCCCATGTAAAATAACTTATTGCAAATATTAGGTTGGTGCAAAAATAATGACGTAATAATGTCGTTTTTGAACGTATTTTTTAACGTCAAAAAACGACATCATACGTCATTATTTTTGCACCAACCTAATATTAACTCACTCCAAGTAATTATACGAGGGTCATTCAATAAATAAGGTGAATCTTTCGATATAAGGACTTCTAATACAGATAGAAGCTTACTTTATCTTTTTTGTTTTACTTCTTTTTCACATGGATTTAATTTCTTTTGCAGATTAAAAAAAAAACTTTGAAAGTTTTGGCGATTAACAAAGATGGCCGACCAAGAAGCATGCCCCAGGATTGAACAGCGGTCAGTTATCAAGTTTTTGGTTGCTGAAGGGTGCAAACCAGTTGAAATTTATAGGAGAATGTCAACTGTGTATGGTGCCACATGTTTCAGCCAAAAAAAGTGTCTACAAGTGGGCTAAATTGTTTAAAGAAGGACGGAGCAGTGTTGAGGATGAAGACAGGCCTGGGAGGCTTACAGAAGTGAGGTCTCCTGAGGTGATCGAACCAGTCAATGACCTCATTCAGTCTGACAGAAGAACTACTGTGAACTGCTGAGGCAGGTCAAGAAAGACATAAAGAACAAACGCAGAGGTCATTAGTCAGAAGGAGTCATCTTGCATTATGACAACGCAAGGCCTCACACAGCAGCCCAAACGGTGCAGACCATCAACGAGCTGGGCTGGGAACTGCTCCCTCATTCCCCTTACAGCCTAGGCCTTGCCCCCTTCAGACTTTCACCTGTTTGGTCCTTTGAAAGCGTTCACGAGAGGCACGAAGTTTAAAAGTGACGATGAAGTCAAAAGTGTTGTCAGCGACTGGCTGAGACATCAGTCCAAAGATTTTTACGCTGAGAGAATACGGAAGCTTGTGCACAGATGGGAAAAGTATGTGACAGTGCTGGGAGACTACGTTGAAAAAAAAGTAAGCTTCTATCTGTATTAGAAGTCCTTATACCGGAAAATTCACCTTATTTATTGAATGACCCTCTTACATTTTAAATCAAAGTTTGTTTTATTTAGATTTTTGGCACTCTTTTAAAATTAGAAATTTTAAATCAAAATTTGTTTATTTTGCCTCGCACAACTCCAACCCTCAGAATAAAAAATTACCAAAAATCAAGGAATTATTTACATTTTCTAAGTCCGCATGATATTCAAGGTACTTACAAGGATTCTTTTACAATTTAAAAAAAAAAAAAGTTAAAATATTCTATTTTTGGCTTGTTTATCAGGATGAGCGCGAATACAGACCCCACACTTAGAAATAGTTCACCTGAGTCTCTCACATTTGGGGCGATCGTAAATGTCAACCTAACCGGGGTGCAATGGAAGGGTCTCGCTATGAGAGAACTTGGTGTGAATTTTAATGAATATAAATTCTTTTTATTTTTGGGTGAATTAGATTTTGGGGGTGAAAGTTACAAAATATTATTTGGTAATATTTCTTAATCTCTGTCCGTACCTTTTCCTGACACATGACCGGGCCTTAAATAAAACTTATCCCTTCGTTGCTTGCTGTCTTGTCATCGTTAAAACATTCATGAAAATTATTTAAACCAATGTAGCAATGCGTAAAATCTATTATTTACATAAAATTGCAACTCAAATTTCCCTTAATGGAAACGAGAATTTTATTCAATGATGCGTCAAAAAAAAAAAAAAACCCTAAAAAACAAGACAAAAAACAAAAAAACAACAACAAGCAAACAAAAAAACAAAATCAAAAAAAGTATATCATGATTTAAATGCTGGTATTTTAAAGAGGAATAAGATGCAATGCATGGTTGTCAATAAGAGGAACATCCCAGGATAGTAGGTCTGAATTAGAAATGTCAAAATTGAACAAGTACGAAAATTTAACTATCTGGAAATTGTTTTAACAGAGGACAGAGTGGGCATTGGAATAGCAAATGATGCATGTTAAAAATTAAACAAAGTATTAAGAAATAGTAGAATTTTCTTAGAAATAAAGAAAAGAATGCCGAGTCCTATGCTGGACAGTCTCCTCACAAATGTAGAGGAAGTTCAAGGAAAACAGAGATGCAGTCCTACAGAAAGATATTGAGAATATATTGTGTAGAAAGACGACATTTTTTTCTGGGGTTCCATCCAAAGACTTAAGGTCAGACAAATAAAAAATACATGAATAAAATAAGCAACCTTTTTACATAGATAAAATATAATATAAATAATATAAGGTATGAGCTGTACTTGTTAGAACAATTTTTGCATTTTTTAAGGCATCGTCTATCAGTGATCTCTTCAATGAGTCTGTCGTAACCTTTTCTAAACAAACCGAGGGCTCCAGCTACAACTGGAATTATTGATGGGTCAAACGGTGTAGCGTTGAGTCATACGCATTGCCGCACTGAACTATGTTATTTGCTACTATTGTTTTAATCCACGGCTCTCAAGTGATTAAACCTTTTCTTCACTAATCTTTTGTTCCAGTGTTTCCTTATAATATTATTAACCAGAATCTATGCGCATGTATGAGCATTATAAGAGAATACCATAGATGAAGCATGTGAGTAACGAGGAAGTTTTAAGGAAAATGGAAACAAAAAAGGAGAATTAGGTTCAGAATAAGAGCGTGTTGAAATTTCTACAAGAGGGAAAGAAGGATTGGATAATATGATACTCACAGGGCCCATCGAATGCAAAAGAAACTAGTTTGTATTAATGGATGTCAGAATAAGGACTGAAATGGATGGTAAAGTGTGAAAAATATGACAAATAGAAGATTATTTTGAGAAACAAAAGAGATCGATGTTCTAAAGTACTTTTTCATATAAAACTAGGAGCACCTCGAGACGGTGTAATGGCTAGCAAGCTTGTCTTGCTAAATTAATTACGACTGAATAGCGAGTTCGATCCTCACTGGGTGCTCCCTACTTTCGGCCTTGTGCCACATCTAAGCAGTTCTTAGAAAATCACTTTCATATAAAGCTAGGGGCACCTCGAAGCGGTGTAATGGATAGCAAGCTCGTTTTATGAAATCAATTAGGACTGAATAGTGAGTTCGATCCTCACTGGGTACCCCATACTTTCGGCCTTGTGCCACATTTAAGCTATGCTTAGAAAATAACTTTCATTTAAAACTAAGGACACCTCGAAGCGGTGTAATGACTAGCAAGCTTATCTTGCTAAATCAATTACGATTGAATAGTGCGTTCGACCCTCACTGGTTACCCCATACTTTCGGCCTTGTGCCACATCTAAGATATGCTTAGAAAATCACTTTCATTTAAAACTAGAACCAGAAATGCCGATGAAAGGTTTCGTTCATTTCATGCAATGGTTCAATTCTTTGATGTGTCTGGTACCTGTATACAAGTTAAATAAAATATCTATAATTAAAACAAAATATAAAGCCTTTGATAAAACAAAAAGCAGAAGAAAAAGAAAACAATATTAGCCCCATTTTGCAGTTTTAATTCTCAGGATTAATGTATAGCTTGAATTATGGCAGCTGTTTCCGTAAAAAAAAAAAATATATATTTTCAAGAACTGCCACGTTAGGAAATAGAATCCCGCGCGGGTGCTTTTCTGTGCATTGCAATCAAGTCAAGTGCAATCGTTATGTAACTTCCATATTCTTATAATCTCCACATTTTACTGTCTCCTTCATTCATATTACTCCATTCCTATCTATCTTTATTTATTATTAAAATTTTAATAGTAACTCTGTATCTTGAAGGGCTCGCGAGCCTTGCGTTGGGTGAATTGTACTGACTCCTAATCTCCAGTGATTATTTTATAAACATATAAAATAATTTTTCCGTAATCAAAGTTTTATTGAAAAAAAGGATAGCATTTGGTGTTGATGTTAATACCTGTAGACTCCTCTGTAGTGTATAAAGCCACGACCTCATCACACTAGCTACTGTTGTTGCTGTTGCCATATCAAGAAGTTCTTTTTACGGGTACAGTTGCTAGCCCCAATACAAGAGGTTTCTCTTCTTCTAGACTGGTTGATAGTCAAAGCAGGAGAGTCCTGCTGTTAACCTGGACTTGGGCGAGGGGAAAGGAATTGATTCATGCTATTACAAGGATGCGAAAGTTAATAAAACGGTGCAGGTTCGACATGCCGGTCCCAATTTCTTCACCGATACCCACAAAGCTACCCGTCCATCCCATAGAGCTATTTTCACTACAGAAAAAAAAATCGGCGTTTTTAAGAGATCAAGTAATTCATTCATTAACTCAATAAGTATAAGTATTTTTTTATTTCTTTAATTACCGTATTTGATGACATTTACGAAAAAAATAAATGAAAAGATTTTCTTGTATTGAATATTGCTACCATTCTGGTCTGTTGCTCCCTCTGTATATCTCGAGATTCTCATCAAAATACAATTATGGGTTTTGTAATATTACTGGTCTTGACCTGGCAACTCAACTTCACTCATTTTCCAATTGGCGGGACGTAGCTTTTCTTCTGTCTCTTCTATGACTATTTTCAAGGCAAGTGTTGTAATGGGCTTCCCTCCTTGCTATCACGAATGCCTGAATTTAAGGGAACTATTAGTTTCTCAACAAGATCTCATCTTTTTACTGTTGGATTAGCTTCTCACCTGTCGGACACACCTTTGGTTTCTTGCTTTCCTGCCACCTAACATCTTTAAAACTTTAAAAGCAGCAACAATCGTCTGTTCTGTTTTCCTGAAAATTCGTTCTTTTATTTTATTTTCTCCTCACTAAAGTTTTCTCATAATCTATCACGACGTTTTTCACAATCTTTTTGATGCCCCATTGCGCCTTAGTAGCACTCTCACCTTTCTTGGGGGTGAAATGATTTCTAAAAAATATATACCTGAAAAAAAAATCCTGTGGGTCTTATATTCTATGTTGATGTATCTAGTATATCAATGTTGATTCAGACGTCGTAGACACCCAGGACTAAATTTCATAATGCTGTATTATTAACCTGTTAATGTCTAATGTAATACCCGTATTAATTATGAAAAAAAAAGTCTTATCTACCCTTATTCCACATTCGTTTCTAGCCTTTAACTACTCTATCATAATAACTGTGGTAGAGTTTTCGGACGAGCTATTTTCCTTAGTTTTGCAAATGCAGACCATCACAGCTAGGGCCCGTCGAGCTATGTTCAAGATGGCAAACCATCCCAATTCCAATTGTTTTCTTTTGATAAGGAGCAAGTTCCACACAGTTTCTTCTCGCAGAACTGTTATTTTGTTTAACAAACTCCCGAAAGGATACTTTACTGACATGTGTAATCTTGTTCTGTTTTTAAGTCCAGGGACAACCGATGTCTAACTCGAACGTCCACATAGTGTTAACTTCTTTATTCCTCCTTTCTTCTCCCTTACAACAATCCCGCTCAAGTAAACATTTATACTGAATAGCCTTGTGCCGTGTACTGTGTAAACTAACAAGTAGAATATCATTATTCGTGTATTAATAAGTAATCTGATTTTCGAATCAATCATGTTAGAATTGATAATGAAAAAAAATGAAACCAAACAAAATTTACCTGTTTACCGCTCGTAATTGCATCGACATCATATTTTAAGATTCTGGAGTAATACAATAAATTGTTATTTTTTATATTTGCGTGTATAGATAATTAATTGACTGGACATAGTATTGTGTCTTGGAAATATATAATAACTGGTCACGTCATTTTTTTACTTGTTAGCGAGAAAGCGTTAAACAAATTTGCTTTTTCTTACCGGATTTTTTTATACAACGAGACGATCTTAATGATAATCATAATGCTAATATTACCCGTTTCTTATAATGAAACATTTGGCATTCAATATGGCCGATCAGGCTGTATTGCTGTCGCCTGGAATTTATAAATTGTATTTCTTAAAACAATTTTCAGAAAAATAGATTATTTCAAGTCCAGTAGATGTTAATCTTTCTATGATTGAAGGTAATTTCCTTCCTAACCGTTTATTTCGAAGTAGTGTGAAAAGCTAACATCTTGATTATGTCATTATTTTCTCTGTGAATTAAATGTTATATACATTTTAGTTGTTGCTGCTGTTGGAGGTCATCAAGTGATGTGGCTGATGTTATTTGGTACAATTCTTTATTTATGAGGCCCTTAGGAAGGCACACAGTCTTCAGTAAGTTAAATCGATTTTTACCCATTGATCTTAGGAAGCGGTTGTATCCAGCTGACAATTTTCTGAAGGAGTTTGGCACCATACTTAAAATCCATATGAAAGTCTAACGAAGCTATTTAAGGACACGACTGGAGTTTTCAGATTAATGATTTGGGTTTTGTAGCAATTTACGGGGCTGAGCGAAACTATCTCAAGCGCAAACTATTCTATCCTCCATTTCTTTATCTCTTTTGGTAAATTTGTTATAACTGATCCATACACAAACGTATCAGGAATATTTATCATTTACTAATTCCACATATAGAACGAGGATAGATTCAGTGCAGGTACCATTATTGCTTTCTTTCCAATTCAAGATCGTAGTGTTTGTTGTGGAAACGTTTATCTTGAGTCATATTCCTTGAAAAACTTTTATTTTTAGAATAGGATATCACCCCATACAAGGCAGTAAACCCACTTAAACACAAGGGTTACTGAGTATAGAAGAAAAAGAAAAATATTAAGAGAGAATAGAAGAGTAATGAAAACAGTAGATAGCGATTGACAATGCAATTAAATTTTTGAAGATCAAAGATGCCTGGAGAGCATGAAGTCGGAAAATAATTCCACAAACGAGAAGTCGATAGAAGAAACTGTTAGCATAGAACTTACGGTTACATAGAGCCAATTAAACTGTGAATTGACGAGGCCTTGTCGCCAGTCTAGTATTGCGCTTACGTTCATAAAGTTTCGGTATCACTGCGAAGTTTTCATCCGAACAATTACTATGGAAGTATTTATATAAAAGGTACAGGGAAACTTCATTACGGCGTCGGAAAAATGACTGAATCTGAGACGCCATGTCAGGAGCAATAATATTGAACATTCTTCTTTGGATTTTATCAAGGATCTCTAAATATGCACCAGGAACACCGAACCATATGTGGTAGAAATATTCAAAGCATGGACACTTTCTAGAGAATGTTGATTATCTGTTCACCACCTTTTTTATCCAAACTATAAATTGTGATGGCGAAAATAACCGCTTACATAAAGTCACTGACCGAACTTTTACAGTCACTGTCGGCTGAAATTTATAAGTTTATTTGTATTTTTTAATTATAGTAACACTTTTTCTTAAAGCAGTTTTCCGGCAAATTAGATTTGTCCACTAATTGTTATCGCTCTTTCTCTTCCTCAGAGCACTAATTAAAACGTCTACTAGAAATTATTATTGGCGGGCATACACTTAACATTGTACCATACGCGAGTGACAATGTTGATGGAGATTCATAAAACACAAAATAACTCTTAGTAAAGGTGACACATTAAGTATTCCATACCTAAAATATTTTTTATTCACTTCTGGACTCTGTTAAATTAACGAATCAAGGTTATGGGATTTCGGAGTTTTTTTGGACGTTCGATCTTAATATGCAGGATTCTCTTCCTCTCCACGTCGGTCAGCCGTTTATATATTTTCTTGTTATACAATTGTCTTGTGTGTGTTGATCTTAAGTCCAGATTTGAGACCTACTTCACACGACACCGTGTCTTGCCAACTGCCAAATGCAAGGGAAAATCTAGTTGCAGAGAGGCCCGTACCTAGACATGCTAAAATGTCCCGTTCCTAACGAGAAAACGCACATGTGTAGAGTTAATCACACTTACTTTCCTAACTAAAAAAATCCACTAGGGAATTCTTTCTGAACATATAAAGACACTGTAGTATTTTCTATCATTCTCTTTTTCCTATTTTCCTTAGACACGCTAGGATGTAGGTCTGTCGTGAACATGCGTTTTCCATTGGGGAACCTATAAACGCACACACACACGTACATAGGCAATTTCATTTTACTTTATTTTCTCTCGGACTTCTACAAACATTTTCATACACAAACAATTCACTAGTCTTTAAATGTTTTCATACGTGTTCATTGCTTTGTCAAATACATACAATACCATTGTTTTTGTCGCATACAACACTGTAACTCTTTGTCTTGTTAATAATGCATTATCGCTTGTTTGCATATATATATTGGTTTTAGTTTATATTTTATTACCTGGACACAAATGCAAGTCCTCTATTTCTGTTGTGAGATAAATATTCCAAGAGACACGTGTTTCCCCACCTAAACACTCGATCAGCGTACCCCCGCAACTGGTGCTTGGAAATATGTCCGAAGCGATCCAAAGCCTCTTTTGCGTCTGTACTGACGCACGTTCGCCGCTGTTTGTTTTTTTATGTTTGTTGCAACAACTTATTCCACGCTAGGTTGCTTTGAATGCAAGCTTTTAGGACTCCTAGGTCTATAATTTTCAGAGGTGACTTTCCGGTATCTCTTAGAGAGAACACAGTACATTCCGGAATAACTACAGATCAACTTTTCTTAATTAAATTCTTATTAAATTCGATTTAGAGTTTTGGTAATCCCTGGGTTGAATCACATACCAGTCAGGAAGTCAGCATAACAAAACTCCCAGTATATGAACTATGTATTAGGAATATCAAATTCAAACAGGTACATGAATTTAACTATCTGGATAGTCTAGTAACAGTTAACGGAAAATGTGATAGAGGCCCCTAAAGCACATAAAGGGTGAGATGGATAAATTGTCATCCAAATTACGCAAAAATGAAAATAACACTGACGCCTCATTTTAACACATATATTTACCGAAATTACACAAGAATTGAAATGTTTGATTTTACATTTGTAATAACTTTAGTTCAGTTAATTGAAGTAAGTCTAAGTGTTATATTATACCATGTTGTGTTGTTCCACGACACGTGATCATTATTCAACTTCTTGGTTCTCTTTCTTTACTAGAGACTTTATATCTCTTCTACTTGACATATGCAAATAGGTACAATCCTATTTACCGATACATTAAGGTATATTTATTTTATTTCTTTCACTCGCTATAATATATTATGTTTCTATTGTAAAAATAGACATTTTTTGTGTGAAATTCACTGAAAAAAATGAATTTAGAAAATTTGGTCTTGTTACATTAAAGTTAATTTAATATTCTTCACTATGTAATTTTTACTTTTTAAATGTTTGGAGTCACGGTGTTTGTAAAGACCTTTTTATTCAGCATGCGTCAGAAATACCCCCCACATATATACCTCCGAGAAATACCGCCCAAAATCCCTCCCATTTACCTCCCCCCCCATATATCTCCCATAAATACCTCTTACAGTCTTAACTTTATGGGATTTCTGCTGCATCCTGTATAAAATTGGTAACAAATATCCCTATGGATAAGGACTCTGATTGGCGAGTTCGAATTCCAGTCAAGTTAACTGCATTCAATTATGTGCTATTACCCTTGGGAAAGATATGAATCCATCACTTACCACCAGCTATGGGCAAATGTTGGACCTTATAGCCTTGGCAGCCAAGAAGTCTATGAGGATGAAAACTTTGAATTCAAACCTACCTCGAGAAATCCAAACGCTTGCTGCCTTGTAGCTCGTAATTCTTTAGGTAAAAGCCAGAAGTTTGCGGAAGGAGTCACATCACAGCATAAATTAGCTTCGTGTTTACGGCGATTAATGCGTACTTGACAGGAAATAAAACGTGCAGCAAAGCATGATAAATGGTATTTTAATTTCATACAATTTAGTTATATTTTTTGTGTATATTGGCGTATGTATTTTTAGATTATAATTGTTTCATATTACATGCAATGAGAGGAAGCAGTTACTTCGTATTATCACACGCCATATCACAGAGACAAGTTGGACACGTGTTGCCCGTACTAAGGTTTGTGGTGAAGAGATTGAATTTAGCGTCTTTTGGCAAGATGTCCGTATTTCCAATAGGAACAGTGTTTGTTGCATGCTTGGAGTACTTTTATTTAATTTATTTTATACAACGTTTTTATGTTTTTGTTTCATTTTATCTTATTCATAATTATTCATTATTATTATTTTATATTTCATTTTTATTTATTTATAATAATAATGTCTCTATAATATAATTTTAAAAATGTCATCTCGAAGCACCCGATCCTACCTCGAGCTGTGACAGAAAATGATGGACACCTCGGACTTAATATAGCGATTTTTCAAGTGTAGCTCAGATGTGGCACAAGGCCGAAAGTATTGGGGGTATCAAGTGAGGATCGAACTCTCTACTCGGTCGTAACTGTTCTAGCGAGACAAACTTGTTAACCATTACACCACCTCGAGGTACCCATCTTGTACTTAGTATAAATGTACAAATAAACACAAAACTGGCAGACAGCACAGTACCGTGGACCTCTCTGATTCCGAACCATTCACCCCTGGGTGTATCACCGACTTCACTTTAAACGACGACGATTAAATTTTTATTCATAAAAGCAAGCATACAGATCCTCGACCTTTGTTTTTGCCAATTCTGTATTTCTATTTCTAACAAATTAAAAAAGCATGTTTAATTATTACCACGTTTCTCATACCGAAATGTAATATTTTAATTTTACTCGATTTTAAAAAAAGTTATTTATTAACCCTTTTTTTCTAGATTTTCTTGTTACAAATTTTAAAAAGTCTCTCCTAAGAAAGTTAATTTTAATAATGCTTTATGTTCAATTTTTAACAGTCTTTTATTCTCAAGACGACATTTTTTGATTCCGTATTTACACTGCAAAATTTATTTTAAAATGATATTAGTTGTTACATAAAATTGATTTAATATTTTCTCTATGATATTGTGATTTATAGCAACAAATATATATTTTAATTTTTATGAGTAATTTCTTTCTAAAATATATTTAAAAAAATAATGTATTCTTAAATTTAATTAATTTACCGTTAAGTAAAGATAAACTATCAGATCATCCCATAACTTCTGTCCAGATTTTAAATAATAAAGAACAAATGATCAAATATTTTATTTTATTGAAATTTATTCTTCAATATAGTTTCCATGATTATCTATGACTTCCTTCCATCTGCTTACAAGATTTTTAATCTCATTAATCAAGAACTCTTTCGGTTTCGAAGAGAAGAAATCTGAAATGTCAGTTTCGACTTCCTCGTGGCTTTGAGAGTTAATCCATCCAAATGATTATGTAAACTACGGAACAAATGGCAGTCTGAAAAAAACAAGGTCGGGAGAATAAGGTGGATGAGGAATTATTTCCCAATCAAGTTCTTCAATCTTCTGGGATGTGATTTTTGCAATGTGAGGCTATGCATTTTCCTGATGAAATACCACTCCTTTTCGATTCCCTAAAACAGGTCTTTCTTCTTTAAAGCCGCGTTCAAACATGCTAATTTCTGACAGTAGACTTGAGTATTTATTGGTGAATTAATTGGTAGCAACTCAAAGTGAATTATTCTTTTCAAACCCACCAAGTATGAGAAAAGAACCTTCTGCGTATGAAGTTCCCTTCTCGATTGTGTTTGGACCTTTTCCCCATTACCAACACACTGTCTACGACTTTTAATAACATTCCATTTTTTATCACGAGTTACAAGACTATCCAAATAGGTCGAGTTGAGTTCACGTGAATGAAGAGAAGAGCAGATGTCAGCTCGGGATTTGCGGTTGACTTCATACAATTTTTGAAGCGCCCGTTTTCCAAGTTCAGGAACCTTTCCAAGTTGTTGAAGCGAGCAGTACAAGAGAATTTTAGAGTCTTGTCTGCTCCCTTCTACTGAAAGGGTGCAAATCGACCCCACTAAGCACATTATTATGCAGGATAACGCTCCCTGTCACAAATCAAAATTGATGAAGGAATACTTGATGAGAAACAGGTGAGTGTTATGACATGGCCGCCCCAATCTCCTGACCTCAACCCCATAGAAAACTTATGGAGCATTATAAAGTACAGGCTCTCGAGAAAGCAGTTGAGCAACCAAGAGGATTTGATTGCGAATTTCATGGAATTCAATGCTTGGAGATCAGATTTTCCAGAACCTAATCAAGTCAATGCCAAAAAGGGTTGAAAAAGCTATTCAAAATAAAGGAGGACCCATAGATTATTAAATATTTCGAATTATATTACATATTATAAATAAATTATACCTCTATTATTATTTATTTAAAGCTGTTCGATTATGTTTCTATCGATTAGTAGTTGCAGGAAATACGTGAGTCACTTTTTTGCACAGAGTTTTCCCCTAAATCTCATTTATATCCAAAATTTTAATTATCAATAGAATGAATAAAGAAAAAGAAAACTTTTCTTAGCATACGTGTTTCGTCTTCAGTGAGATAGATACGTAAAGTGAGTAAATTTTTTACTAGGTGGTCAGGAAGGGGTCATTATATTAGTATGATTAAAAATTAGTTTGAACCCCAAAACAATAGGCGAAAAGGTTTTAAGTGAAAAAAAAATCAGGTGAGTCACTTTTATGGAACAGCACTATATATATATATATATATATATATATATATATATATATATATATATATGAAGCCTGATTTAAACGTATCGGGACAGTTGCGACGGTAACTGAACTAAAGTATACATAGTGAAGCATCTTGGCACAGATTGACCTTGAAATCTGCAGCGAATAACCTATAACGTTCTTGTTTACTTTATTTATTGATAGCGCTTGGAATGAACGTTTGTAGAGTGTGGTTGTTTCACCCCATCACAGAGTTTCCTTCAGTGAACATGACTTTTGCAACAGCTTTTGGCCAAGGGCAACATTCTCCAGGTCCACCACCTACCCTATTCATTCAATACTTACTCACTTTCGTGTATTAGACATTAAATTACGCCACTTAAGATCCTCTGTAATTATAAAACTTGCTGCAAAAAATCCTTACATTTGCCTCGATGAAACCCTACAGAAGACGAAACACATAGGCTAAGAAAAGTTTTCTTTTTCTTTATTCATATTGTCATTTTACAGATATCTTTTAGTTATATCCGTAATGTTATACACACACGCACAACAGACACACAAACGGACAAACACACACACATATTTATATATATATATGTGTGTGTGTGATAAAATATAATTTTAAGGTATGCTATATTTATAGTTCAATGTGCTTAATAGCAGGGATAGAGCGTATGTAAATATAAAGTGGCCTTACGATTCCTTTTCGTTGTGTTCTGGCGACGAGCTGTGTTATCGGGGATACATAAACAAACCGCTAATGCGAGAAAACATCTGATTAAGCAAACCACAGACCGACTAGCCAAAGAAAAATCCAATTGAAAAATGTTATTTTGATAATTGACAAAAACAGGTGAACTACAGGGCTTTGGATAGAGATATGAAAAATTAATTGTGTCAAAGCCGCACACAAGGTGGCGACTGACCGTTTTTCTTTTGACAAGACATCTTTAGCTGCGATAATAAAACTATGTTATCAGTAATGTTCACCAAAGAGTGACTGGAAACCTAGAAATGTTTCTTTTCGAGGCGACGGTCTGGCCGTGTTAAATAGACCACCCATTTTGATAATTAGCGATAATCTGACTGACGATGTCCAGATGAGACCGGGTAAAATTTTTTTTAGCGAGATATATTTTTTTTTCCTGAAACAAAGGCCGCGGGATTGTACACGCCGGCTGGACATCATTGGCCGAGTGGTGATCACGTGACGCAAGGAGGGAGCTGTCACCGCCCATTTAGAGGATGGGTATGAGAGGTCGTTACGAGGAAGTGGGGAGGACAGCCGACACCCCCCTGAAGCATGGTGAGAAGGTGGGAGCAAGAGAAGACTCCCCCAAAAAATGGAAAGTGGAAAATTCCTAACCAAAAATAAAAGAAGTGGATAGGTATTTAGAATTATCGAGAACCCCCCCCGGCGCCGACAAACCTACCCCGGTTTTTGTCGGCGTCCATATAAGCGAAGTCGCAGCGAGCGAAAATCAGTTCCAGCAGAGAGTTCCAGCAGAGAGTTCCAGAGTTGAGTTCGGGAGAGACAGTTCCCAGAGTCAGTCTCCAGTGCTTAGTTGAAGCAAGCCTCACATCGGCTGACCAAGATTCGCGCAATTTTCCGGACTCATCTTCAAGCCAAGAACAATTATTTTGAAGAGCGACTTAGATCCAGACCACCAAAATAAGTTTTTTTTCGACTTCGCCCGAAGACACAAAAAAACCAATTTCTTAAAGAGCAAACAACTTGAAGTGTTAAAACTCGCCTAACAAAAAACAACGTGTCACAATCCATAGAACGGGTTGGGAGATAGACGCAGTCCTATTTATCCAGCAACTAGACATAAAGTTTGTTATCCTTTTTTTTGATACCTTGAACTTTTGAGTTATCATTTTATTTTCTTTCATACGTATTTGTGCGATACCACCCCGCTTGAACCCAATTTGCATTACGGCCCCTAACGACTGATTGATTTCGTCTGCCTAAGATCGATTCACAACGTGGGTAGGCGGACTGGAGATCAACGCAGTTACTTTGGTAACCAGGCGTTGGAAGCGAATTGGGAACGACGAGGCTGATATCGAATCTAACCAGATTCCCATCCGAATCGCCAAAAGGTTAGAACGTCACATTTGGGTGCCGCGACCGATACCAAACCAGTTGGTTGTCACAGGACGAGACAACACGACTGACGCGACAGGCGGACTTCACGTTTGGAGCGGCGACACCCGAACGAAGCAGCGAGGAGCGAGCGAAGGCTGTGTTCAGAGACGTCACAATATAATCCGGTGTTCTTTTAGATATTTTTACTTTTACAAAATAGTGCTCAATGTAAATTTACAGAGCATGAATATTATAAATTAATTGATTTATAATATGTTTTTTTCGCTACACAGTTCTAACCATGTTTCAAAAATAGAAGCTAAAGGCTACGAATTTAATTTTGTAATTAAATTAAAGACATTAGTTTCATTTCATCCTCAAGCGAATTTAGCTTCCATTTTTGAAACATGGTTAGAACTGTGTAGCGAAAAAAACATATTTTAAATCAATTAATTTATAATATATATATATATATATATATATATATATATATATAGTCAAACCTAGTGAGCCAGACAAAACTACCCAGGTTTCACCTAAGCGGATCGTCAGGGAAATTCGAAGGTTTTTCGAGACGAGTATAGTTACCTATATTTTTATATATATATAGTAAGAAATTATGATGTAAAAAATGTAATGTCTACAAATAAAATGGTTCCTTTTTATCTTTCTTTCTATTTTTTTTTTAATAAGATTAAATCTTTATTGTGGAATATATTCTTTATTGTGGAATATATTCAAACTTTCCATTTTTCAGAAGAAGTTCAAAGTTGAAAATATGCGCTTTGCCATCAAATTAAAACTGAATGTATGTATTTGATGCAATGAAAATGGAGGCGTTTAGAATTACAACAATGTGAATGTGCGCGTGTTGGTTTTATGCCTGTTTGTATGTGTGTGGGCGTGCCTGGCCAAAATATAAAAATTATATGAAATAAACATTTAAATCTGAGACGCTGTTTTTAAGATAAAAATTTTAAAATTAATAACAATAAAAAGAAAATCCGATTATTTCCTTCGCAAATGCCTATTACAAGTATTGCATTTCTACTCTGTTTTAATGACATTTTCTCACTGAAAATGTCAGCGTTTATAAGTCTGTGCAAATGTTTTTGGCGTTTAGAAATTAAAAAAAAAATCAACGGTCTATTCCATCTTATCCAAAATGAGATTTTGCACAGAACACTTAAAATGTCATTATAAATGAATAAAGTTGAATTAAACATAAAATTCATTAATTTCTAATATTATATAAAATAAAATACATATGAGAGAAAAAATATATGAATTTTGGCACATTAGTTACTCAACGCAATGAGTCTGTATCAACTGTAATAATTATCACAAAGAACATCTAAAAGAAAACTTAAGGAACACAAAATAACACACTAAATGCATTAGTAACGTGTCTGAAAATAATTTTGATTTAAAAAAATGCTTTAATTAAAAGAGAAAGCAATTCACTAAGACTAAAGTGTATGGAAAGTGCTTTAATTACTAGATCATCCACAGTAAATTTGCGTCAGGGTTCTTGCAATATTTCAACGTGCTTGGCAGATCTTCAATAATCTATGGTAGGACGTCACAGAAATGCGTCTCGAACGTTTTGATCTGCGTCTGCTATTCTGCGACCGTTATCGTCCTGTCCCATAGCAATTTTCTATGTCAAAATAACATCTTTGACGGTGGGTATCTTTGTTTCATGTCAGTATAACCACTCTGAGGATGGCTCATGTGAGCCTAAACATTATGACCAACTTAATAAAAAAAAAGCTAAATGTTGGACAATTTCCGTCTTTATTTTCAGTAGAAATTAAAGCAAACATTCTAACATTAGAACGGCTCAGGATCAAACGTAATAGACATTCATTGTCTGTTATATTTAATAATGTATGTTTAAATGATATGCTTTTCTATTTACATAAACACACACACACACACACAAACACACATTGAATATATATATATATATATATATATATATATATATATATATATTAGTGAATATACAGCAACTGCATGAAAATCCGAGTTGTGCTATCGACAATGGATATTATGTATATACACTAATATATACTTATAACTCTGTCTCATAACATTGCACTGTATTTATAACACCTGTGGAAGAAATATGTCTATAGATACGTAAAAAATTTTGTGCGTCAATATATATTTTTATTATATATATATATAAGCTCATCAAAATAACGGAGAAGCTCGTGCCGTGGCTCTAGACATCTCCAAAGCGTTTGATAGGGTTTGGAATGCCGGCCTTCTTCGCAAGCTCCAGGGTAATGTAATTACAGGTCGATTGTTTGACTTAATACAATCATTCCTGTCAAACCGTGAATTGAAGGTCGTTCTCAACGGATTCTCCTCTAGCTCCAATCCCACACACGCAGGTGTCCCCCAAGGTGTCCCATCCTAGGCCCTACTCTGTTCCTTATCTTCCTGATGTCATGGAGTCCCAAGTAGGCATCTACGCGGAAGAAACTACAATTTACTCCTGCCTCAAAAACAAATCTAGTGTCGCTGACAAAACTAACCTGGCCGTGCGTCTCGAAAAAGACCTCCAATCGGTTGTGAACTGCAACAGGAATTGGCTGGTTATCTTCAACGTCTCAAAAACAAAACTGCTTTCTAATAATCACCAGAGAGATTCTTCACTGTCCCTCATTACAATGTCTGAGGGTCAACTTCTCGAGAGCACCTCTTTGCGGCTGCTTGGTCTTACAGTGACTGCTGACCTGAGATGGAACAAGTCAATTGCTTCGTCCACCGCAAAGAAAGTTGTCTCCCTGTACCGCGCCAGGGAATTTTTTCCCCCGGAATCGATCCTTCAAATCTAGAAATCAACCATTCGCGATTGCATAGAGTATTTCTGCCATATATGGTCTGGAGCCCCTTCTGTTTGTCTCGGGGTTCTTGATAAATATATATATATATATATATATATATATATATATATATATATATATTTATGTATATATATATATATATATATATAATAGAGAGACACAGAGACAGAGAGACAAAGAGAAAAAGAAAGGAAATAAAAAGAAATAATGACAGAAAGAAAGGAAGACAGAAAAATATAAGGAATTAATAGCATTTTGGAGGTGGTACAAGAAGCGTAGCACTTATCGAAGCGGAAAATGGAATGGGCTTGTCAAATTCACATTTTAGCCGAGGCCGACCCTTTCCTCGTTTTTCCGAAATACCCTTGGAAATGTATGAATACATCTTTTCCCCTTCTTCCTCTCTTCCAACTCCACCCTGTAAATACCTACATGGTACGAGAATCTCATCAGTGACACCTACAGTGGTGAGGCTGTAGCTCTATATTCTATCACGTTTACGGTTTTAAGATACATACAAAGTTAAATATTCGTAAGAAGAAAAGTAAGCATTGCATAACGTATAAAAGCATTTTGTAGAAAATTTGGAGAAAAAAAGTATAACTTTATTTATCTTAATGTATTATTTATTTCACTTGTATCATCCAGCATTTTAAGGAGACTCATTGATTTTATGTTTGTTGTAATTTGTAACTTGAAACTTGTAATAAAGGATTGGCATCTAAAAAAAAACGTCACACTGATATGCAAAACTCAATTAATTTTCAATAGTCAATACTACTGAGTCTACTTAACCTGTTATGAGGTCCTAGATAGCCATATAATTTATGGTTATTTCATTCATCCTGTTATTTGATCTCGTTTCGAGAAGAATATCAGCATTCCTTAAGACCTTTGCCTCTTTCGTACAGTTGAAAAAATTCAGAAAAATTAAATAGACGTTTCTCTTGCTATATTTTTTTCTGAAAATATTTTTTTCTTTAATCATATCATCACATGAGTGACATTAAAGTCACTAAGGCACAAAGGAATTAGTGAATGTTAAAAACAAAGAAAATAGAGAAACATTATTAAAGAGTGAGAGCAATAGAAGAATAATGAAGAAGACAATAAAACGCTACTGACATTGCATTTAAGTCTGAAGAGAAAATTGGCTGAAAAACACGGAGCCAGAAGATATTCCCAAGCGAGATGTGCGCTAAAAGAAACTGTTAGCATAGAACTTACGGTTAAATCTAGCCAGTTCCATTATAAAATGATGAAAACTTATCGCTAATCTAGTACTGCGCTGAAATTCATAACGTTTCGATACTATAGCGAATACTTCTTCAGAACGATTACCATGAAAGCTGCATTACGGTGGTGAGAAAGTAAATAAGGGACAAAACACCAGGTCAGGACCACTAATAGTTTTGATCATGCTCAGTCCGTCCGGATAGGTTTTATTTCATCAACATCTACGCCCACGATTTAATCAATGATTGTCAGAATAAATATTGGCATATTTGCTTGCAATCCCGTCACCTGAACTACTTCATTCTCAAACCAACAAACCATGTCGGTAATCTCAACGATGGAATATAGATTCGAAGATGAGTACAGTGTTTTACTACAAATAAGACACTCTTATGTATTAGACGTTCGTGCAAATTTTGAAGCAAGAAATCAGAAGCATGAAAACCTGAGTAAATCACGACAACTGATGAAACACAACCTTTAGTAGCCGACTTACTGATCCGTGTGCAACTCTATATAGTGAGGATCTCGGAGAAGATATTAATGCGTCAATATTAATGTGGAGATAAACAAAAATGGCTATTTCAGCTGTTGGCGGACGCTGTATTTGCTTGGTAATATTTGACACAGTTAAATATCGTAAGAATGAAATGAAAACACCTGGCATGCGCTAACAAAAACGTAGAATACAGTAGCATTATCTATTCATCTAAAGTATATATGTACAATTTTGTGACTTCCGTTAGTCCGTCCATCCATCACACCTTCTAAAATAGCCATACATTGACCAATCGAAACCAACCTTTGGGGAGAATTACAAACAGGTAAGGGGCTACAAAGTACAGTTGGTTTTACTAGGGTGCGTAAAAGTAGGGATTGTGGCAAAGCCTTTTTCCAAACAAATAATCTTATTCAGATTTCCTCGATTGGTTTGTGAAATTGAACGAAACGTAGAGTTTGTATATCCTAACAAAAATGTCAGCGATAACTTTAATGATACTAAATAGGACGCAATGGGTTACAGAAGATCAGATAGGAGTGATAGAAGAAAGGATGAGGAGAAGGGTAGTGGATAGATCAAGGCAACTGAAGATGTCGATTGACATTATATTTGAATAGCTGGAGATTATAGCTCTCAGAGAAACTGAAATAAGGAAGGGAGTTCCACAGGCGAGAGGTGCGAGACATGAAGGTATTGGAGTAGAAGAGACGGCTACATTTAGGAGTTTCGATAGTGAAAGGTTGAGAACGGGATGCCAGCCTCGTAAGGCGCTTGAACTCATGAAGTCTGGGAACCAGCGAATGCAGCTCCTCGGAGCAATTGCTATGAAAGTATTTGTAAAACAGACAGAGAGAGGCGACAGCGCGTCTGTGAGAAAGTGACTGTAGACGAGATGCCAGAGCAGGGCCATTTATATTGCATATCCGCCTCTGGAGCCTATCAAGAACCCCGAGGCAAACAGAAGGGGCTCCAGACCATATATGGCAGCAATACTCCATGCAAGGGCGAATTGTTGATTTGTAGATCTGGAGGATCAATTCCGGGGAGGAAAATTTGCCACGGATGTTGGAGAACGAAATGTTGAAGGGTTTAGGTGATTTTTGAGTGGCTGGTTTAGGATTACTTTTTCGGTCTTTGTAAGTCATATGGAATTTTGGTTGGAAGATGAGAAGGCTCGAAGTAAAAGAAGCAGACAGTTTCGACCGTGACGTGGGCAGAGAGGAGTTGGCACAACCTGCATCATTATGTGGCCTCAGGCTTTCCCACCGGAGGTGACTGCAGGGACACCTTTCTATGCGCGACATGGCACTACAAACACCCCGGTATTATAAAAAAAGTTGATCAGAGCGACCGCTCAAGACGCTACGCAAGAGTTAGGGCTCCTAACTACCAGTCGGAAACAGCAACCAGTGAACTGTCAACCGTGTACCCTCAGAATGAAGAGATGATGCCACAGACTGCACACATCACGGGAGAAACGGAGCTGCACTAGTACAGAGGCCAGAGAGAGAGAGAGAGAGAGAGAGAAAGAGAGAGAGGGAAAGAGAGAGAGAGAGTGAGAGTACCGGGAACCCCTTCCTAAACAAGAAACAATGTGCTTCAAATGTCCAAGAGAAGGGGGAGGAGTGTTGACCGGGCGGTAGGAAAGCCTACCTACTCCTATTATATATAACACATACAAGAACGACAAAAACAGAGGGAAAGGATAAGAAGGGGACGTAATTGGCAAAGAGTCCTGGCTGACACTTGGATTTTACCCTTTCACAACATTAAGTTTTAAGTTTTAACTTAGTATAAGTCCCATTATCTATTCTAAAAAGAAATCGAAGAAAATAAGGTTATCCGGATTTATTGCTATGTCATAATAAATGCCCCAACATACGTGGCAGCGAGTGTTAGTCCGCTTTCTTTCTCATGATAACAAGTGAATGTACAGCTTAAACTTAAGTCCAAGCATCGACCTGGTGGGGGGGGAACAAACGGCCAATCCACCGCCCTCACCAAATTGTGGTTTGAGGAAAAACCATGTTTTTATAAAGTTTATATAAAACAAAAGGAGAAATTTAAAAGAATTCCAAGTTCAGACAATTTATTCGGCAAGAATACTAAATAAATTTTATGAGAATACTGACGAGACACTTTCGCATCTAGCCAAAGACATTCAATTTTCCCTTTTTTTTCTGATTTTTCTTCCGAACCGGGATTTCTAACTAAACCATCAAATAGGTTAGAATGTTTAGGACAAAAATCTGTTACTATGGTCAGACACACTGACGAGTAGGGAAAAAAAATTAAAGATTAAAAAAAATAAAGAATTAAAAAAATAGAGAAAAATGAAAATGAGTTTTCGGTAGAGCGAAATTATACTCACCCAGGGCAGCAACGCCCTTGAAGTTTAATGATAATTAGCATTTACAACTAATTATAATATAAATTCTGCCAGTATCTGTCTATATTTCTGAGAAAAGGTATTATGTACACTATTTACATTATTCGGACTATTGTCCTCATCTTTGTTGCCATATTTATCACAACGTTTCACCCGTTGTACGCTCCGGCCTTCTTCAGTTGGTTGGAATGTCGAAATGAAACCTTTATTTTGCTCACTGGGGTAGACTGTTCTAGTTCCTCGTGCCATTAGTATTATAATACCCAGAAATTCATACACAGATGTCCTCAAGGCACAATGGATAAAGGCGTTAGTTAGATCCAGTGATAAGACCCAAGGAGTGTGAGTTCAATACCTGGTTAAAGCGGTGGAGAACTTGGAGAGGGAATTAAGATAACTGACATCCATTAAAGTTTGCACGTGGATCTAGAACAGTCTACAACAGCGAGCGAAATAAAGGGTTCAGTTCGACATTCCAACCACCTGAAGAAGGCCGGAGTGTACAACGGCCGAAATATTGTGATAAATGTTGTTCATGATGACGGTCGTCTTTGAGTATAGAATCCAGAGGTTAGCAGTGAATATTTCGAAGACAGTATGGAAGCGTTGTTCAGGTTAGCAGTGGATATTTCGATAAAAGTAGCAGAGCGTAGTTCTTCCTTCTATTCCTCTTCGCCTGACAAGCTAGCACTGGACATTCGGATAGAGTAAACAAAATGGCCGCCTTTATACACGACGAATTGAATATTCTACGTCTTCTGATTGATTAACCTTCTATTGGTGGACTATAAAGTGAGTCAAGTCATTTGGGCTAGCTCACTAGTTAATACATACCCCAAAAAACTGCAACAATAAATATGGCAACAAAGATGAGGATGATAGTCCGAACAATATAAATATATAAATTCTATATTAAATCAAGTGACTACAGACTGAGCAGAGACAGCTGAAGGCGACATTGACGCTAAGTTATAAAAGGCAGAGTTTATAAGTTAATTTTGCTATGACTTACGTTAAATTATTTGATTGTTTATAAATTCAGCATGAAAACGGTTATATATTCCGAGTGGGTTGTTAATATAAATTCGTAGAAGATTTAGATCGTAACGGTTATTTTAAAGAAAATATCAAACCCAGTAATAAGAAATTCAACACTATTAAATACTGTGAGGATAGTGTCAATTCTACTTCTTAAAAGTTCTAGTTCTTAAAAATATATACCATAGATTATATGGCTTATTTTAAGAAATAAACAAGGAAGAAAGAAAGAAGGTGTTACTTAAGCAGGTACTCTAAGATCAAATTATAGGCATGGCAGGTATAATGACGGTGACATTGTCGAGGGACAACGATGTCAAACGGTCAGTACTTCTTAATTCAGCACCGAATCTGGCTCAATATTTTAGCTAGAATTCCTGTTGGACCTTATCGTCTCTTTTTGAGTAGGATACCTGGGTCGTTTTCTTTTAGGCGACGGATTGTGGCCATCCTATTTCGGATTTATGTATGAAACATATCTCCATTCTCTTGTCATTTAATGTCATTAACACGCCAAGCACATAAATGATCAAAACACACCTTTCAAACCCACGCATTTATGTTAACCTACGCCAGTCTGATTTTTAAATGACAGCACGTATCAACAATCGAATCAGCCAAATTTTTCTTACGTTAGCATTTTATTTATTTTCCAAGTTATATAAAACCTTTTCTTATATTAGCCAGTGTACATAAACTAAACACAAGTCCGTATTCTTGTGAGGGCAGAAAATATTGAGAAATACATATATTTCTGTTATCCTCTATTTTAATAGAAAATAATCTGATTTTAAAAGGCATAAAAATCACATACGTTAACTTACATACTCGTAATCATCAAACTAGTTATAGGGTATGCAAAATTAACGGCATTTTTTATTTATTAAATTTTATTGAACAAAAATAAATTGCAATAGTTAAAGATGCCATAAAACTAACTTACGCATTCGGGAATGGTTAAATCGTAATTTCGATCTGAGGTATATAGGATGACATGACATTACCAGATTTTTTTCTCGCGGGGTATACCGAAAGATCTTGTTTACAGTCTGAAACCTAAAACAATTCTTGAATAAAAACAAGCAATTTCTCATAAAAGTTTACTGTAGAAATGTGTCAAATGATTTGTAGGAGTATTGGGGATAGGGTTCAGCGTTGTATTGAAGATGAAAGGAAACATTTTGAATGTTTTATATCCTTTGTTAATCATAACAAATCATGTGGTTTGATGTGACAATACTTTTTTGTATAACTATTGTAATTTATTATTGATCAATAAAAGTTAATAAATCAAAAGCTTCCTGGGTATGACGATAAACTACATCTGGCAGCAAGGCTTCTGATCAGCAAGTTTTGAGGAGCGTGGAACAATCTCTTAATTTCTGGTGTTCCCAGCTCCAACCTGACCTGGAAGTAACACTTATTAGAATTCCAGGTATGGTAAAATACTTAACCCTCCGATCTGGGGTCAGAGCACAGTGAAGGTGTAAAAATAGGATTTAATACCGGCATTGCATTTCTGGAAAAAATATTACCAGAAATAAAATTTTATACATTTTTTAAAATTTTTTAATTTTTTATAGAGGTCTTAATTTATGCGTTGGTATATGTGTATATGGGTATGTATGTAACTGACATATAATATCGGATATTTTTCTGATATTATTATGTACAGAGGGTTATATGAATTTAGAATTTAGGTTAATTTATTGAGTTCATAGGCGCACATTCGTTAATCTCTCCTTGTCTCTTATTATTTTTCCTTTTTGTTTGACTACTGAAATATTTTTACCGTCTTGATTTCAATCTCTAATTTTTCATGTTTTTTTAATCTGTAATTTTTTAGGACTGATATTTTCACTCCAGATAATATTACTATCGTCTATTATGTGCATTATTATTATTTTTCATTATTTATTATAAGATTATTATTGACTGCATTTGATATTTTTTGTTATATTTTACTTTTTATTCCTATCGTTACCATGATCCATTTATTTTTTATTCTTACTATTTTTGTTACCGTTTCTTCCTTATTTATAATTTGTTTTTAGGAGAGATTAGTTTATATATATATATATATATATATATAAGTATATTTGTATGTATGAGTGTGTATGTATATGTATATATATGCATATGTGTGTATATGGTTATATGTATATGTGTATGTCTTTGTATATGTATGTATGTGTGTATGTGTATATATATATATGCATGTGATGTATGTGTAATATATATAATATAAAAGGCTTAAACACTAATATTCCATGGTAAATATTTTATTACATAAAAAATGGAATAGTAATCACGATCCAATTCATCAGACCTAGAAATTCGTTGGAAAATATCTGATGAATTTGATCGTGATTAATGATCCAAAAATTTAAAATATATATGGGGTATTATAATGTTTCGGACTTTTATATTATATTCTTACTCTGTCCTGGACATTGAGTTCTACCTGGATTATATTCTCTTGGAATTTTGTATATATATATATATATATATATATATATATATTGTGACGGACGCAGATAGCCTAAAGACGCATACACGCATATATTAAGGTTAATTTCCGCCTAGCAACAGAATGGAGGTCACGTGGAAGACTTGTGACATTTTGGGAAAGCAAGTCAAGAGGTTGACTGACCCAATTATCCGTAGCAACAAATGTCTAGACAAAAGCTAGACAGGGGACTGATGTAAGCTGGAATTCGCGCCAAAACTTAAGACACGTGAGAGTCAGAAATTTACTTGGGAGTCAGTTGCTGTCTTGTCTTTGAAGGAGCAAGACTCGAAATCGAAGTCCTGATAATTTATGAACGGAAAGATAAGACTCATTTGATAATGATGGAACTTGTCCGATTCATCCCAGGCAACTCCGGACAAGAAATATAAGAACAAGTATTTCTGTTCGATAACCCCAAATTAAAGACGCAGAGAAATTTGTACGCTGAGAATACAGCCTGCGTTTGAAGAAAAGAGAAAACCAGAGAGGAAGAAAGTATATATCTCTGTTACAAGCTGAACTGTGTAAAGAAAAACAAAAAGGAAACCCAGAGAGGACAAAGTATATGCCTCTGTTACAAGTTGAATTATGTAAAGAAGAAGAAGGAAAGAAAAAGGAAAACCAAGTGTATATCTCTGTTACAAGTTGAATTGTGTAAAGAAAAAGAAAGAAAGAAAGAAAAAAAAGAAGAAAACCAAAGAGAGGAAGAAAGTGTATATCCCTGTTGCAGTGAGTCGGGTTAGGGACTGAGCTGTAGACAGAAGAAGAAAGAAGGAAAGAAAAAGGAAAAACAGAGAGAGGAAGAAAGTGTATATCTCTGTTATAGCCGGACAGTGTGTGAAGTCGTATTTGTGTCATGGAAAGAAAAGAAAGGACAATGATAAAAAAAAGAGAACTGAATATAAAAGATAAGTAATCATAATATTTTGAACCCGTATTAGAAAGATATACGTATATCCATAAATATTATGTTCTTACAAACACCTTTCCACATGTCAAAATAATAATTGTAACCCCTATCCCATCTCTTTCGTGTATGCGTTGATTTCTGCATTCGTAGTAATTCGTACTTATATTTTTGTCCGTTCGGGTTCAGTCGAATCCATTTGGAGTTAGGCATATTTTGATGTCCCAACGTAAGTCTTGAGATTTGGTCGTCGGATGTTTTTACTCATGCTTATATTTTCTTTTATTTTAATATTTTGTATATCTGTACATATTAAAGTTCTTGTATCAAAATTCGCTAAGCCTTATCGTTCATCCTTGAATTGTGGATCAGTATTCGTGTTGAAACCGAAGCGAACCTGGGAAAAGATTACTGTTCGATTATCCTAATCGAACAGTGTTCTTAAAATATTTTTTTGTTTACCAATTGTCCATTGTCAAGATCTGAGAGAGATAGCCTGTATCTCTCCACAGGTGTGAGAATGTATATATCTTCTGGTCGGCGTATGATCGCCTTATAATCCCATTCGTCGACTAGGGCATATGATATATATATATATATATATATATATATATATATATATATATATATATATATATACGTGGTCTTCAGGACTCTTTTATATATATATATATATATATATATATATATATATATATATATATATATATATATGCATGTGTATATATATGTAGGTAGCATGTATATATATGCACATGTGTTTATGTGTGTATGTGGTAATAAAAATAAGGTTTTTACTGGATTAAATATTTCATTATGTTTATGTTAAATTTGCA
Organism: Acanthosepion pharaonis; assembly: GCA_903632075.3. NCBI lineage: Eukaryota > Metazoa > Mollusca > Cephalopoda > Sepiida > Sepiidae > Acanthosepion > Acanthosepion pharaonis. The sequence goes on from CAHIKZ030001688.1 coordinate 189,850, forward strand.
ATCTGTAGTGATAAATTACATGCTTTTTCAAATTGTTCTTGATTACACATCATTTCTCTCAGAAATGTCCATGTTTTAATTTGGCCTTTTCTTTTTCCTTGTGCCTTTGTATTTCCGTCTTTGGAGAAAATTTTCACTTGTGCCTTTGTGTTTTAATTTTTTTTTTTTTTTTCTTTACAAGAAAAGTTTTTTTTCTTTTCTTTTCCCTTGTGCCTTTGTGTGTCCGTCTTTTCTTTTCTTTTCTTTGTTTCCGTCTTTTCTTTTCTTTTTCCTTGTGCCTTTGTGTTTCCGTCTTTTCTTTTCTTTTTCTTTGTGTTTCCGTCTTTTTTCTTCTTTTCCCTTGTGCCTTTGTGTTTGCGTCTTTTCTTTTCTTTTCCCTTGTGCCTTGTGTTTCCGTCTCACATCTTCTCTTTTCATGTATACATAAGTTTAGTAAACGCAAACCAGACGACAAATTGTCATATATACACCGGCAGTGTAAATCGGCTAGATTTTAAATTTGGATCATATAATCATTTATTGTGTCTAATGTCACCACAAATGTATCCACACTTTTCAGTTATTTTTTTTTTTAATTTAAGTTCGGCGAATCGGTATGGATTTATTTACTTACTTATTTAAATCCTTATTCATCTTCTCCCTTTAAAATTTTATTTCTCACTCTCTCTCTCTAGAACTTTCATACATTTCCCTCTCACTCTTGTTTCTCACTCCCACACATAAATTCTCACTGAAATTTCGTTTTTATACTCGGAGTTATTTTTTCTGTTTCCTTTTGAAGTTGTAGGTTTGATGAATTGGATTGTGATTACGATTCCAATGTAATAAATTACAACCATGGAATATTACTGTTTGACAACAATTATATATATATATATATATATATATATATACTTTATGTGATTTATTCAGAAGCATATTGCAATATATATATATATATATATATATATATATATATATATATATATATATATATATATTGCAATATGCGAATGAATAGATCACATAAAATAGATTTTAACTTCAATCTGATGTTAACACGTAGCTATTGACTTTCAGCTCCAGGAATTATTTTGATTTTATATAAAGGTTAAGGTATGAAAGTATAGAATATTGATTTTCCAGCATTTCTACTGCAAAGTCTGTTCCATCAACAAATTATATATATATATATATATATATATATATATATATATATATGTATGTATATATATATATATATATATATATTATGTCAACGCACTTTTTTATGTATATTCTTATTCTATGGTTTCTGAAATTTCGTAGAATTTAGAAGATCAAGATATGTAGTATGTATATATATATATATATATATATATATATATATACAGGGTGTTTCAAAAAGAATACGCCAAAATCATTACGCTGTTTTTTTATGTTAATAGCATTGTAGTGGACTGAATTAGTGGTTATTTGATAGAGTAGTTATCAAAGTTTGATTGGGTGTCAGTTTCACCGCTGTTTCCGGTGCAGCTGAATTGTGGGAAGATCAATCAAAATGGCGACTCCTCAGCAGAAGGCGGTTTGTGTGCTTGAGTTCGCGAAAACAAACGCCATTGTCACGGTGCAGCGTGCTTTCAGAACAGAATTCGGCATTGATCCATCCCATCGTGAGAGCATTCGACGGTGTGTTAGACTGTTTAAAGAGAGTGGGTGCCTGTGCAAAGGAAAGAGTCCTGGAAGACCACGTGTTACAGAGGAGCAAGTGGAGAAGATTCATGATGCATTTGAGATCAAAAACGTAAGTCCGTACGTCGAAAAGTCTTCAGCTTGCCATCCCTCATACCACTGTGTGGGGGTGTGTTAAAGAGACGATTACACATGAAACCATACAAACTAAGCCTCGTCCAAGCCCTTACTAATGATGACAAGGTGATGCGGAGGACATTCTGTGAGTCAATGCTGGAGATGGAGGAAGGTGATGAAACTCTCTTTTCACGTTTAGTTTTTAGTGACGAAGCGAATTTCTTTTTGAGAGGCACAGTCAATCGTCACAATGTGCGCATTTGGGGAACAAAGCACCCACGTGAAACTGTTGAGCATGAAAGAGATTCCCCTAAAGTGAACGTCTTCTGTTCTGTGTCTCAAGACAAAGTCTATGGTCCCTTTTTCTTTGAAGGAAACCGTTACAGGACAAACCTATCTCGAAATGCTCCAAAACTGGCTATTCACTTTACTGTAAGCAGATTCAAATGACTTCATTTTTCAGCAAGATGGAACATCACCCCATTGGCATCTCGGGGTTAGAGCTTATCTGAATGAAAACGTGCCTCAGCGATGGATTGGGAGGAGATTTGCTAAAGACCTTGCTCTCTGTGCTTGGCCTGCCAGATCCCCGGACCTCACTGTGTGTGACTTTTTCTTATGGGGGTATGTTAAAGACCAAGTTTATGTTCCAGCACTTCCAGCAAGTATCGATGACTTGAAAGATCGAATAACAGCTGCAATCAACACGGTGGACCGTGACATGCTGAGGCGCGTTTGGGAAGAATTCTCATATCGGCTTGATGTTGTCCGCGCTGCCGGTGGTGGCCACATTGAGCACTTATAAAACATGAAATGAAACTTGAATGTATATACAACACATGTGTTCATGCTAGAGGTTTGTAATTTTTTTTCACTTTTGACACATCACGTGATGATTTTGGCGTATTCTTTTTGAAACACTGTATATATATATATATATATATATATATATATATATATATATATATATATATATATTTTCATATGAGAGAACGAGCAGATGAAGTACAATATTCCGCTGTTCGTAGCATTTAATTGTAAAAAAGGGGTCAATAAAAGTAGATGAATATATTATTATTATTATTATTATTATTATTATTATTATAAGGTATTGGAACAAAACGCATGATCAAATCGAAACACAATAGATTTCTGTTTCGCTACTACGTTGTGCCTCTTCTGCTGATGGTACCATCACCTAAAGAGGCACAATTTAGTGCAGAAATATATATATATATATATATATATATATATATATATATGAAAACAATATATATATATATATATATATATATATATATATATATATATATTGTTTTCATAAGACACAGGCCTGTAAAATGTTTCTGAGATCAGGTATTATTATGTCTGTAACTTCAAATCTCGCAAACAGTTCAGGACGAATATTTACAGTTACGGTGGAAGTAGGTTTCCTACACTTAAATATTTTAGGCCATCTTGAAAAAAACTGTCAACGATAAATAAATAATACGGCCCATTCAAAGTTCAAGTGTAATCAATATGTAACCCAGACCAAGGTTTATTAGTATTAGGTCCGGGTTGATCATTTACATGTGGTAATTTTCCCGCGAGAGTACAAACTTAGCATGACGCAACAAATTTTTGTCGATTTTGGTCAATATGCTGAAATTCCTGAAATTCTAGAATGTTTAACTTAAAACTGTTTGAAATTATTTTTTGAAAGCAACAAAATGCGCACATCAGTACTTCATCATTAGATAGAAAAAGACATTTTCAGTAACGCCTGCTTTAGTTTTTCTTTATTTCCTTATCTATTTTACGTCATTCATCATTTTCAAAATGTCGTCATCCTTGGATTGTATTTTATTTTCTTTCAAGGTCGCGTGTAGTTCCCATATTGTATGGTGATTGGGTAAATGAATGTTTCTCTAATACAACATTCAAATCAGTACTTACGAGTGAATTTGGAAAATTCATAGTTTGAGCAAAATAATCTCATTGAATTTTTTTTAACATAGTTCCCCTTGCAGTACACACAATCTTTCTATCGGTGCCGCAGTGCTTGCATTCTATTGGGGAAGATGTTTAAGTTAAATTCTGTAGATTTCGGTTGCAGTTAGACTAGGTAAAGTACAACAATCAATTCCAAACCTTGGAGAGAACAATAGGAAATTATAAGACTAATGTTTCCTAGAAGTCATGCCAATTATAAGAACATGTATATTTGATGCACATGGTTTTAGCAGTATCACTTCTTCCATGTGTTGTGTCCATTCGGAAAGTAGCACTTAATAAAGTTTGACTTTTTCATATCTCTCCTAATCCCTGTTCTGCCAAACATGTACTCTTTCTGATGCTAATTATGAATATCCTTCTTATTTTTTGTATCTATCTCTTAGACATCATCGTTCATCCAATGTTCAGTCCGTGATATTCTCAGCATTCTTCTGGGGAACGACTTTTGATTCAAGTCTGTTCTTCATCTGACGGGAGATTATCTGCTATATGGGAGGACCGATGTGAAGTAAGAGTCCTGTACTTTTTTTTTCATTTCTAACGAATTTTGAATTTTACTTAATACTTAGCCTTTAGGTAGACACCTTTGGCTATCCCAATATGGCTTTTGATTTTGGTGTCGAATTTCCCATCTTCTCTTAGGAGATGTTCGCCCTATTTTAATTTTTGTTTATTCTACACCATCCTCATATGGTAGAAGTTATCCATATTCAGTCTGATCTGTCACTTGAAGATGGAGTATAGCAGGGGCAGTCAGATACTTTGTGGAACGATCAAGCATCTATCTATCTATCTATCTATCTATCTATCTATAATAATAATAATAATAATAATAAAAATGGCCGCTCAGATCCGAGGATATCTGTCTACAAGCTAATCTTTGTTGTTGATTTGATTTTAGTCTCACCAATTAGGAGTTCGCATCTTGGGCTTGTATTTTTGCTGACAACAATACATTGTCTTCTTACAATTGATTCGAAATAATTAAAGTATTTTGATAATTACTAATTTCTAAATTAAATATAAACATTTTTCTGCTTACAAGCAAAATCTTCCTGTTTAGGTTTTCGAAGGCGTCATTACTCTGTCTGTATTAGTCTGTTGGAAAGCATTTAGGTGCAGCTAACTTCGTATCTAACGATTTTTTCATTTTTCTTAATACTTAGCTTAGCTTTTTGGCAGGCATCTTTCTCTATTCCAATGGATCTTTGATGTTGCATTTCCCGTCCCCTGTTAGAAGATTTCCGAGATATTGAAATTTTTGGACTTGCATGATTTTGGTGTCACTAATTATGAGTTCGGATCTTGGGCTGTTACTCTTGCTATCAACCGTACATTCTGTCTCCTTATAATACATTGGAAATAATTAACATATGTTGATAATTACGAATTTCCAAATTAAATATAAAACCTTTACATTTTTCTAACAAAGTTTTCCTGTTTAGGTTTTCGTGGGCATCTTTGTCTATATTAGTCTGTGTCGTGAAATATTTAGGTGCAGCTGACACGAAACTGACTTTTATGCTATGGGGTTGATATACAAAGAGATTAAATTTTCAATAGATTTTGAATAGTTTTTTTTTTCTATTGAGGCTTTGCATAGAGAAAACTCACTGAATAATGTTCGGCCTGAAAACGAACAATGTCCCTCTTTGAATTCATTTATTCGCACGTAAAATGGATACAAAAGAATTTTGCGTAGATTCCACCAATTTGCATCCATTCAAACGTAAGCCTTAGATCCCGCAGATATAAAAGAAGGTGAATGAGTGCATGACGAAAAATAAAAAGGCCTCATAAAAAAAATATAAGAGAATCATCAATTTTGTTGATTTGCATACATCGGCGTAGAGCACAATTTATTTATTTTTTGTTAGAAATTAAATTTATGTCAACATTTCTATGTTATTTACTCCATATTTTTATATCCCGTACATTCGAATATATATTGTTATAATGCTTGTATAAGCTCGTAATTCTGGTTAATAATATTCTAAAGAAAACATTGGGACAAAAGATTGGTTAAGATTGGATTAATAATACAATAATAGCGAATACTGCAGTTAGTGCGGTAATACGTGTAGCTCAATTTTAAAATCGTATGTGCTGACTTTCCTCTCATAATGAAAAGAAGGGTCTAAGCTGAATAATTTAGTGTAGCGAAAGCCGGTCGTCTTTCTACACAACACCTACTTTTTTAAGATGCACATTATCTTTCGAATATTTAATTTCTTCTTTTGGGTTCACTTCCCAAACTTCTCTTCGATTTGGTTTTCTTTTACTAATACGGTGTGTTAGAGAAGTTATAATTGGAGTTGGCAAGTCAAAAGTATCGTACATAACATATCTTAGATTTAATTGGTTTAAAGATCTTTTATGCGGCCAGTTTCGACATGCTCCATATACATCATCCTTCCAATGCGATTTACTATTTCACCATCTTCCCAACATTCCTTTCTGTTGTGGATTCCGTGAATGGAATCCTGCACAAATAAATAAACAACGCCAGTAATTAAGATAGAAAAATAAGTGTATTAAATGTAAGTATACAGACTTGTAGTGAAGATTAGTAGGAATGCGGGTTAGTAGAAAGTATATGTACAAGTCTCTGTAAGTAAAGCCGTAATCATCTCTCTCTGGATTTTTGTATAACTCTCTGAGAACACCCTGTGTCTGTCTCCGTATCTCTCACCTTGTCTCAACGTATCTTCACGTAGCTCAACGTATATTCACGTATCTCAACAGCAGGTATTCTCTCTGTCAGTATAAGTATACTTTGGACCAGTCCATCTTATGTAAAAAGGGGAGAGCCCCACAACGTTTTCCTACCTTATAACTCCTGGAGAATAACTAACCTCTAGCTTTGAAAGATTTTGTAGTTTATTTCGTATTATGCCAACGTTTTGTTTTTCTTCCAGATCGCAATTTATCAAAAACCTATTTAATTCTCCTGGCGAACATTAGTTCCGCTGGTGACATCTTCCATGCCTATTATGGTTAGGGGTCAGTGTATAAATTCTTAAAAACTGTTGGAGCATTACTTCTTCCGTCTCAACCCCGTCTGATTTTTTTTAATGCCGTTTTGAACGTATAAACAACACGTTCAGCTATGGCAACGTTCTCATATGTTCAACTGTATAGGATTTGCAAAAATTTTGAAAGTCACTCAAAGTAAATTGCGTGCCAATATCAGATATTATTATGTCTGGAACTCCAAATCTCGCAAACAGTTCATGACGAATATTTACAGTTACGGTGGAAGTAGGTTTCCTACACTTAAATATTTTAGGCCATCTTGAAAAAAACTGTCAACGATAAATAAATAATACGGCCCATTCAAAGTTCAAGTGTAATCAATATGTAACCCAGACCAAGGTTTATTAGTATTAGGTCCGGGTTGATCATTTACATGTGGTAATTTTCCCGCGAGAGTACAAACTTAGCATGACGCAACAAAATTTTGTCGATTTTGGTCAATATGCTGAAATTCCTGAAATTCTAGAATGTTTAACTTAAAACTGTTTGAAATTATTTTTTGAAAGCAACAAAATGCGCACATCAGTACTTTATCATAGATAGAAAAAAGACATTTTCAGTAACGCCTGCTTTAGTTTTTCTTTATTTCCTTATCTGTTTTACGTCATTCATCATTTTCAAAATGTCGTCATCCTTGGATTGTATTTTATTTTGTTTCAGGGTCACGTGTAGTTCCCCTATTGTATTAGGCAAAACAGTTTTTATCTCATTTTCAGAAATTAAATAGCACTAACCGTCTCCTCAACAGGTTCCTTAAGTTTTTGGGATTATGCTTGATAAACCTAATGCATGTCCAAATTTCTTTGAAGTTAAATACTTAAAAATAATACTTTAGTAAAATCGTTGCCCACGGGTTGCAACCTGTTGGCAGTATGCGTTAAAATATCATTTTAGAACCAAAAATGGTCAATAATGGCTGGGAATCTGTTAACAGAATAAATTTCATACCGAATATCCTTTTGTGAAAATTTTTTACTGTAAAATAATAGCTAGTGACTTTTCGATTAGACTATAATTTTTTCATCAAATATTACCACTCCAATGGGCAACTGCTTTGATTTTATCATCTTTGCATTTATGACAAATAACTACTCCAATGCCATAACCGCTAGCATCTGATGTTACAATTATTTCTAAATCAGGATTGAAATGCATCAAAGATAATTCAAAAGTTACCATGTTTTTTGTCTTCGTATTCCACACCGCATCTATTTTTCAATAATTTATTTAAAGTTGTTCTCAATTTATGCATGTTTGGCACAAAGATTGTGATAGCCCTAGAAATGATTGTGAATTAGTAACTCTTGTCGGGTCAGGAATATGTTTAATAGCACGCGTCTGGTCTCCGCAATTTGCATCAATTATTTGTCCGAAGTATTTTAGATTACTCTTGAAGAATAAGAATTTCACCTCATTGAGTTTGAACCCATGGTCCTCTATTCTGTGGAATACTTGTATGTGTTCTGAATGTTGTTGTCTAGTTTTAGGAATATGTCGTCCAAATATGTAACGGCAAAATCTAAGCCAGCTTGCAACGCATCTTTTACTTGCATGGAAGATGTTAGGTGGCACTTTGACCCTGAAAGGTAGCCTATTAATATTCTATAGACCCTTTCGTATGTTGATTATTAACAATTTATTACGGTTTTCATCCACTTCAATTTGAAAGTATGCTTCTGACTGGTAAATGTTTGAAAAAATGTTCCGTTTAATTTCGAAATTTCTTTTTCTGGGGATAGTAATAGATATGAGGTACAGTATTTACATTATTCGGACTATTGGCCTCATCTTAGTCGCCATATTTATCACAACGTTTCGGCCGTTGTACGCTCCGGCCTTCTTCAGGTGGTTGGAATTTCGAACTGAACCCTTTATTTCGATCACTGGGGTAGACTGTTCTAGTTCCGCGTGCCATGTTTGATGGATGTCAGTTATCAGTTATCTCCTGCTAATTTTCCCTCTGAAAGTTCTCCACTGCCTTAACTCACACTCTTTGGGTCTGTCACTGGATCTAACCAAAACAGCACGTGGAACTAGAACAGTCTACCCCAGTGATCGAAATAAAGGGTTCAGTTCGAAATTCCAACCACCTGAAGAAGGCCGGAGCGTACAACGGCCGAAACCTTGTGATAAACATGGCGACAAAGATGAGGACAATAGTCCTAATAATATAAATACTGTACATAATACCTCATCTCAGAAATATAGACATACTCAGATATGAGGCAGTAGACACTCATTTAACCCTGTATAAAAATCAGGGCCTACACGAATATCATTATTTTTATCTTTTAAATACACTGTTGGATTTGTCCACTCAGAATAATCTGTGGGCAAAATAACTCCTAAAGTTTTATTAATGTGTTCTAAAACAGCAAACGGCACAGTACGGTTAGGTTTAAAAACAGAAGTACATTTTTCTTCAAGTGAAAAATTGCCTTCGTCTTCGTACATTTTCCAAGACCTTTGGAGAACACTGTAGAAATATTCTTTCTTTTTTTTAAACTCCTTTAAAAACTTGCAGTCACCATACTTATTCTAGACGAGGAGCAATTCACATTTTACAGTATGAATTTACCGGCAGATTCCACAAATCGAACAGTTCTATATAGTCTTCGCCCAGTACGTTCAACGTATTATTTTTTTAATACGAATACTTCAGTTTTTAAAGTTTTACCAGCACACGAATTATTACATGCAACTTCCTCTCGAAAACATAATTTTTTTCCCGAGACGCCATGCAACCTTTTAGTTTTTTTTTTATATTGGTTCAGTATTTTTTCACGTTTTTTCATTCATTATATTAATGCCGCTAGTTTTGCTTCAACGTTATTCATCTTAACCGCCAGAAAATTTTCTCGACCTCATTCACATTATTTTAGTACAACTTTTACTGCATAAAAAAAGTCTTATATTTTTCTTTGCATTGATTTACAATGGTTTTGTCTATGACCAAGTTTTTCACATTGGAAACGTTTTATTTTTGAATGGGCATTCCGACTTAAAAAAAAAAAAAGATTCCTCCACAACCATAACATGGGTTCGGTGCAGTCATTTCCACACCCACCCTTTTCTTGTGTCCTTTGATCGCACTGTCTGCACTTGTACAATATCTTTTCAATTTTTGCAGTATCATCTCTTAAATTGAAAAATTCTTTGATATTCTTCTGTCACTGCAAGTAAGGTTAATTATCGGTGCTGCTCTAGTTTTGTAAGAATTCGCGAGCGAATGCATCTTTATTCGAAGTTAACCCTTGCACAAAAATTAAATATTTAAACATATATGGAGATATTTGGTCCAGTTTAAATTTTTTCTATTCGCGATTAACAATAACAGTATAAATAAATAAAATAATAAAGTAATAAAATCGTCGCCATCTTTTTTTTATGAGATTTAAGCATTGACAATAAGTATGAAATAGGGAGCTTCTTTCACTGCAAGTTTTAGGAAAAAATGAAGTTTCATCGAAAATAATATTTCCTGGTGTTTTAATTAAGATTCAATTACAATATAATTGGTGCTGATGGACACAATTTCCTTAAAAGTAAACGGAACTTTTTTTTTCACCTGGCCAGTCCATGCAATCTATTTTGAAAATATATTCTCACCTTCTGTAATACAACTAAAAGTAACACCTTCTTCAGAGTAATATATAATTTCCAAAGCATTATAGAATCTGTAGCAGTAGTTTTGTTTGATTTCTGCAGTATTGATTCAAACATTCTTGTCTGATATCACAATATTCGTAGTGTTCATTGTTATTGCTGTTGCATTTTTTGCTGTTGTTCCAATAATTGATTTTGATTTTGATTTTGCTGTTGTTACAATAACCGTCTTTACTTTTGTTCCAATAATTGTTTTACCACGATATTTTTGTATGTTTCATAAATCCTTGTTTGACGTTAGTTCAAAAATACAAACAACGTCAAAACTATTTTTTAATCCTGAATTTAGAATCCTCTTCGACCCGTGTAAGTTCATAGTCCTGGTTAATAACATTCCAAGACAAACAGTGGAATAAAAGATTAGTGAAGAATCTGTTTAATCACATAGCGAATATTATAGCTAGTTTGGTAATTCGTTACCATCACTTAACGAATATATATATATATATATATATATATATATATATATATATATATATATATATATATATATATATGCATTTTATGAACTGGATTTTGTCCGACAAACTTTTTAATATATGCTCTGTTTATACGTTAGTTTTAGATATAATTTACTTAAGTAAATATGTTGTCATTGATTAAGTTAATTTCCGTGAGCAAAAATGACCAATCGTAAATAATCGTCGAAAGTGTGTGTTTATAAACAGTATTTCGGACTTTGCTAACCAGGCGCTTCTCTGTGGCTGAATGGTGACGGCACGTCAGTCTATATGACTGTTACTATAAGGGTTATAGGTTCGATTCTTGTCGGAGAGAGCATATATTAGTTATATTTACCGGCATTAATGCTCGAGAAACTTCGTAGAAACTACGAAGTTTCTCGAGCATTAAATGCCGGTAAATATAACTAATATTGTTTAATTAAAAACAGATTTACTTAAAAAATTATATCTATGAAAATAATGTGAAAACAAAAATATATTAAATTATATATATATATATATATATATATATATATATATATATATATATATCAAATTAAAAACAAAAGTAAAAGAAATACACACAACACCGATCTTCGCAAGTAAACTTTCATCTTCAGGCTAGCATCAATGGTAGCACCCAAATTGAACATTTTTCAGACTATTCTCCTAAAGAATGAATGCAATTTCATCAAAATTCTGGCAAAGGTAATTGAATATATTTAATTTTATTTACTATGTTTTTAGTCTGGAACACTATGCAAAAATCGCTTAGCTGATGTGTGCGTGCGTGTGAGTCTATGTTTGTCTTTGTGTTTGTGTATGCATCAGAATGAATCCTTTCATTTTGAACGTCCTGAAAACGGATATATATATATATCTAAAAAGTTTTCAGAATTAACCTGTAGAAAAAGACAACATGTATAATAAAAAAAAGACAATAGGAAAACTATAGTTGTAGCCGGCGCGTTTCATCCAATGTTAACTTTTTCAAGGTAAAATACTAGCCTCCCAAGCCGACGTGCACAATAAATATATCAAGAATGAAAAGAAATGAAATATTCAATATACCAAGTGAGTAGTAACCATCGAAGAATTAAGTGCATTTGCAATGAAAGGGATTATACTCAGTAAATAAAAGAGCTTTCCTTGATTTAGCAATGGGCCTAGTGATTTTTTATCAACATGACAAGGCATGCAGCAGCCATGTTTTGTGGAGCTGAATTATACATTTCTGTAATTCAATATAAAATATGAAAAACAAATAAATTAAATTGTTTCAAATTGTTAAATGAAAAAAGTTTAACATCTTCTTCAGAATCAGTTATAAGTCTAGTTCAATATCGATCAACGAAAATTTGAGAGTGATGTGGGCCCAAAGTTGGGACCACGGAAGGAAAACACGGAATAGAGGTAAGAAAGATATATCAAACAAAAAGGTTACAAAGATAGTGTAAGTGTAAGCGGAGCTTATTATGTGCTAATGTCCAATATTGGTAGTCGTACGCGGCTGATACTACAGTATTAGAAAACTCTCTCTCTCTCTCTCCTTCTCTCTCTCTCTCCTTCTCTCTCTCTCTCTATCTATCTATCTCTTTCCTCCTCTTCTCCTAGAGTATTATATCGCATACTTTATATAGTCCTGGAAGAGTCCATGTTGTAGGTATGTTACGGTCTCACAACAGAGAGTCGATGGAATTTTGCTATAGAGACGTCAGAATTAAATAGACTCAAAGAAGAGGAATCTGCAATGTTATTTGGCATCTATGCTTCTGTCACTTTCCCACGGCTGCCATGTAAGTTTTTTAGTGCCCCTGTTATATATTTTGAGTTTTCTTAATAAAATCCAAAAAAAGAATCCGCAATCTTATTAGTCCTGACCTGGCCTGCTGGTTTTAGTCACTTTCCCACCGCTATAGATTGCCTTTTCTATAAATACTTACAGGATAATAGTTCTGATGAACTTTCTTCTATGGTGCCTGGAATTTATGCATTTAATCACAGTACTATATTAGCGGCAAGGTCTCACTATATTATAGTTGAAATAGCTAGACGTTACAGTAAGTTCTTTGCTAACAGTTTCCCGTGTCACACTTCTTGCTTGTGGAACTCTCTTCCGGCTTCTTTCTTTCCGGTCATTTTGATCTTCAAAAATTTAAATGCATTATCAGTTCTGTTATTGCTCTCTCTCCATTTTTTCTCATATTCTCTGATACTTTTGCGTCTTAGTGGCTTTATTGCCTTGCTTGAGGTGAAATGACTGAAAAAACTATATAATGATTTTATGTAGAGTTGTAATATATTCTCCATATTTTAGGCTTTATTGATGATACTTGGAGAAATCAGGATGATACTTGATACTTTGAAAATGGAAGTGTAACCAAAATTGATCACTGCGCAGAGTCGGCTTGGAATTCTGTTCATTGATTACTTGGAAATCCCACAAGGGCGTATTTTGCGTTGAAAACGTAGAGGAAGATAAAGAGAAATAAACATTTAACCAAGTCGATGTTATTCCAGCATAACACAAGTTCTATAAACCCCAATCGTACATCTAAGGCAAGGTTAGAAAAGAAAAGTAAATTTCTGTAGCTACATTCAAAGGATATGCAATTTTATCATCACGTATCGAGTTATAAAAATGGAAAGGTAAATAATTAGATTTGATTTATACATATTTACTAAAGTTCTTCAGATACCATATATATATATATATATATATATATATATATATATATATATATATATATATATATATATATACTAACTTTTACCCATTACAAGCCCTAGAGCGCCACTCACGGTAAAAGTTTACACACAAGTTCTATAAACCCCACCGTACCTCTAAGGCAAGAACAGAAAAGAAAAGTAAATTTCTGTAGCTACATTAAAAGGATATCCAATGTTATTATCACGTATTGAGTTATAAAATGGAAAGGTAAATATTTAGATTTCATTTATACATATTTAATATAATAAATCTTTAGATACTATTATATATATATATATATATATATATATATATATATATATATATATATATATATATATATAGTAAGTTTCACACAGTTCAAACCCAAGAATCACTCACGGTAGATGGTTAATGTGTAGAGTTGTATGAGCTTAAGAAACGACAACAAATGAAGTTCATATGGTTAGGTAGAAAAGATAATGGTTAACCCTAGACTTGAAGAGGTCATGATTATAGTGATTGGGAAAGCATCCTGCCTGGAGTCAGGTCCACAAAGCAACAATTCATATGAAGAAGCCGTGCGAATAGGACTTCTAACTAATGAAATATGAAGGAAATATGGATGATTCACACTTGTGTACATGGCATGGCTGGTCTCATTTGTAAAGACCAAGGCTGAGGACATAATATACTTCCTCCAAACATGTGCCATGGAAATAGCAAATGAGCAGTGAAATGCTCGCAACATTTGGTCTGTCGAAAAGGGGGTTGTAATGTAGAAAATAATTCATCACTCATAAGTCACCGTGGACGCTTTTGAGTTCCAGAAAGACAGATAAGTGAGGACTGGGAGCTTCCTATACCTCACTCTTCAGCCTTTATTGTGTCCAAAATAGCCTCCGAGCCCTTGTGGGTGACGAATGTTTTATCCACAACTTCAACATCTCTCCCACAGGCAGGATGTGGGAGACGTTCCTTCCACGGTAAATGCTCGGACGGACCATATTCTCTGGTCTCGCAAATTCAAATCATCACGGCAAGGACCCGCCATGACATCTACATAGTAGAAAACTACGCACATTCCCTCCTTATTCCATCGGTGAAAAGCAAGTTCCACTTTAATAGCTTCGTCCCGTGAACTATTGCTCTGTAAAAACCAACTCCCACAAGGATGATTCCCAGATCACTACAATATATTCAAATCTAGCTTTATCTTTCATTTTATCAGCACAAAATTTCTTTTAACGTAACCCTCTACCTGGGTCTTGTAAAGAGTGATTTTTACTGTAAAAAAATAGATAAATCCTTTTTATTCTTATTGCTCTTATGCGCTTTGATTATCGTCATTTTTATTATTTACATTTTTTTTTTCTCTTACAGATGTTCATATTTTAATTTTTGGTGAGGCAACACATACCTTTATCTGTTACGTTTCAATAGTTTTCCTTCTTTTTTTTTATTGTGAATTGTTTTATGGTTTGATATTTTAACGATCTTATTTGATAAAATTCAATGGAAAAACTGGCCGCTTAAGATGAATTACACTACTTTTTGTCCTTTTAACGCTTAATTTCAACACAACACCGCTTCTTCAAGTGTTATCCAACTATAGATATGAAAGGGAAACCAGAAAAGATTTCCAGTTGTTAATCAAAGAAGCATGTATTGATGCCAGCTTACGCCGAAGGCTCAGAAATGTGATCAGTGATGCGGCAAGTTATGAGAAAATAGCTGTGACGACTGGTAGAAGGTTTTTTTTTGTCAGTTTTTATAAAGAAAAAGGCAAAACTGGTATTGAAAGAAAGAAAATAATGCTTACTTTATGTCTATCGTTTGAGGGACTTCCCAAAATAGTTTTACCAAAGTAGATTTGATAAATATCTCCAAAAACGGGGATTAAATGTATATCCACAGACGGAGAATATAATTTGAATAGTAGCATAGTTTTAATGTGGATACACTTGCCTATATACCATGTTGCTATCTAAATATCTATAAGCGTTAGTATATGTTTAATAATAACATTTTTTAAAAACTAAATTTCGCCCCCAACACAAGATCCAAAGGCCAGTCAAGGTAGAGTGATGAGGCGTGTGATAAGAGCACAAAGGGCGTGAGCAGAAGGCTAAGATGACAAGTGTATAGCAGAGAGATAGATAACGATTGGTCCTAAACTTGAAGACGTAGTGTTCGATGAACACCCACACGGGAGTCGGCTCGATAAAGTAGCCGTTTTTGGAAAGAAACATTCAGAGATGAACACCATTCTCACCAAAGAAATGAGTAAGGAATGAGAGTGATTAAACTATCCGGTTATAGCAAGTCATGTATTGATTGTAAATATTTGAGCTGGTGACGTTAAAGAATATGATCTTTTATGAACATTTTATATTGGATTAGCGATAGAATAGTAATATGTTGGAAAGGGGAAAAAGTTCCCGGTTTGGACGTATTTTTGTTGAAAAGAAGATCTCTAAGCACTGCAAAGGACAGAGAATTTTGGAGAGCCATTGTCGTCAATGTCCTGAAGAGACAGGGCACATAGAAAAAGAATAAACATCCACACCGGTTGTTGTATATATATTGGGTTTCTGAAACACGAAATCCCGGATGAGAAGTTGTCTTGATTAGTAATTTTCCGTCACCAATGGAATATGGAGCGAATTAGGATGAGCTTGGAATGACTGTGAACGACTGAACAAGGGAAAACAAAGAATGTAGTTCGGCCAGACCTCTATAGTCTAGGGTATTGGAGGGTTTGTGCAGCTTGGAACCACCTCTGAATTGTTATTGTCTCCAGGTCCACCCTGATCCAGGGAGTAGCACCTGTTGGGTGTTTCCCCTATGGAAAAATAATGACCTCCTCAAAAAATAAAAAAAATAAAAAAAAAAACACTATGAAAATATAAAAATACATTTTAATAAAGATACAAGTAATACAGTTTTATATATATATAGAAAAAAAAACTGACAAAATTTGACCAGTAAAGCATTTTATTAGTGGTTGAGGGCGTGCAATTGCGTTCGATATATATTTGGCTGAAGACGTAAAATTGCGTTCCAATTCAGAATTCGTCATTAAATAGCCTATAAATGATGATGTGTCGCTAAGCAAAATCAACGAAACAACCAAAATGTACTTTCATGATATTAATCCATATATCCTACATTTTCTTAAATCAAACTGCATTCCAAATTATCTTAAAAAGTATAGAACAGACATAACAACGCCTGTAGTAGTTGTCCACACATATTCAGAAAAGCTGAGTATCATGTATTCAATGATGAAAATAGAATATCATATTTTTATCACTACAAAGGCTCCCAAGAAAATTAAATTTCGACATTAAATTACCCATCAAAGTTGATATGCCGTTAAAAACGTCAACTGTCTAACATAGAAAGATAAAATAAAATCTGTTTCGTTAACACGCCAGAATTCTTCGAAGGGATCATCTTATAATAGTGCTTCTTAAATAGGAGTTTAAATATCATTAATTACATAATCAAGTTACTGGTAACGACAACCAATTCAAACGCTAAACTATAGAAGTGTATGCGCGAATGGTAAAACATTTATTGGCGCAAAATATTGAATCGGCAAACCGTGTTATAATTCTCGCCTCACTTTCACATTTTGCAATCACTTTCATACAAATACACATTTCCTCTCCAAAAAACAACAGATTAAATAATGACGTAGACTTGGATAGATAACCGTTGAGAAAGCAACAGGAAACCACTCCACTATCATTTCCAAAAAGCGTATTGTAATTCACCATAGAGAGGTATGATAGCCTACGTTCGAAAACGGACTTTGCATTTAAAAACGAAATATAATTTTCCTGAAATTGTTGCAGCCAGTGCGTTAGCAAGCTCTCCCTTACTAATACCTTACATCTACGTCTGTTTCGTAAGGTGATTTATCTAAGCGTAGCTCAGATGTGGCACAAGGCTGGAAGTTTGGCAAACTGATGAGGATCGAATTCATTATTTAGTCGTAATTGATCTAGCGGGACAAGCTTGTTATATAGCAAATCGAAGTGGGCAGGATGTCTCGTAGGTCTCGCTATTGATTTGGTAACTTTCAAGAAGAAGAAACGATAACTTCCATTCGTAAAGGGGTCTGGAAATCAATATTAGCTTTGGTCAAGTGTTGCGTAAAGACTTTCATGTATTTTGATAAAGATCTGTGTTTGCAATGTAATTTAGTACGTGAAATATTTATACGGATTCAAATAGTGACTGACTGACTCAGAATTTTCTACTGATGTTTACTATCTGCTAAAAGCACAGATTTGTTCTTGAGTACAAGTTTCAGGTGTCAAAACTTTAGCTTAAAGGTTAGGAATGAAAGTGAAAAACGTTAGAAAAATTCACATTGTGTATATTAATCGAGAGCTGTCTATTTTTTTCGATATCGATGTGTATAAATAACAAAAACTTTCAGCCAGTCTGTATAATATAGAACACTTACAGTACTCGGACAAAAGACAGTTATTGTTTCAAAAATATTATACTGCAAGATGGCGACCTTATAAAAGTGTATACAGTTACTTAGTTAATGTAATCATATAAACATTTCCTAAAGAAAGAGGTAATTATACTTTAGTCTCTTGCACTTCACGCCTCTTACAGTTACTTGCTTTTCTCTTAATTATAATCTTCAAAGATTTAAATGCAACGACAATCTTCATTTGTCCTCCTTGATTTCGTCTTTCAGTAGCGTTTTCTCTCTTTCCGTCAGTTTCAGTAAACCCTTGTAAATGAATTTTAGGCAGGTAGTTCTCCGAATTCGGTATAAGTAAGGTTTAAAATCAATTTCTAAAAATGAAAAAGCTCTCATGAAGCTTTCAATTTAGCTTCAAAGGATTAGATTTACTATATCCAGTAAGCAAAATTCTGACAGAAATTATGTTGATTGGAATAGGGTTGCATTTTTTCAGCAAAATCGATCACATCAGACATTTATAAACAAAACATAATTTTTCGCTTTAAAATCTTGCAAAAATAATATATATATTTCTGAAAATTTATTTGAAGAAAATTAGCAAATTAAACTGACTTGAAACAAATATTACTTATCGCATGCAATGTTGAATACAAGCATTTCTTGACCACAGGGTCTTGTTCTTCTGACATAATAATCGATTTATTGGCGATTAACGTGATCATAGTTAACTATGGTGTATCAGATGACAATTTTTATTAGGGTTTTGTTTTTTCCCCATAATGGGAGGGCCTCCCTTAAAATAAGTGATCCTTCAAGAATAGATTTATAGGTTTGTACATCCATATTTCAGAAATTTTGCATCTATATACATATATATATATAAAAAACGAAATTCTTTTAAAAATAGACGGGGTCTTCAGATTGTAATAAGCTTTAAAATATATAATTACTAAATATAGTTTTAATTAATAACAATATTCCCTAAGTATTATCTCATCGAAATTGTAAAAAAAAAAAATGAAAAGAAATCTTGTAAAAATTCATTTTTCATCGGAACTTTGTTTATTCTTCATACAGCATTTTCTTTAATATATACAAGCAGTCGAGCCCGGTGGTGCCCGGGGATGTAACAGTAAGAGATAGATCAAGTATCGACCATCATAAAGGTGAAAAATAAAATTGACAAAGATTATTGTCTAAGGTTGACGGACATGCATGTCTTAATTAGCATTTTTTTTTTTTTTTTTACGAATTGGTCAAACCCAAACTCAAACAAAAACATTGTTTTCAATCGTTATGAGTGTATCGATTGAATAGAATTTTATTATAAACAATTGTCTTGTAAATGGAATTTTTAAAGCATTCTGAATGTAAAAATAAAGAAAAAAAGTGTGCAAGACAATAAGAAACACTACCTGCCAAAAAAAATGTTTTGTTGAAATCGGTTGAAAAATGTAGGAAATCCGATCCCATATATAAACGAACACACACACAAAAACAACCTGGGTTTTATAATAAGTATAACTCGATATGAGTTGTCCTCCTTTCATTCTGGCGACAGAATTGTGTTTGATCGTGTTTTCAAATTGATTTCGTGCAGAAACAATTGTGTTTTTCCAATTTTGGCGCTGTCAGAACCACCGCAAGGTAATTTTACGCAGTCCTGTGAAGTTTTTGTAGGAAATCTGATCCAATATATAAACGTACAGACACACACACACACACACACACAATCTGCGTTTTATAATAAGTAAGATTATTCACAAAAAAACAAAAAAAAAAAAAAAACAATTAAAAGCTTCTTTAATTAAATAATGTCTTAGTTTAATCGTGTTTTTTATTTTTCGATTCAGAACAGAATGGTTCCAATTGTGCAAAATAAAATCGGTGATTTAAATTCTTTAAAAATATCTACTTTTAACTAATATAGTCATTAAAAATTAACTCTACGAATTTTTCAAGCTTTCATAAATTAATTAAGTGGGGAGAAGCACCTGTAAAATCAAAAATATTTTTACCAAGATTTTCTAATAAAAAATTCAAAAATAATTTCATTAGTTTTATTTCATTTAAATCAAACAATTATTCGATTTTGCAAGAATTTCCAAATGAATTTGTCTGTCACTGGAAAAAAGAGGCGAAAATTTGCTATGCCAAAAGTTAGTGCAACCGCTGACGCAAAAAATTTTGAATGGTCTGAAATGGAGGAAAAATTTAATTAATTAATGAAAAAATACTTTGATCTTTCATCTTAATGATAACATAACGGTTTTTTTACGATAAAACTATGTTTCCATTACGTTTGGAGCATGTTTTCATCACGCTATGCTGTTTTTGAAGGGATCTCGTGGAGGTGCCTAATATAATGTAATTTGAAAGTTGTAGACTTGGTGAATTTTGTAGGTGGCTGCGTATTCACATGTAAGCAATTAAAGAAGCATAACAAACTTGTGTTTCTGCCACCGACCGTTTATTCTCTTTTTTTATAGCGGAAACTGCAGGGAAACAAATTTCTCAATGTCTCTTGGGTATGTCCGTTTTCTTTTTCTGGTCCAGTACTTAGGGCAAGTATAATGGTCTACCTTAAGTCAGTCTTTGCGCTTAGTTGGAACGACCAAAGAAAAAGTTGCTTTACTTCATAGGTGGAGGTTTTGAAAAAAAAAACGTGCGAACGCCATGGAGCAAAGAGGGAGAAAGAGAATGAGGAAGCAAACATCGCCACCTAATAGGGTTTGACGAAGCCATGCGGTGTAATACAATTTTCAGGTCCTTTATGACAAGTATCATCAAAAAACGTTTTTCTTTTTCTTCTTTTATTTACTATTATTATTCTATTTAATGATTTTATTCATCGATTGATTGATTTGCTTGTTTAACGGTATATCAACTACTTATGGGTCATTTAATGCCGGAATTTAATTTTCTTGTGAGCTTTGAAGTAATAATATATGGTTTATGTTATTCTACTTTCACAATTCAATACATGGTAGATGATACTCAGCTTTGTGCATATAGATGTTTGTGGGAACAGGATTATTTGTGTGAACAGGTGTAAAGTATGGTTTATGTGTAGTATTTTTGAAGGTATATTTTGGAAAACAATTTGATTTTCTTAAGATATTATAGGATATTATATGGATTAATGCCCTGAAATAATTCTTTTATGTTTGTGGTTGGATTTTATTTAGCGGTATATCAACACCTCTATGGGTTATTTAATGCTGGAATCTAAATATTGTGAACATAGTCTGATGGCTTCAGCTACAGATAAAATGTATTGTGGTTAATTTTGCTGTAACTTTTATTGTTGGTAATTCTGGTTTAAAAATGTAATTTTGGTATTTCTACTATAACTTATCGTTGGTAATTTTTATAAAAATATATTGCTGGTATTTTTACTATACTGGGGCTCTAACAGGTGTTAGCATCCCGGGTTAGGGCTGACCTGGAAACAACAGCAGTTAAGAGGTGGTACCACGCTCTTCAAAATGTCCAATCTCATGATCAGAGTCATTGCTGCCTGATGTAGTTTATCGTCATATAAATATAGACTATAATTTCTTCATTCCATTGCTAGGAATGGAATGATGATATATAAAAAAATAAAAGGCACAGGATAAAATTATGGGAAACTAGTCTTAAGAAATCTATTTCCAATTTTTGTGAAGAAAGATTTTTGTTATAGTGCTGTCGGCTATCCAGTAAATAGGTAATTTTGAGTGACGAAAAGTGCTTCGTATCATTTTTCACAGTTGTAAGAGTTACCGCACTTTGTATATATTATTTTGAATCTCTTTTAATGGTAGTATTATTTGTACTAATATATATATATATATATATATATATATATATATATATATATATATATATATATATATCTTATTATATAGGGTGAAAAAATATACCATATTTATCTGAATACTAACTGAGACGTTTCTATGATAAAGAATCCGTATTGCGAGGAATAAACTGTCGTCTACATTACGCAGAAATGAAAATGACATTGACATCTCATTTTAACAGATATATTTACGAAAATGACACAAAAAATACTAAAAAGTGAATTTATTCAATAAAATAGCCAATTGCTTCAACCACAGCCTCCAGACGACTTCAGAATCTTCTGCAACTTTTCTGGGCGGTCTCCTTGTTTAAGTTGATGAATGCTGCTCTAATCTTTGCTCTCAGTTCATCTTTCGTGTTAAAAGGAGTTTTGTTGGTTTCTTGCTCAACTGCACCCCAGGCATAATAATCAAGGGGATTGCAGTCTGGGGAGTTAGCTGGCAAGATGTAAGAGTTGATGTAGTCGCAGCTATTGTCTGATAGCTATGACTGCGTTCTCTGCTTGTGTTATATTGTGCAGAGTCCTGTTACCAGGTAGAGAGTCTTCAAGCAGCCACTCTCTTGATACAAGACAGCACGACCTCCCTGTCTATAGACCCGATTGGATTGGAGGGATTATTTTCAATCATGGCCTCACCAACAAATGCACTGTAACCCGGATATAAGAGACCAGGATATAAGAGAAACCCGTATATAAGAGAGATTTTCTCTGGTCCCAAATTAGAGCCTGTGTTAATGTATATAAAATAGACCAAACCAGGATATAAGAAAAACCCGGATATAAGAGACTTCTTCTCCGGTCCCGACAACTCTCTTATATCCGGGTTACACTGTATATGATTTTTTTTCTTATGAGAACGATCAAGTGTAATCAACATTAGAGTCATGCATTGCTCAGTTCTTTTCTTATCAGTACGTTCAGAGCCAGTTTTCCGAACCGTCGTATTTTCGTAATCATCATTATCCTTAGCACTCTCCTCAGATCGACACCAAAACAGTCTGAAATGTTCGGATTGGAGCTTCTGGCGAGGACGTAAAGCTGTACAGCATGTCGTTTCCAAATTACTGGCGGAGTGAATTGCGTCACGGTGTTACTTTTTCTCACAGATGGTGCCCAACTGAGCCTACTATAATGTTTAGTCGACTAAATCTAAAACAAACAACGCGCATGCATGAAAAAAAATAAATAAAAAAGGTGACAATTTATCCATCGCATGTTATATTTCAAGAAATATCGACATTAATGTCATAACCGAACAGTAATGTGCGAAAGCCTCGTTTTCGCAGTATCAGCGAATATCTTATTTTTTTAAAAATAAAAAAAATTGCCAGATATGTCTGAGATTTCCCTTTCCATTCATCATTTTTGGCACAACGTATTTTCTACTGTTTTATTAATTTATATTTTCTTGGAGACAATTACAGCGCCGGGGAAAAGTTTTAGATACACATTGTAAAGTACATTAAAAATCTTCGGAAATATGTAAGATAGTTTCGAAAAAAACAAACAAACAAAAAACACTTATATTTTGACGTGTTTCGCAGATTAAATTGCGCTATAAGGAAAACTGCTTTTAGCATCATGATTTATGAATGTTATTTCGACAGCAAAAAAAGTGTGATTTTCCATCGTCAGCAACTTTGGAAATAACTCTTATCAGTCCTCTCCAAAATGTCCTGTCATTTGCTAACTCATGAAAGTGTTGCAGGTCTTCCACGCTCTTCAAAATTTTTTTTTTTTTTTTTTACGCAGAGTGATCGAAGTTTTGTGATAGTTCTTATAATGTCATTGAGCAATTTTTATACTATGATTGTTTCTCTAATCATTAGACAAACAATCATAGTATAATTTTTTTTCTTCAGACTATAATGTCCTTAATTATTATTATTTATTCCAGCAATTAAAAGCTTATCAAATGAAATTATATCAGAGTTTTATTGCATTTTTTATTTTCGGATAGTGCATTTAAACTTAAAAAAAAAAAAAAACTAGATGATTTATATTCCCCAATGAGTACTGCGTTGAACTAATAAAACAAAAGTTAGCCACCAATGACAAATTTATTAACATTTCATGGATTTACGTGGAGGTAAACAAAATATTTTTACCAAGATTTAAAAAAAATAATAATTTAAAAATAATTTCATGTATTTGCGAATAAGTCCTGAAAGTTTCATTAAAATCCGACAATTATTTGATATTTGCGAGAATTTCCACATTAATGTGTTTGTCACCGAAAAAAAGTGGGTGATATAATTTTTACGTTTTCCATTGTAAAACAGTCGTAATGTTTGTTTAACCGCTAACTCAAAATCAAAACAAAATTTTCTGACAAAATTTCGAAATTGTTGGAAGGGATTAAAAATTTAAAAAAAAAAATTAAAAATTACTTTGATCTTTCCTCTTAATAAAAATATAAACATTTTGATGGAAAAAGTTTGTTTTATTAAATTTGGGATCTTTTTTTATTCATACTATGCTGTTTTGTTATTGATTTAGTGGCAGTACCTAAACACACATATCTGCACAGGAGAATTAAAAATTACTGTCAATCATAGTACTTGTGTAACTTCTTGTGGAACCCCTGGGCTTTACTGGTGGAACGCTAGGGTCCCGCGGAACACTGGTTGAAAGCCACTGGTCTAATGTGTAGTGATGTTAATCCTTCATTTTATATTTATGACAAAACCAATTCCATAGAATTTACGATATTGAGTCCCCCCCACACGCACGAGGGTGTCATGTGGCACAAGGCCTTTTTAACGTGGGCATTCCGAGCCCGTGGGCTCGGCTAAAAATATGCCCATTGAACCCGTATAAACGGATTCAGGGCCGGTTTACCTCCGCGAAGGAGACTCTGCCCTTCGGCGTAGCCTCCTTCGGGTTCCTCCCGTCCGTAGGAAGAGAGTTCAACCGAGCAGTCGGTTCAAAAGTGAACGACTAACGCACTGACGCAATTCCATAGAATTTACTGTTTCAAAAGCTATATATGTAGTGTCTCATACCGATATTAATATGAAGTCCTTCTTTGATTTTGTTTTTTTTGGGGGGACATCTATCAATACTATTTCTAGGCACAGTAGATAGCAGAATGCGGAATCAGAGACCCGGGTTCGAATTCCAGTCAAATCCATTACATTCACTTACGTGCTAATACCCTTGGGGAAGGTATTAATCCTCCTCTTCTCCCTCCAGCTATGGGTAAATAGCAGAAAAGACTGGATTCTATAGCCTTGGATGGCAACTGGTCTAAAAAAAGGACAACTCAAAACTTACGGAGGGTTGTGTGAGGATCTTCAAAAATCTGGTTGGTTCTGCAGAAAGCCTTCACCATTGGGCTATCGGTTCTGGGCTGTCGGTTCCTAGGTACGGAGCTGCTTGACCCTCATACGTCGAATACGACTGGAGAGTCCACCATAACTATCAAAATGTCGAGCCAATAATTTCAATGGTAAAGCTTTTATATGCAATTTGAGACATTTATAAAGTTTTATTTCAACTAAATCCGCATTAGATTTAAACGAGAGAGAAAATGTTATTAAGGTTAATTATATAAACGCTCATTTTTTTTAAAATAAAGATTTTCATTAATTTCAATTCAGTAGATATTTGTATTATTTCAAATACTTTTCAAGTTCGAATATTCATTTCTTTGAATTACCCGAGGTTTCACCAACAAATGCAACGATGAAAATATGTCAAAAAGTGTTTTTTTTCCGCATTGTCATATATATTCGCATTCTGATGGATCCTCATCCAAATTTAAAATTTAGATTCTAGAATGAATCTAAAGTTTAAGTAAAGTTCACCGATAAACAAAGAACAATAATCTAAGACGTTTTATATACCGTATATGCTCGTCTAACGTACAATGTTTATTTTAAATAAAGCTTTATTTTTTACTACAGTAAATGGATATATAATTTGGTAAACAACCAGGAGTACATAATTCAATTTTATATCTCATGTACGATGCGACCCTCTTAAAATTAGCTTCATAATTAGGTCTTCAAAAGTCGTATGATACTCGAGTATATATAGTATTTTGAATATATAACCGATAACCGTTTAACAGTTAAAGACTAGGTAATTAGAAAAGGCATGGTTTCATCGTCCTCCAGCTAAGGGTGAAGTATCTTGTTACAGGTGGCAACCAATTGGGGAGAAAGAAAACATCCCGTAGCTTTAGTATATGTGATGCACCAACTAATTGAAATGGATCTCGTTTTGTTTTACAAATCTTTTAATGTGCAAATATTTTAGTCAGGTAGAATAAAGTGAGCGCTTACACTTAAATACAAGTATCGATTAAAATAAATTTTTAAAGTCAGAAAAATCTATCGTACAAATACAAAATCGATTCTAATATATATATATATATATATATATATATATATATATATATATATATATATATATATATATATGAGTTAAAGATAAAACGTCGATCAAATATAAATCTGAATACGACAGGATGGTAAAAGAACAAATAAGAAACGTATATTAATGTAACATGTTTCACTTTTATTAAAGCTTCGTCGGAGCATTCTATCTATCTATCTATATATATATATATATATATATATATATAGAGAGAGAGAGAGAGAGAGAGAAAGAGACAGAGAGAGAGAGAGAGAGATGAGGGTAAATCAAGAAGTAAAGGCAATTTTGCTTATAACACCTTTATTTCCACTATGGAAGTACAAATGCATATCTCACTTTTCGACATAGTCCCCGCCACCCTGCACGTCGATGCAACTCTGCTATCGTTCAACAAAAGAAAAGAAAACGTACTTCATTTGCAGAATGCCGAGTAGGAGTTGCTCTTCGTCAGGATGTGGAATCGTAAATGGAAATTGCCTTTATCCTAAGAAAATCTAGTTGCAGTACGTAAAAAATTATAAACGGATTTTGAAACCTAAGATTTTTCATATAGGCTAAACTCTTAAGGAAACAGAAGAAACACCTTCGTAGAAAAAGTTAAACAAATTAAATTTCGACATGTGAATTTCGAGCCAAAAATCTCGAGTTCAGCAAATTAAATTCCGACATATGTGATGTGAATGATTATTCATTTAAATGCCATGTCCCTTCAGGACGTACAACTCTCAACGGATTCCCTTTTTTTCTTATTTGTGAATTACCATACATTCGTGGGAAAGTTAGTTCCCCTTGCTTTCTCCACGATTTTTAATTTAGAATTCTCTTTCTCTTAGAGTGGGTTACCACCAAGAGTTAGAGAACGCAGTATACGTTGATTTTTGCTCCTTAGCTAATTTGAGAAAACCCGACTTCATATCTTTTTATCTACAGGCGTCACACCTAATGTAAATGCCGCATTTCCCGAAATTTATCGATGAATTTGAACTGGGCTTACCGATTTCACTTTCTGTTACAATATCCTTTGCGCCATATTGTTTTTTTAATGGTTTTAATTTAATTTTGGATAGTTCTTTTACTTTTGTTCAGTTGTTTTTCCCAGCTTTCAATCTTGTATTCTCAACATTCAATAATTTTACAATATTTCTTTTTAATTATCCCCCCCATAAAAAAGCAATAAAACCACTAAGATGCAAGAGATTACTAAGTGTTAGAGAATACGAGACTAAAACACTATTAAGTAAACTGACATTGATTGCATTTATATTTCTGAAGATCAAACATGACTAGAAAGGGTTTTAGGAGCATTCGCCGTAAACATTTTTGCCGTAGGAAAATTCGCCTCATGATTTTTCGCCGTGGAATACTTTACCGTATAGATTTTTTTACCGTAAGACAATTTGGTTGCAATTTCTTTTAATATGCGAAGTATATCAAGTATATCTGGCTCACACTATTGTTACTTCGATTTAAACATTTTAATAAATGAAGTTATAGGATTAAAATCCTACATCATTCATCCTCATCAATGAGGAGTGCAAAAAATTCAACATTACACCAGAACCTACGTCACGCAGTACATATTTAGGAAGCATTGCTTGGCATTTGTAGACATTTTAAATTATTTCTTTGTTAAGTCGATATATTTTTAGTCTTTTATTTTTTAAATAAATGTTTACTTTTTAATTTCTTTTCTAATGTTTGACCCTGTAAAAAAAGACATCCATTTTTATTTGATAACAATGTACTTCGCATATTAAATTGGAAATTACTCCAAAGGGAGGTTCAAGACAAGAGTATCGAAAAAAATTTGTCTTACGGCAAAAACCATAAACGTCGAAATGTCCTACGGCGAAAATTCCTGAGGTGAGTTTTCCAACAGCAAAAATGTTTACGGCGAATGTTTCGGATACGGACTGGAAAGAAAGAAGCCGGAAGAAAATTTCACTAGTGATAAGTTCGATAGAAGCACCTTTTAGAATAGAACTTACAGTTACAAGTTATCAATTCACTTGTAAAATGATGATACTTGCCGTCAATCTAATACCGCGCTTATAGTTATAAAGTCTAGGTAGCATGGAGGAAAGTTCATCAGAAAAATTCTCATAAAAATATTTTTAGAAGAAAAGCAATGGACAGCTAATTTATGGCGGTGGGAAAGTAACTAAAGACAAGATGTCAGGTCGGGACAAATAATATTGACTATTTTTTTTTAAATTATCAAGAATCTCTAAAGGACTAGGCCGATATGGACGCAATATTCAAAGCAAGAACGAATAGAAACTTATAAATATATAAGATAGATTTTAGCCAGAAAAATTGTCTAGCACGGCAATCAACTTGTAACCGCCTAGCAACTATTTTAATATAATCTTTCTACTTCATGTCTTTCTTTTAAGGTTATGTTGTTTTTATGAACTCCGGTAATATTTATATATCTGAAATTTAAAAAAATACTGTAACAGTATTATTGTTCTGTTATATTTATCTCCAATATGATAAAAAAAAATTAGAATTTTTATATTAAAATCACATGAATCCAAATAAGTTATTTTAAATATTTCAAACGTAAAAAATAGTTTCATGCAAATGTCTGAAACACACTGTGTCAATTGTATTAACAATTATGTAACTTACAATTTTTATCTTAGATTTAATCCAAAATTTGAAAGCAGATAACTGCCAAATCAATAAACATCATATTTCTATGTATTTTGAATTTGCTAAA
Source organism: Acanthosepion pharaonis (assembly GCA_903632075.3). NCBI lineage: Eukaryota > Metazoa > Mollusca > Cephalopoda > Sepiida > Sepiidae > Acanthosepion > Acanthosepion pharaonis. Next base: position 218,857 of record CAHIKZ030001688.1, read on the forward strand.
AGTGACAGGTTTTAACAAGAACTACAGACATTTTAAAGAACAAAAAACACTAAAAAGGAATTTGGTAAATTGTAGCGAACAAACGCTGTAAAGTGTGACATTCTAAAATGAGAATTTATATTAGTTTAGAATAATTTAAAAACAAATAAAATTAACTTTTCATTTCATTTGCAAATGTTGTTCGTTGTCAAGTATCCTTTTTTTTTAAATGGAAAAAATGAAAAATTGCCTCTAGCTGAGGAATATGTCACTGTTGTGTGCAACAAATTTATATAAAAAAATTCTGATGAGAAAGATCATTCTGCAAATTATCTCAAACAGACAAAAAGGAAATGGTAATTAAACCGACAAAACATCCAAAAGAAACGGCCAATCAAATTCGAAATGATTTGAATTCGATAAATAATGTGTGTGATGATACTATCATCTATTCATTACGACGAACTAATTTATCTGGTCGAAATGCAATAAGAAAACATACATTCACAGCAAAACAAACACAAATGTAGAAAAATTGTGGCGTGCTTCTAAAACTGAACGGTAGCTCTCTTCTTCTATGTGACAAACCCACTCTGGACGTATGTGAGGGTGACTCTCTATAATTTCTTGTCCTTGTACCTCTTAATAAATTTTGTCTTTTTCTTATCTCTCCGAAAAGCTTTTCTGTAATCTATTTGCACAAGCTCGCTGGGTAGGTTATACGCTGTTTTCTTTTCTTCCCTTTAAAATATTCCGTGAGTGTCAAATTTTCCAAGTCCTCTTTCCTCTTAATTTGTCCTAGAAATGTCAAATCTTTCTTCCTTTTCTTAAGCATCAGCGTCCTTTTTGCTTCCATTTTCACTAAAACTTCCGGCTTACGGTCATATCAAATTGAAACACCAGTTCCCGTACAATCACCGGAGTTAAGCAACCTTGAGCCGGGTTAGTACCTAGAGGGGTAACTGCTTGGGAATACCAACTGCTGTAACTTGGATGTGCGTGTGGCGTAATTGTTAATAATTCGGAATTTTTAATTGGAGATACGATTTCCAGTTCGGTTTATGTTCGTTATATTCATTTACGTGCAAATCCACTTGGGAAAGCTATGAATCCACCTCTTCTCCCCCAGCAATGGCTTAAATATCAGGACAGACTGGGTCCTATAGCCGTCTTCGCTAACCATTTTAATGTAGAAAGAAACGGCAATCTACAGCTAGAAAAAAAAACTCTCTCTCTCTCTCTCTCTGATATATATATATATATATATATATATATATATATATATATATATATATATATATATATATATATATATATATATATATATATATATATATAAAAAAAAAAACCTAGTGATTAAAAATATTGAGGGTTTAACCTAAACATGGATCGTCAGGGAAGACTGGTCAGCTTAGGTGAAACCTTAGTAGTTTTGTCTGGCTTTCTAGGTTTAACTAAATATTTTACTTACTGTATTGAGCACTTTATTTAGTTGTTTTGCGTACTCGTATCGGTTTTTTTTCTTCTTTGGGCCTTGGACTTGCATGCTGGATGATTATTTTCGGCTAACGTACATGTTCTTTCTTTATTCATACCTTTTTTCCATTTGGTATTGGTTTGATTATTTGCAAATCAAGATACCGAAGGTTTTCCGAACGAGAGTAGTTTCTTATACCTATGGGATTACTACTATATATATATATATATATATATATATATATATATATATATATATATATATATATATATATATATATATATATATATATATATATACGGAAAAAACAAACAAAAATCCTTATATACAATTATGCTGTTTTAATGCTAATATGTCAACGTCGGACGTTTTGGTCTAATAAACCATCTTCAGGACATATTCATAAATTATAACATTATCAATTCAACATGACAAAGACGATGTACATAAGAACAAGACTTATCCAAACAGATAACTGAAAGTTTTATAAGATCAGCGTTTTAAATCCGTTTAAAAACATGGTCACGTTGTCGTCAATAGGGGCGACGCTGTGAAAACAATATTCCTAAAATTTGATATTTTGAATGAAAAATGAAAAGAATTTATTTTATTGGTCATAATTTATTCCATTGGAATCGTAAATACGATCCAATTCATCAGACCTACAAATTCAAAAAGAAAACAGAAAAAACAACTCCGGCAATAAAAACAGAATTTAGAGAGAGTGGAAGTATGAGGGTGTGGGAAGAAGGGGTAACCGACTAGAGAAGGAGGGAGATTAAACCTTAACAGAGAGAGTTTTAGGAGAGGTGAGTGGAGGGGGTTAAAGTAAGAGAAATATGAATGTTGTCGGATGTCTAATGCATAAAGATACATTTTGTGGTGATATACACACACTATAGACGATCTAATGTTGAAGATCAGAATAAGAGGACGGGAAAGAAGAGGTGGGGGAGATAGATGGGGCGAGGGAAAATAAAATTGAAGGACATTTACTGAAAGGGCTGCTGTGTAATTGAGAAAATTTGACAAATTTGATAGCGACTACAGGTTACAAATCAAATATAAACATATAAAAAATAAATATAACGATTATCTAATCTAGCAAGGACCTATATTTTTATGTACAAAAACACATGCGAATACACACATACACAATAACATATACACGTATATACATACACATAGGCGTGTATATATATATACATACATACATATATACATATACATACCTATATATATATATATATATATATATATATATATATAGTAGCGTTTTAAGGAAAAAATTTAAACGTCAATATCTCAAAAGATATAAATCCAAATATTCTGAATTTTTCACTAAATGTCGACAAATGTCAGTTTACTGTATGTTATTTGGAATGATACGAAGAGAGCTTTGGTTCATTTAATCCTTTACGCAAATATCAAGTGTCCAAAATTAAGGAACAAATCAGGAACAATGTGAGAATAACGCACAATCCGAATCTCTGATTGGCTAGATTTGGTTAAAGAATGTTTGTCATCACTACGTCATTTTACAACATGGCGAACCGATAAAAAGTTGACAAGTCTTTAAGAGTTGGTGTTGCCCAACTGCTTAAGGAAAATCATATAAATGACGAGATTGCTGAACAGGTGAAGCGTTCGAAAAGCGTCGTGAGCCGAATTCTAAAACTGTACTAATACACTGGTCGCTTAACGAATCCAAACAAGGTGGGGGAACCAAGAAAATCAACTTCTAGAGGAGACAGGATCGTTTAAGGCCTCGCACTAAAGGACCGTTTTCGGACTGCGGCAGACATTTCACGAGAAATTTAAAATGACATTAATGTGTCCAGGGAAAGTGTGTCTAGACGCTTGCACGAAATCGGGCTTTATGCTAGGTGTTCACAGATGAAACCGCTCATAAACAAAAAAAAAAAACAAGGTAGCAAGACTGGAATTTTCAAACAAGGACGTGTTGTTGTCAGAACATTGTTCCATCGTATTTTTCAGTGACGTAATTAAATTTAATGTATTTGGTTCTGATAGAAAACAGTATGTAAGAAGACGAATTGGCGAAAGGCTGAGTTCAAAGTTCATCAAGAAGACAGTCAAGTTTGGCGGAGGCAGAGTGATGTTTATTAGCATGTTTTCAAGTCAGGTTACGTCACCTCTTGTACACTTACATAATAGAGTTAATACT